>CM077591.1:42897500-43497500 GCA_039657365.1 Stephania yunnanensis
AGATCATTAGACATTAGATGCATGTATGATTGGCCCTAGTGCAAGTGGGAGATGTTGGGGCATGTGCCCTAGGTCAATCCATTAACTGTTTTTATGAATACTTTTAGTTAATTAAACAATGGATTTCATTTGTTGTTTATTATAATTAATTTGCATGTTTACATTATAATAAGATCCATGGGTATTTAAAGAAATATCCTAAATGTCCCTAGTCGATCATTGTACTGGGAACTATAATGAATTAAGACTAGTGTGAGTCTTGATTGATGATCATATGATGATTATACGTATAGGGATACGAATCAAGATCACGAGTACTTGTTAGGGAACAAAGTATTGGACCGACCCGCTATGAGAACATCACATGGATTAAGTTATAGTTGTTTCTCATGATATGTATATTTTTCAGTCCTCTGACTTGAGATTACCAGAGACTTCAACATTATGAACACACTGATTTGACACTATCAAACGTTGTCTTTAACCGGACGATTATAAAGGTTGTGATTGGTTGCTGTGTGAGCAATGTGATGAAGTTGTGTAATCAAGATAGAATTTGTCCCTCTCATATAAAGAGAGATATCCAGTGGATCCTCGATGTGTTAGATCTGTTAAAAGGCCTAGTCTAAGTGAATTGATATTGATCAATGTCACTTGGATGTTTTCATCTACCTAAAGATCGAGACTAGTACGATTGAACATGTTGGATGACAATTCCATGCCTTATGTTTGATCAAAAGGATATCGTGTGACAAAAGGATGTTATATACACTATTGATTAGGTTGTATCGATTTGATATTCGTACAACTTGGGTAGTCATAATGTCTTGCTAGAGGCCGCTTATGACTTGTATACCAAAATGTGTTTTGGTACACTGCCAACGTTGTATGAGCCTATTGGGTCGCACACTAAGAATGGTTTTACGAGATTTTAAGATGGTTCAGAAAAATGAATTTTATATGATAAAATTCATGAAAAAAATGTCCTTGTGGTGTATTACACTTATACTTCTTTAAGTAGGGGTATATGTGTAATTTACTTAACCGTTTATATACAAAGGTTGTATAAATAGAAGCTTTAAGTTAGAATACACGTACGAAAGATCAAAAGGCCGAAACTCTATTTTCGTTTTAGAAACGACTTAGGGTTTTTGGTATGCTCTGGATCATTTTGGAGAGAAACAAAAAGATTTGGTATTCTCTCGAAGCTAGCACTTCGAATCTCGGCCGCTGTTCGTGTGTGGACTATTGGTAGAGAGGCGTTCGTCGTTGGCGGCGCCTTAGAGATCGATCAACCTTCGAAAGGTATATTGCGGCTGAGGTATGATTAAGGTTTTCGTGGTTTAAACGTTTTTAATGGAATTAGATTCGGATCCTGTTGGGGTTTTTGTCAAAATTGTTTTGTAATCTCCGCTGCGTATGAACCCCAAAACCCAACACCCCCTACATGTTCGAGTCAGGTAGAACCGTAACTTAAAATTAATTTCGAGGACAAAATTTTCATTTTGTTAGGAATATTTGTAACGACCCAAATCTCTAAATCCCGTTTTAATTCCTTGATCAGGATCACCGACCCTTGACGTGGGACCTACACTGTGATACGTACACCGACCAAGGCATGTGGTCGAGGTATATGATATTTTTGTATTGACGTATGCCTAGTGTTATGTATTGTGTAGAATTACTAAGTCATTTTGTACAGTTATAGGCGTCGAGACGAGAGCGGGGGACACGTCTCGAGTAGCGTGCGAGCCGGGGGAACCCGGTAGTTAGCACTTTGGTAAGTCTTATTTAATATTAATATGAAATAAGGAATTACTTATAAGTCTATATAGTCAAGTAAATAATATGGAATATATATTGAGTGAATAGCGACTCGGCGGTACGCGAATATCACGATTTGGACGCGAAATCGGGCGTCGAAACGCTCGGAAACAAGGGCGAGTGTCTTAGCTGTGTCACAATTAGGTGTCAACACACCTAACACCAGCACAAGTGGCAAAATCAAACACGCACCTGTCTTAATTTCCCACCAGGTGTCACCACCCCACCTACCCACTTATATCACATACACACACTCACGCACACACTGTTCATACACACACAGAGAACCGGGAGGCCGATATCGAGGAAGAAGAAGATGAGAGGAGCAGGAGAAGAAGAAGTGATGCGCCGGGAAGGAGAGTGAAGAGATCACAATTGAGGTGAGTCATTACTGTTGTTGTTTGGGTAGCCGAGAGTGGGGGTTCGACCTCCATGGCCGAACCCCATGGCCGCGGTGGTGATGGCAGGGGTGCCTCCCTTGCCATCAGTTCCACCAGGGTTGGGGTGGTTCTCCACCCCAACCCATCACCGGAGGAGAGAAGAATAAAGAAAAAAAAAATCAGAAATAGAGCTCATGCTCTGTTTCATTGCGAGGAAGAAGAAGGAACGAAGTCGGGCTGACCCGTGCAAGACCCTGACCCGGCGGGATCGGGTCATACCGACCCGGATCTGGCTGGATCTGGTCGGGTTGACCCGGACCCACTAAAATAAATAATATATATATATATATATTTAATTAGTTAAATTAATTAAACTGATTTGTAATAAATAAATCCCAGAAAATAGAGAAAATATGGAAAAAATTCAGGAAAATTTCAGAAAAAGTAGGAAAAATATATTTGTGAAATTAATAGAAATTCGAGATTGTCATAAAAAGTGAAGAACTCGGAAGTCGGTCGAGAAGTTATACGGGGGTTTTACCTCGAAAAACGCGAAATGGGCCGAATGGCCGAAAATAATTAAGAAAGGTGTTTCGAAATTTGTCTCGACTTCGATTTGGCCTAAGTGAGATATTATTGAATGTTAGGGAATTATGGGGGAACTCAGACGTTTGGGCACGCACTTCGATTCGTCGAGGAATCGACTAGACTAGGATAAACGTGTGACTTGTAAGTACAACCGTGAGAATTTATATTTCATTTCTATCTCTTATTGCTTTATTGGTCTATTGGTAGACATTACTTCTTGTCATCTCACATCATGTTGTTCTTGTATCTATTCATGGATGAATATTGTGACACGATGCCTTGTGAATTATTTCATTGCCTCAAATTCCTACACTTGATGTCGTTTTTTAATACAATTGATGAAAAGCATGCTAATGGACTACTTTGAATTTAAATAGCCCTGTATTCGATTTCCTTTGGGCTTTGCAGCCTAACGTTTCTTGGAATTCTAGAATTTAGGAATTATTTATTTTTGAAATTAAAGTTGGGATTATCTAGTGTCTATTGCACGAGAGATGCGTGGTTCACTGGGACATGGGTCTACCGGGGTTCCGACACTCACTACTGCACTTGCGCGACACATGAGTTATGGGGCTCAGGGTCATCGGCAAGCATGAGATTGATGTTCTAAAGCGTAGAGCGCAGCTCTGCTATATTTATGTGAGACATATGGAGCGCAACTCCATATCGTAGTGGGAAAAGGTAGGTGATTGGTCTCACCGCCGACCGGACGTAGATCATCTCAACTTAGCCTATGTCTGTCTCTACATCTTTAACTGTGGTATTTACTTGCATTACTTGTTTCAACAATTTCATTTATGCTTTTAAATACCATTCGTTTCTTTTGGAAATGTGACATGAAATTCTCCGGTTAGTACTTAAATATCACTATACTCACCATATAGTTTGTGACAATGGGTGTAGGTCCGTCGAGCAGTAGCAGACCGGGGAAGGAGAAGATCGACGACTTCCTCTGAGCAGTTCGGCGACTCTCCTCACTCATTTTGTACGTCTCGAATTTTGTTGTATTCACTACAAAAAAATAGCAAATCAGAAACGGAATTAGAAACGGAATTAAGTTTCGTTTCTAAAAAAAAAAAGTTAGCGACGGAATTGAGACGGAAACATTCAGATATGGAATTGAGACGGATCAGAGACGGAATTAGAGACGAAATTTAATTCAGTCTCTAAAAAATGGCGCCAACATTTCCACCAAAACTTTATTTTGTTATACCCGTTCATCAAATCTCGAGATTTGTGCAACAAATCTCGAGATTTCCCATTTACCCCCTCCAACACCCCCCCTCGTCCTCCCCACCACCGAAAGCCCTAACTCCCACCGCGAGAAAACCTCGTCTTCGTCGTCTTTCCTCTATACTCTCGTCTCTCCTCTAGACTCTGGTCTCTCCGTCTCTCCGTCTCTCCGATCACCGGCCCCCAAATCTCCAACCCCCAACAAATCTCTCGTCTCTGTTCCGTTGCTCTCAACTCTCTCTCTCTGGTCTCTCAATCTGTTACTCAACCAGTTATAGTGGTGTCTCTCTCTGGTCTCTCCGTCTCTCTCCAGTCACCGCCCCCCAAATCCCCAACCCCCAACAAGTCGTCCTCGCACTCCATTGCTCCCTGGTAGCGCTGCCCTGCTCTGGTCATAGCGCCAGTCTTTCACATTTTCAGTCCGCCCCTCTGCTCCTCTCGGCTCTCACATCGTGCTCTCATTCAGTCCCCTCTTCGACCTCTCTGCTCTCTCATTGTGCTCTCATTCAGTCCGCGCCTCGTTGTGTTTCATTGGTGAGTTCTCCTCTTTCCTCTCGAAACATTGTTTTTGGTTAATTGGCAGTGACATGTTTCGTTTGCTTTTACAATGATCTGTGATTTTTACTCGGGCGTGAGAATTTATTGTTTCATGTATTTAGTTGTTTTTTTGCAAGTTTATTATATACAAGTTGTTTTGGTGAGTAACAATTCGATTGCAATGTTGGCAAATATTTGGATGAATCTTCACGACGACATGTATTTGTAACATCAACTATGTAATTACTTGTTGTCTATATGTTACTTGTTCCACTTTGTGTACTCTTCTATTTACCTTGTCCACTAAGTGTAGCTTGTAATCTTTGTTCAAAGTACATATGATCATCATGATCAAGGGCATATAAATGGAGTTCATTCTCTTGTACACAATATAAAAATTCTAGAAATACAATCTCTACATTATCTCTAACTCTCTTCTCTTTTGTTTCCCTTCTCTACTTGCTCTTCTAATTGTTAGTTTAATTAAGCCTTCCATGCTTAAGTCTTTAGCAAGGCCAACTTTAGCTTATACATGTTATCAACACAAATTTGCTATTGCACAAAAGAGATCTTGAAGTTCAAGAAAGCTTGTTAAAGAGACAAAGCTAGAAATGTATAATTTAAATAAATTTGATTTGGTTGTAACTCTTTACATCTTTCTATAAATTTAAATTGATTTAAATTTATGAGGTTTACCTATATAATAAAAAAAGGGAAAAAGGAAGAAAGGGAACTGTCCTTGCAAGCCTCTCACTATGTTTCTCTATGGGTGTCCGTTCTTTTGTGTTTCTTGGTCATTAGTTTTGTAATACATGGGTGGTTCATTATATTGATTATATGTTTTATAATATCATGTTAGCATTAATTTGTTGATATTGCTCCTACGTTTCGTTATTAAATATTATACGAATTGTTGACAGTTAGGTGAATATGAACTTATTGAGCAAGTTGAAGTGTTGACCCTGTGACAAGTGATAACCCAAACCCATATGAAGACCCCTGTTTATTACATAAAAACTAAATAGATAAATAGTATTAAAACCTACGCATGGAATAAAGATCTCTTATGTTATAACCATTTATTTATTTATTTTTAGATCAACAACTGAGGTACTTAAGAAATAGTCATTGTAAAGAAGTTAATCACTTAAGTATTTTCACTTGAGGAAATAAGTCTTAGAAAAAACCCTTTGATCCTAGATATCTCTACAACAAGTCAAAATAATGCGGCAAACGAAATAAGTGAGGTTCGAACTATAATCAATCCTCTCATGCTAGTTTATATGCTTCGATTCATTTTAGTAGTGATTGAAGTTTAATTTGGGATCCATTATGGTAGTTCTTCACTAAGATTTTTTTAGCAGTTCCTTTTTAAACTCCTTATCGTTTAAATGCCTGTGGAACTGATATAACGTTGGATAATTTCAATTAGTACCTTGTAAAGTAGGGCCAATGGCCACCGGTATGTCCCCTTGCTATTTTATGATATCTTGATGTCTTTGTTATATGTTCGGTGTCTCTCTTGATGTGTTATGTAGGTGTTCGAGTAACATTTATAAAAAGAACAAGTTTCCACTTCCTTTCAGTGTAATGAAATGAGGAATTTTCGTTCAATATTTTTGTTCAAATTTATCATGTTAGGCATTGTTGTTTTTTTCTTGCTATTTTATTATGTTTGGTTATGCTATTCTGAAATGCACAAAAAATGATAATAGGTTCGATGATCTGAAATATGAAAATCTAATTCTGAATATACTAGGTATTACTTGGATGATTGATGGTAATTTGGACTAGTGTTTTACTTAGACATTGACATTTGTGCTCACCACACTTCTCTTTCCAAGTACCTTAGCTGTCGTGATAGGATTGCGAAAGGGAAGGCGTAGAAAACTAATAGGGCCTTCTCATTTGTGTATGAAAATGGTTGTAATTTTATTATGTATTTTCTTATTTAAACATTTATGACACAAGGATTAACTCGGGTAACTAATTGAAATGAAATAAGACTTAGAATTAAATATTAGACAGAAAATATTTATGTGGATAAATACACCTTATTGCATTTGGATATACCGGACATAAGTTGTAGAAGAACTTTTGCAGGTATTTTGGGACTTATTTGATAGCTCGAACTACAAATGAAACTCTATCGAAATTTCGTTAGAAGTGTAAAGTTTGAATATTTGAAATAACTAAGTTGACTTAATGGGCCTTCAACTAGTTCCACGGAAAAGTTTAATTGGCGTAGAAAATAGTTAGGCAATGTCTATAAATTATTCCAAAGTTAGAGGCTTATTAAGTTGTCTCTTAACTTGTCTCGGTATTTAGAGAGGGTTAAGTGGCGGTTAAGGTCGAGCGAAGTAGTTTTGGAATTAAGGTCGTCACATTACACGTGTCAAACATGTTGAATAAGGTTTCTTTATATCGGTATTATTTATAAATTGTGTTAGTTGGACACACAAGTTGTCATGTACCGTCGGAAATTATGAAACTAGTTGACTAATTTAATTGCACAACACTTCAATAGGAATGTCGTCTACAAGTCGAGACTGGATGTACAACCGGCTCAACAACGGTTACGTTCGAATTGAATTCGCGGCGAAGGTTAAAGAATTCATATCATTTGCCAAACAACATTGTCCTACATACCAAAGTGAAAGGAAGATTAGATGTCCGTGCAATTTTAAGAAATGTCGCCTTGTACCGTACCTGGACGTCGGAACGGTTGAGTACCACATATGTAGGTATGGATTTGTTCAGGGATATCATTGTTGGTACGAACATGGTGAGAACAGAGATGAAGGCCCGCAAAACTTTTACCAAATGGATAGCCATATTGATGATGCTGATAAAGGGGGGATACGATCCGACAACTTACCGCGAGATGCTACACAACGTGGCAGGTCCAAGTTTCAATTGGAATCACGTGGAAGAATCACCAAACCCCCAAACACGCCAACTATATGACATGATTGATGCAAGTAGGGAACAATTGTGGCCGGGTTGCGAAACCATGACAACGTTATCCGCAATGGCAAGATTACTTGCGATCAAGTCTGAACATCATATATCTGAACGAGGGTATAATGAAATCATTAAACTCATGAAGGATAGTTTGCCAAATGACAATTCATTGGTTGAAAATTTTTATGCCACTAAAAGACTAATGCGAGGTCTAGGTCTACCTATTGAGAAAATAGATTGTTGTGAGGACCAATGTATGATTTATTGGGGAGTGGACTCTGAGTTGACGTCATGTAAACTTTGTGGGAAATCACGCTACATTGCACATCAACGAGGTCGTGGTCGGAACACAAAAAATCGCCCTTGCAAAAAAATGTACTACTTCCCTTTGGGCCCTCGGTTGCAACGATTGTATGCGTCTGAGTCAACGGCAAAACATATGCGATGGCATGGAGATCATTCCTCGCCAGAAGATGTTATGCAACACTGTTCTGATTCGATTGCTTGGAGACATTTTAATGACGTCAATAGAGACTTCGCTGCCTAGGTTCGGAATGTTCGTTTAGGATTGTGCACTGATGGTTTTCAAGTATTTGGGCTTTCAGGGAAATCGTACTTTCGTGGCCCGTGATTTTGACTCCTTACAACCTTCCACCATCGATGTGCATGAAATCCGAGTTTATGTTCTTAACGGTTATCATTCCTGGACCGACCAGCCCAAAGCAGAAAATCGACGTGTTCCTTCAGCCGCTTGTGAAAGAGTTGCAAGATTTATGGAACAATGGGGTGATTACATACGACGTTTCCACAAAGACAAATTTTCTCATGCGAGTTGCCCTTTTATGGACTGTTAGTGATTTCCCTGCATATAGCATGTTGTCCGGTTGGAGCACACACACGGTAAAGTACGCTTGTCCATATTGTATTGAGGATACAAATGCATTTCAATTGCGAAATGGTGGTAAGACATCGTGGTTCGATCATCACCGTCGTTTCTTGGCGAAGTCATCACCATTAAGGAAAGACAAAAAAAATTTCATTAGAGGCAAAATGGTCATAAATGATGATCCGCCCGCTTTGCGTTCTGGTGAAGAAATTTTGGCAGAAATTGAATCGTTAGGCTTGTTGAAGGTGACAGAAATCGGAGCTGATTCTGTGAATGGGCGGATAGCTAAGAATTCGGGATGGAGGAAGAAAAGCATATTCTGGGACTTGTCGTATTGGAAGACAAACTTGATCCGCCACAACTTAGATGTCATGCACATTGATAAAAATGCTTTTGACAACATATTCAACACTATTATGTGTGTACCGGGCAAGAGTAAGGACAATGCGAAAGCGAGACAAGATATTCGTGAATATTGTCACCGACCTTCTTTACACATTGATTCGGCGACAAATACTTACATCCTTGGATGCTATGCTCTTGATACATCAAAAAAACATAAATTGTGCGAGTGGGTTGAAAAGTTGCGTTTTCCTGATGGTTACGCTTCGAATCTTGGTCGATGTGTGGATCCAAAGAAACTGCGAATGTTCGGCATGAAGAGCCATGATTGTCATATTTTCATGCAACGGTTGATACCAATTGCATTCAGAGAACTCCTCCCAAACCCGGTTTGGGTTGCAATTAGCGAATTAAGCCTTTTTTTCCGATCCCTAACTGCGAAATGTGTCAGTCTCAAAGATATGGAGGTCTTAGAGTCTGAAATACCAAAAATCATTTGCAAGTTGGAGAAAATATTCCCTCCAAGCTTATTCGACTCTATGGAACACCTACCAATCCACTTGGCCTATGAGGCCCGTCTGGCCGGTCCCGTTCAATTTCGATGGATGTATCCATTTGAGAGGTACTATCTTGAGACCATGAAATTATTTTCCCATTCAATAAGTTTTAAATCGACATTTCCTGTAACATTCATACAGGTACCTTAAACATTTGAAGAACAATGTGCGGAACAAAGAGAAGGTAGAGGGCTCCATGTGTAATGCTCATTTGGTCGAAGAGGTCACATTCTTTTGTTCTTACTACTTCGAAGATCACGTCGTTATGTTGCATGACAAAGTGCAACGTAACGACGATGGCGGTATCGGGCCCACACCGCATTTTGTCGGCAATTTCTCAGTTTTCACTTATCTTGGTCGACCCATGGGCAAGTCGAAGGAGCGGTACTTAACAGAGCAGGAGTTTAATGCCGCTCATTCGTACATACTGCTCAATTGTCCAGAGATCGCTCCTTACGTCCACTATGTCCGTCACTTTCATTCAATATTGCAGTACATTCATTGTTCATATTTTAGTAAGACAACCTACTTACATGTTCGTTTCTTCTAGGATATTCGTCGATGAAATCACTCAAGCAATGGGGGAGTCGGAAGTTGATAGTAGTCTAGAGCACAACTTCCCCATTTGGTTTCAAACATATGTAAGGTCATTACTTTTGTACGTTATAGATTCATAAATTTCTTCCATAAGTAATGTGTCATATTGCATTTCTAATTTTTTTTAATAGGCTCGGAATTCTATAGTTGACGAGATGCTCGTTGATCTTTCTGTTGGTCCTAGTCGATCATGTACTGTCTACCCTAGTTACCTTGTTAATGGGTATAAGTTCCACTCCGCCATATATGACGTTAATAGATCGACGCAGAGCAGCGGTGTTTTGGTGAAGGGTTCAAACTACGCCGATGTTTCCCATAACTATTATGGAGTACTGCAAGAGGTTGTGGAGATTGAGTATACCGGCCTCAAGCGTGTGGTCATGTTTAAGTGTGAATGGTATGACCCTACACCGAATCATGGTGTGAGGACTCACCCAACACTTCAATTGGTAGAGGTTCATCGAAGTCGACGATATAACAACTACGAGCCATTTGTACTAGCAATGCAAGCCACTCAAGTGTACTACCTTTCGTACCCTTCTATGAGGAACGACCGACAAGAATGGCTAGCAGTTTGTTGTTGTCAACCAAAATTCGCTGACGAGGAAACTAGCAAAGACGATAATGACCAGGGCTCGGCAGAGATTGCATTCCAAGATGGGATGCCCACCACGTGCGTAGTCGACGATGCAATCGCCGATATCAACAATCTGGATGATCCGAATGGGACTCGATTCATTATTGAAGCGGGTCCAAGTGAAGAAGTATATAGTGGAGATGATTCAGAAGAAGAATCATCGACTTCTAATCACGAGAGTGAATTTGAAACGGATGATAGCGAATAATGTATGTATATGTTATGTCGACGTCCAATCATTTAGTTACTTTTATTAGCATGGATCCTGTGTTATTAATTCCAATCATTTAGGCTTAATTTCTAATTTTTGTATGCCTTCCTTCTCTGAAATTTTATTGCTATTTTGTTAGGTTTCATGGCGGGAGGTGGTCATCCCCCACGTCGAGGTTTCCCATTAGGAGGACATCGTTCAGGCGGAAGAGGTGCAGCACCGACCTCTGGAGGCGAAATACCGACCGGGCCTCATGGTCAGGCCACACGAGGGGTCCATAGAGGTAGTGGCGGTCGAGGTCGTGGGTCGATTCCTGCATTATCGATTCCGACTTCTCGTTCTCTCAACCACGAGACAGCCACAGCGTCACCTTCGCCTTCCATACCGTCGGCGTCGTCTGCACCATCATCGTCGTCATCAAGGAATATACCAAATATGCAGTTCCAGTCACCAGCGTCGACATCAAGGACTCCTTTACCCACGAGGCCTGCACCCCTGACACGCATCACCGGCAAGCATCCCCACAATACGACGTAAGAGCAGGGTTGGAGGTGACAGGCCCTCCACGGGCACCTCAGAGGACAGGGATGGAGCCCCCTCGCGTGCATGGGATCCCTATCAGACTGATTGCCAATGATACGTAAGTTTGTATTTGACTCATATATGTCGTTTTAAATATGGATGTAAATTATTGAAGAAGTAGTTAAGATGTTATGCATGTTCATGAAACACGGGGAGTTGCATCCTTCGCATTTTTGTGCACGGAGGATGACAAAAGTTTTCAAAAGATGAATGATTCCTGAAGGGTGTTGTTGGAAGTCGGTACCGCCTCATCAGAAAGACCAATACTGGCGCCAATGGAAGGTAAACAGGACTACTAAATGTCTTATGATTTATATTATTTCCTCAATGTCTCGTAACAATAGCAATCGTCAATTTGTAGGTATTTTTTAGATGGGATGACGCGATTCCCGAGGATCTCATTCGAGCGGCGTACGACAGGCTTGCAGGCACAAGGTACACCGCATTGATGCACAAGTTAAAGAAGAATCGTGTGCAGCCAGTGTATGTTACAGATGAGGCATGGAGGAGATACTTGAGTCTTGGGAGAGCGAGGACTTCCTTGCCAGTCAGGCAAGCGACGGCGAATAGGAACACCGAGGTCGAAGGCCCTGGGACTGGACCCTCGAAGCACGGTGGTGGTTCCGTGTCTTTTGTGACTACCCAAGAAAGATTGGTAAGTTTTTTTTAACCTTTTGGTTATTTTTTACATTTATACACTTGTTCACTATGCTTGGTCCTGTACGTAGAATGATTCATCCGAGACGCCACCAACGGTGAATGAATTGTATTTGCATCTCCACACCGTAAATCACGACAGGATGACATTCATCGATACTAGATCAGAGCGGTTCTATGTAAGTATAGAAATGAAATGTAAAATAGTATTAAGTTTACTTTAAACCATATCATGTATTTTGTTTGTTGTTGATATCTCAAGAATAGGCTCCAGAGGAAATGTCGGGAGCTCACCCAGGCTACACCGGACCAATCGGTGGATGATGAGGCGGTGTACCTCAATGTGGCGGGTGAGTGTCCCAAAGGACGTGTCTACGGTCTCGGGTCTGTAGGGAGAAAGAAGAGGAGATATGCAGATCCTGGTGCTAGCACGTCCGAGATGCCGGATATGGTGCCGCATGCAGAGTTCAATGTCGTTGCAGAGCAATTACGAAAGGTTATGGAGTTCATGCAGCAGCATCTCGGGATGAACATGGACGAAGCAGGCCTATCTCAGCAACAACCACCACCACCGCCACCACCACCGCCACCTCATGACCAGCAACAGCTGCCGCAAATAGATCCGGTCGATCCACCACAACAAGGGGACAATGTTGAGCGTGAGACGTAAGCGTGGCTTCCGAGAGATGAGCAGCTTGGTGATACATAGGTATTTTACTTGTTGCTTGTGTAAATTCTTAGATTAAATGTTTGCTTTTGTAGATAACTTTAGCAATTCTTCGCATTACTTTATGATTGACACTTCTTTTTGTGCATATTTAGATTGATATTCCATAATCTATCATGGATTTTACTTTTTTGACCTTTTCCGTCTTTGCAAGAAAAATTCTTATGTAAAGAAAAATATAGTATATCTACAGAATGTTTGCAGAATATTTGGGAGAAGAAAACATGCTGGCTGTTGTGTGCAAGTCTTATGTTGTTGGGTTCTCTCGAGTGCTATGATGAAGAAAGTGGTAGAATTGACAGGGAGCAACATTTTCATGCCATAGCAAATGAATTTGGGAAATCGATAAAGGCTCGTTTTTCGGTCATCTGTGTTGAGAACATGTAGGCTCTTGTTCTTCTAGAATTAGCTTTGTGTTGCCGATCACGTACGCTCTTGTTCTTATATAATCGCATGTCCCTAGAAGAACAAGAGCCTACATGTTCTCAACACAGATGACCGAAAAATGACCCTTTATCGATTTCCCAAATTCATTTGCTATGGCATGGAGCTGTGGCTCCCTGTCAATTCTACCACTTTCTTCATCATAGCACTCGAGAGAACCTGCAACGACATAAGACTTGCACACAACAGCCCAAGGATGTTTTCTTATCCAAAATATTCTGCAAACATTCTATAGTATATTTTTCTTTACATAAGAATTTTTCTTGGGGAGGAAAAGGTCAAAAAAGTAAACAGCATGATAGATTATGTATGAACTGGGATTCCAAGGCAACTAAGATATACAGAGGATAAAGGAAGAAAACATTTACCCGCAATTCATGGTGGGCTCGTTCATCTCAAAGGTATGCATCCAATAATCTGAGCAGCACACTGAGTTTTTGCTAGGAAGTGAAACAATTGTCATACTTTGTTTGGCATAACTAAGGAATGCAGGGGTTTATACACAATATTGAACCTTATAACTAACCTAAGAATTGATTTGGAATGCTTTTTTTATGTGAAAGTTGGTGATTCAAATATTTCAAGATAATAAGACGGGTCGCACCTATTTTTTATATTGTGATTGAATCATGATTATGATATTGAGTTGCTTAGACTTTTAGTCTTGCTCAACTACTCTAGTGCATTCCTTACATTGATTAAAGGAGTTTTTTCCTTCCATTTCCATCAATCACGATTAATCTCTACATCTCTCTTTTTTATGCAAAGTTTACTCAATTTCAATTCTTGTATCTAAGCTATTCTAATGTTTATATCACCTTTAGTCGTCCCTTTTACAAATTTCTCAAGCCTTTGCTGTCCACTTAGACCACTTAAAATCTTTTTATCTTAATTGACACAAGTTTATGTTCTTAACTCTTATTTTTTGAATTGGCTATGAACAATATAAATTAGTAGAATCTTGTAATCAATTGAAGTCTTTCGTAGCTAATTCTTATTCAAAATAGATAAACTTTGATATTCAAAGCTTACTAATATTCAGTGGTCTGCCTAAGCTACCCGATTTCCCTATAAACCAAGGTCCAGAGGTCTTCAATGGAGTGGTGGTACATTGAATGGACTACTCGGCCATAGAGGATGCCACTCTCTTTGGTTGATATAAGCGAACGAGGTAGTGAAGTATCTTTATTTTTCTGGATGGATTACTTCATTCTCATACCATGATTGTTCACCATTTGTAGAACTCAATTCAAGTATGATATAAAGGCTATAAACATGATTATTCTCATACCATAGATCCCAATTGCTCCCCTTATATGAAAAACTGGATGTACTGCAATGACACTGTCAATTCTTTGAAGAATTCTCAGCAAATGTGCTGAGAATTCAATCAAGGCAATAATTCAGCCCATATCTAGTTACAAATAAAATAGTGCAAGGTTCTGGGAGTATTTGTATATGGAGTAACTGAAGTAAGCTAATTTTCTCAATCATGTTTTATGCTAATATACTTATTTGGTGAACTCGAAACAACTTCTTTATATGTGGATTACTGTTTTGCATACTCTTATGAATCTGGATGATAATCGATACTCAGTTGCCATTGTTGGTGAGATTTCTTTGTACTTTGGGGCAACACTGATATTTGACTTCTGCTCATGCATATTCTCAAACATAAATATTTTCAGTCATAGATCAACAGATAGGATGTTATTGGAAGTATCTGAAATATCAGAACCTTTTGTTCAATTTCTGTAACTGCACCTCATGCTTATGAAAACCTTTTGCTTTTCTTGTTTTCGGATCTCTATCACGGATTCTGCAGAAGTTTTAGTGCATCTCTCATTAAAACTTTAACCCCAAATAGAAATGAACATGGAGAGCAGAAGGAGTCACCGTGCTTACATCTTTACTGATTCAAACAGAGTCGATGAGGGATACTAGGTGGGAATTCTTATGCGGTTTGCAATTGGATACCTCCTAGCTGAATTTGAATTGTGAAACACGGCTCATTCTCTCGAGAATTTTACTGATTAAAAAGCGGAAATCTGATTCTTCCGGACTTATTTGGATCTCGAAAAAATAGAGAAAACTGAGTTGAAGGAAAAATTCTTGAAGAAGCAAAAACCATCAACAAGTCCCTTTTCGCTCTTGGTAGTGTGATCAATGCTTTGTGATGATTCCCCTGGCCGAGTAAACCATATTCCATATCGTGATTCTAAGATTACTAGGATTCTGCGAGATGCTCTTGTAAGCCATTTTCCCCTTTCCTTGATTTCTCCATGTTCAATATGCCTTATACTTGCTTTTATGGTAAATGCTTTGCTCACACAACTAATTGATCTATCCATGAGACTCGGGAAATGCATTTGAGTGCCATCTAGTGTCATATTAATCATAGGGAATTTGATAATTTGTTTTTGTAGCAACATTGTGTGTAAAGAGTGAAGGCACTGCTAAATGGCTACTTGATGAGATAGCTCGCAGAGAGACAGACGCCGAGAGATCATTAATGCACAGGTGAGAGCCTCAAGCATCTCACTGTTGATGCTTTGGCATGTCAATGTCTTTTTGAGATGAGAGCATTTGTGTGATAATTCACTGTTTGCTATGACTGTTATGCTGCCTCTGATTACTAGGTTTCCAATTTGTTTTTTTTTTTTGAAATCGCTTGTGTCCGTGCATTTGCGTTTCTTACTCTATTCGATGATGATCTCGCCCAATTGCTCCCCTTATATGAAAAACTAGGACCGCAAATGATCTTTGCTTTCAGAGTCGCCAATTTATGTGGAGCAATGCCAAGAACTTACTGGGTTTGATGTACTCATGTTAAGTAAGTCATGACCGAACAATCATGCTTTTCAATTACTTGTTTATGATGCTTAAGACACTAGTTTGCCATAAAAGATACAATCAGTACTAAGGATGCATTTGACGATGCATATTCTGTTTACTGCCCCTTTCCTCGAACTCTCCATGTTCAATATGCCTTATACTTGCTTTTATTGTATATGCTTTGCTCACACAACTAATTGATCTATCCATGAGACTCGGGAAATGCATTTGAGTGCCATCTAGTGTCATATTAATCATAGGGAATTTGATAATTTGTTTTTGATAAGGAAGACCTCTAGCGAAGTTTTAACTAGAGTTACGGTTGATCTTTCACTAAAAACCATTTTGGAATTCGCCGTACTTTGAAGAATTGATCATGCCAATCCTGTTTATCAGAGTATTTGAAATTGTTTATGGATCTATTCAAGTGTAATTAGTTGTCTCCGGTTTTAAATTAATTAATCATTTGTTCCACAAGAGCATAAACAGCTTACATTTATATCGTTATTGATACATACTTTAATCTTATGTATTTATACTAGAAAAGTAGAAAGCACACCATAATTGATTCTTCCTTCTTTTTCCTTAACTTCTTAAAAGCCAAATTTCTTGAAGGACAGAGCAAATAAATTTTCCCTATTCAAACAAAATTTTAGCCTTTAATTATTTTGCAATTACCCCTACAATTAAGGACTTGCTTACTTGCCACTGGGTAACTTTGAATTTTCAGGTGAAAACAAAATTTAGCAGTAAACTGATTTTTTTTTTCTCATATTAAATTCTTGCTTTTGTTATTTCTTTTTTTCTCATGCCTGAGTTTGCTAATAGGAACAATTCACAGGTCGTTCAAAAGCAATTAATATTGCCAACAGATTGGGTCTCCCCAAAATTATCATAGATGATGCACTTGTACTATACGGAACAGCTAGTTCAGATATTAACGAGGTACGTCAATATTCATGGTTGTTGGGTGTTAGGATTGCATTTGATAAAAGTTACTTAGTGCTTCAAAGTTGCTGAAATTTCGACACCATGCAGGTGATAGTTGATACACGTTAGATGCTTCAAATTCACATCTAAATATACCTATAGATCTTATTGATATGCCATGATGGGTATTTTCTTGTTGTCCATGCAATGTTGAAGGTCTATGGTTGGGATTTTCAACAACTGTTTTTGATCATCATCAGCACCATCAATGACTGATAAAACCAACTTATTCTCATTGTAATCATGATGATCACCATAGCCCGGTGGATTGATAAATATTCGAGGAATCTTTGTTACACCGGCATCGACAAGTCCCTTAACGCCTGCTTTTGTGTCATCGAATGCTTTTAGTTCTTCCCTCCTCTCATCATCATGTGTATGAAATGCTAGTTGGTGTTGAGCTTTTGATAACTCATCCATTGATAAATTTGCTTGCTATATATGATATTAGACAGTTTTGCTATGGATACAAAAAGTTACAAGTTTTATGTACTGAATTAGTAATTTATATTGCATGTAAGTACAATGTATTGGACAAGAGATACAAAATTCCAGTAAAAAGTAACCAACAAATTAAGACAACTATTTTGGAGGATACACTGTTAGGAACTTGTCCAATTCAAATAATTTAGTGTTGTCAGTGTGTGTCACATAGATTAGTAGCTTCTGTGGTGAGTGAGTGGTGTCATGACCAAGTATATATGTGTAGCATATACATTTTTATTGCAGAAATTACTATATTGTGTGTGCATTGGCAAGATATCGATTGAGGGATTAAGGAGGGAACAGGCTATCGACAGAAGGAACAATGAAGATAATCAAATGAGCAAGTCAAGTCAAGTCTTGCTACTTCTAGCACTAGGATATCACATACTATATCGCCAAAGCAATAAATACTTTTGCATTGTTTATTTTGGAAATACTTTCCAGCCTCTCCCCTTCTTTTCCTATATATTTTTACTTCCTTGAAAGCTCTTGATGTTGTGTGGTGTATTGCACTTACCAGACGTTGGAGCGGATCTGTTGTTGGGCGCTATTTAGCTCTCTATTTGGTTCAGGACTGCTCGGAAGGAACCCTGTGAATATGCATTATCACTGGTTGTTGTCCTTAGATGGAGAATCAGAAGTGCTTCAAAGCTGCGTTATAGTTATTATATGGAGTCCTTATTGCTCTTCTTATTCTGACCAGTCATGTTGGAGTTTTGGTGATTGGAGTTGTTGAACATTAGAGGCAACTTGTTCTTGGTTATTAAGCTTAATTCTTTTTGTGCATATTTATAGGATTGTAAGTTTTTTTTTTTTTTGTGGTTGTTGAACAATAGGATTGGTGGTTTTTGTGAATACTTACAACTTTGGAGCTTTTGTAATACAAGACAATTTAAAGTGGATATATAAATCTTTTTCAAATTTTGATTTTTACATTTTTTTTCTCTTTTGAATATTTGTTGATATATATTGTCGATGTATGAATGTCAAATTTGGATTTTTTGTGGGATGTTAGCACCCCCAAAGGAGTTGTTGGAGGGGGTGCAGGCGATGGAGTAGGTCCTATGGATGTAATTTCAAGTTATAGGTTGGAGAACCAATTGGATTATGTTTATGTTTGAAAATAAAACTTCCTGGAAAATATGCATAAATCACAAACGGAATCAGAGACGGAAATAAGAATTCCGTCTCTGATTCCGTTGCTAATCAGAGACGGAATCAGAGACGGAATCAGAAACGGAATTATCCGTCTCGATTCGTTTGATTGATTATAGCAACGGAATCAGAGACAGACTTTTCGCATTCCGTCTCTGATTCCGTCTCTGATTCCGTCTCTGATTAGCAACGAAATCGGAGACGGAATGCAATTACAAATGTACCATTTCGAAAAAATTCCATTTCTGTTCTGTCTCTGTTCCGTTTCTAATTTTCGTCTCTAAATCCGTCTCTAATCAGAAACGAAATTTTTCCGTCTCTATTCCGTCTCTAATCAGAAACGGAATCAATTTTTCGTTTTTGATCGAATCAGCGACAACGTTTTCAGAGACGGAATTGATTCCGTCTCTGTTCCGTTTCTGATTGCAATTAGAGACTGAATTTTTGCAAATCAGAGACGGAAAATTCGTTTCTGATTTGCTATTTTTTTGTAGTGATTATGATTAATTATGTCATTTTGGGTTATACAATGAGTTGGGTGAATAGTTTCGTATCTATACATGCATGTGATGCTGTAGTTTTTCTTGGTTTCCACACTTAGGAATTGTTTTGGAGAATTAATGTTTCCGCTTAATATTGGAATTAACAATGTTTTCGCTTAACATTTGAATGACCTGTCAATGTGATAATATAACAATACATGGAGATTTTGAGACTTATATGGACGATAGGCTGACTAATACGTACTTAAGTCTTAGATCATGTGGATTAAGGCTTGAGTATGGGATTAAGCCGAGCGGTGCCTTGTTTAGAAGTAGAGGCCGTCACAATATGTAAATTATAATTATAATTAAAGCTATTTTAATTCTTGTGCCCTTACCTAAAAAGTCTTATATTTGTGACCGGGGGGGAGTATTTTATTAGAGCACTTTGTTTTTGTCAACTTATACAATTGATTCTATGTTAATGTAATGAGGCGTGGATGATTAATGGGATTTTTATTTTATCTTTTTTTGGATTGAGAAGGGGGTAGAACCTAGGACTACAAGGACTAAGGTTCTGATGGTAGATTACAACACACACTTCGTTAGGAAACAGACACCAGTAATGTCCTCCAGCAGAATGGAATTCAAACCAGGGGCGGTGTTACCAAATAGTGCGTACCCAAATCAAAAGCTAAAAGCATGATTTGCCATCCAGTCCGTCGCTCTATTTCTTTTCCTATACGTGTGTAACATACGAACATGCCAACGCCAGTTGAGCAGTTCCATAGCAAGTGCACATAGCTGCCCATGGCCATTCAGATCAACGCAATTCCTTCCTAAAGTCTCCACCACGCTCTTACTGTCAAGTTCTAGGATTACATGTCGAAAGCCGTGATCCCAGACCATTCATAACCCCAGGAAAGAGCTTTATGACTCAGCTTCAAACATGTTACAGAAGCCCAAATTTGCAGCGCATCCACCTAGCCATAAACGTGGTACAGAAACCCAAGTTTGCAGTGAATCCACCCAGTTATTCTCCCGATTCATCACGACATAGTCCCTACTGTGGAAGATTGGCTATCGAACCGAACCGCCTCGTCTGTGTTAACCTTTATCCATCCATACCCAAGGGAAATTCATCTAATTAACTTTTCCATATGTTGAGGTAAGAAGTGACTCAAAACCCTCGGGTGGGCAATTTCATTAAACTCTTTGACTTTGGCACAGATGGAGCTTACCGCGTTCCAACTATTGTAGTCCTCCTCCCCCAGTATGGTCTTGTTTCTCACCGTCCATATATGTCAGCAAGTCGTAGCGAAGAGAGAGGGATTATGGGTACCTCTAATCTTCTTTAACTATCTCAAATGAGAAGTTAACCACTATTTAAATGTTGCACTGAAAAAATGGTCAGACATTTCAGCCTCATAAACCATCCACCATATCTGTCATGCTTGGTAGCAGTCACAAAGTACGTGCTCTAGAGATTCAGTCGCTAAACCGTATGGATCGCCGCCTGCCTCAAGGGTCATATGGCTCATCATCCTTGTCTCATTAGTTAGGAGGGCATTATAGAGTACTAGCCAGATAAAGGTTCTAATACGCTCGGGGCCACTACATTTCAATGCCAAAGACCAATCCCCCAAACACTCACATTCCTTATCACCCACCAGTGCTCTATAAGTGTATGTCACTGACAATTTGCCATTGGAGGAGCGCCTCCAAAACCGCATATCCTCCGGTCCTTCTGAAGCGGGGGGATGGACCGCAAACGACCTTAATGAATCTAATCATAATCATTCACCTAACAGGACCGTGACGTGGCGACAAATCCTATGTGGCGACTTGGTGGCGTCGGTACCGAAGTAATATAATATTTTACTATTGCGTGATACTTGTATATATGTGATATAAACTTGTATATGAGAATTCACATAATTTAATCGTCGAATTTATGAACGAGAACTACCTTGAGATGTGCACGTACACAGGCATTTGGATAGGTCGACGATATCGATTTAAGTTAGGTTTAATATAACTTATTTAATTGAAATGCTTAAGTTAATTCATGATGGACATTTTAGTCATTTCACAAATTAAACTTTTTTAAAAATAAATTAGAATTATGATGTGTCAACTTTTGGTGGTTTATGGAAAAAATGAAAAATTTAATAAAAACTAAATAAAGAAAAATTGTGTGGTGGTGGTTCACTCTTAATAATGAAAGTATAAAGAGAGAGAGAGAGAGAGAGAGAGAGAGAGAGAGCCTATTTGTTCATGGAGATGTTGTAGAGGTGGTTTGAAGTGTAGGAGGAGAACATTTGCTATTTGAAGATCTTGATCAGGCCAAGTAAGTTAACCCTTAATTTTATTAAGATTTGATATTTATGGGTTGAATTTATGGTAGATTTGATGAAGTTATTTTTGGTAATTTAATTTTAGCGAAGTTAATTTAAGTTGGATTGACAAAAAGAAAAAAAGAAGAAGAAGAAGAAGAGTGGTTGTTAATTTTGAAGAAAAGAAAAGAAGAAAGAAAGTGATAAAGAAAAAGAAGAAGAAAAAAAGGTGAAGTTAATTGGGGGGGGGGGGGGGGGGGGGGGATATTTTTTAATTATTTTTATATTTGAATTTATAAAAATAATAGAAAATAAAAAAAGGAAAAACTCAACGAAAATAGAAAAAATTAGGAAAAATAAGAAAAGTGAGAAAAATTGTAGGAAAGTGAGTTCGAAGATTTTTTAGGAAATCCTACACAAATTTTTCTCGAAAAATGTGCAATAACAATAAATTTCTTAATTTAAACTTTTCGAGAATTAAAAATCTAACTCATATCACATAGGCTTAAACACACCTAATTCATTTTAAATTGATACCAGGGGCCTAAGAGACTAGTATCGGGTATCAAGTATGTATTTTAAGGCGTGTGGGAGCCGCGATTTACTTGTTTTTGCCTTATTGAGGTAAGTAAACTAGTAAGAAATTCAATATTAATTCTTTTCATTTCCTTGTTATATTTGATGAAATGATTTCTATTATTGGACTATACTTCCTTACTGAGTGACCTAGGGTCTAAGCGGTCAGGTCTAATCATGTCCACTCGAAGGTTGAGCAACTGACTAGCTCTCGTAGCTTCCCGACGGGTTTGAATCCTTTGAGTGAGCATCCGTCATATGTCATGGCTTCTTTCTAGTGTTTGAGTCCCATTTTGGTTGAACATTCGACTAAGTTTGTAGCTTCTTTTGGGATTTTCTCGGGTTGCTGCTTAAGCGAGTTGTCAGTGCTGAACTGATTAAGTGTGGTCGAAACGGCTTGACCCGCCGCACCAGTTTTATATACTTGTATGTTTTAAGTGGCTTTGGGCCCATGTGTAAAGTGTCATGGCCACTTATTCCATATCATTTGTTTTTGGGTCACTTGGTCCCTACCGTTGATTATTGTAGTCTGTCAATTATGCGTTTTACTGCTCTTTCTCAGCACTTTATTTCTATCCAACATGATTTATAGACTCGTTTATTGTTTAATTTGAATTATTGTTGAACTTCTTTTGGATTTACTCATCAGGATTGTCTCATCTTTTTGTGATAATTACAGGTCCCTCTAGTAGCAGGGAGAAGGAGCCCGTTATCAGTGACTTCCTCTAAGCTTCCTTCAGAGTCAGTTGCTCTCTGTTACTACAATAGGTTTATTTTGATATTTTGGACTGTATATATGATATATACTTATGTTTTTTGTTACCTTTGATTTCATTTTGGGTTGTGAGACGTTTGATACATGTATATGACGTTTCTTTACATTATTTGTCACCATATATATACATGAGATCTACTTTTGTAGGATTCCCTCATCTAGGCATGTCCCGACTAGTGTTTACTTATTTAAGTTGCTTTAAATGTTATAAATTCCACTGCGTAGACATTAATACTTGTTGAACTAAATAATAAACCTAATAAGTAACTAATGATTGAATTACTTGGATAAGAAGCTGACTATGCGGGAATTGATCGAGGGTCCACATAGGTTTAAGTCGGGCAGGGCCTAGTTTGTAGAGTTTGGGGTCGTCACGATTGGTATAAGAGAGTAGGTGTATACCTTAACTCTATGTAGCCCACAACTCGGCTAAAATACAAATTTAAAGTTAGTACATAGCTAAACTTAAAGTGAAAATCCAATGAAGCTTACTTAGATTTTAGTTAGGAAGCGAGGAGAGTTAGGGGAAGCTAAATTTGAATTATACATGTTAGTTGTCTAATATGTATTATATACTATTACCGGTAGCTATAGAAACTAATCGAAACTCGCTATTTGACTTTGTATACCGCAATGACCGATTAGTGGGACACCGATGATCAGAATGGAGCTACGGCCCAGGCCCTATTGATCCAGCAGACTTTCAAGCCTTGACAAAGATGGTTACTTCACAAGATAGACATCTGAAAGAGATTTTGACTCTTCTTGGGGGAAAACTTCCATCACTGTTGACACCTATAGTGGCTTCCACACAGGACGCCAGTGCTCTTACACTTCAGGTGATTCCGTCACGATCTACAGTACATGCAGTACCAATTACCGTCGTAGTACCCGCACTACCCGAGATAGTAGCGCCAACAATTGCAACACTAACTAAAAGAGATATTGGCTTTGATTTGACATCCGAGGCCAGATAAACTAGGGAATATGAGAGGTACCGACCGAGGAAGTTTAATAGAGACTATGATGTGGCCGATGTAGAGAAATTCATCAGGAGCCATGAGAAAACCCAGAGACATTTGAGATTACAGGATAGCGAGAGGCCTGGGTTTACAACTTTTTCTTTCTCAGGACACGCAGACACTTGGTGGACTAACTTGATAACTACCTAAGGAGAGCCGCAGACATGGAAGGATTTCAAGAGATTTTTCAACTAGGAGTTCTTCCCGTCTTTAGTGATGATCGCCAAGAGGTTGGAATTCATGCATATCTGACTGAGGCTAGGAGAGTCTGTCATTCAGTATGTGGGGAGATTCTAGCAGTTGTTGCCATTTGCTGAAGAAGTGGCTGACATTAACAAGGACCAGATCCACTTCTTTTGTGAGGGGATGTTTCCTTCCATCAAGGGCATAGTTGTTACGACAAAGCCGAGTAAACTTGATAGGGCTTACGGGCACAACATGACTAGAGAGGCTTATCTTTTAACGCACCTCGAGGATTTGTCCTCCAAGGTATTGAACTCCCAAATTGAATGACTTACAAATCCCTGGTTTTCTCTGATCTTTGCATGTAAATGAGTTATTGGAAATGAAATTCCCACTCAATTGTTATATATAGTTTTTGTCTTAATCAAGTGTGTGTACGTATCTCGAGGATTATTTTGTGGTCTCATTTCATGATTTCCCCACACCATTTGATAACTCCACTAACACACTCATCTCCTAGAATTACTCACACTGATCCTCTCGATAACCATTTTATGGTCCTCATTATTTATTTCAAACCACAGGCTTATCATTTATTTGATTTATGTGCCTTACATTAAGCCTTATTAAAACAATATAATTAGTATTTTATTTATTAAAATTAACCAACTCATTATCCCACTAACCTTCGACTACCTGATATCTGGTACCCCGCATCTCGACACACATTTCGAGACGCGCCATAACCTATTATTCAAATTTCAATTTAATTAGCCTATGGTTACATTATCCATTTCAATTGAATTACTTAATCATATGTACGTGAGTTTGTCGAGTTTTTTTAGTGTACCCGTACTTAGCCTCTCAATACCCGTATTGACGCACACTTCAATGCAACTACCCGTCACACAACCTCACTCGATATAACCATTCAACATACATACATGCGATGTATTAATAAATAATTTCATAAAATGCATCACAATTAAATAATACAACACACACTTTACTATTGTACCTGGGTCGACGTATGTCCTACCCTACCCACGACGTCCACGTGGATCCGAGCTTGCGTCTATGTCTGAAGTTACGAAATAAATAACGGTGTTAATGAAACGGGTCGTTATAGTTCTTCCCGACTAAATAAAATTTCGTCCCGAAATTTAACATAACTGAATGTCGTACCATAAAATAACTAAGGGTATCGTTCTCGCATCGTCGACTCGAGCTCCCAGGTAAGTCCGTCCCGTGATGTTGCCAACGAACTAGGACCTTAGAGAGTTCCCTGTTCCTGAGAATCTGAACTCTGCGGTCAATAATCTTTATCGGCTTTTCCTCGTAAGTCACGTCATACTGAAACTCAATATCCCCCAAATAAATTATTGGTCTCGGCCCTGAGTTAGCTAGTCTCAACATCGAAATGTAAAATATCAGATGAACCCCAACTAACTAAGTATGTAACTTTAGGCGATAAGCGACACTCCCCACTCTTTCTACGATCCTAAATGGTCTAATATATCTCGGCACCAGTTTCCCTTTAACACAAACCTCTACCGACCCTTCTAAGGGCAAACTTTCAGGTATACCATGTCGCCCTCCTCAGAGCGCAGACCTTCGTAATACTGATCCGCGTATTTCTTCTGTCTATCTTATACGGCTTGTAACCTCCGACGGATTTGTCTGATCTTCTCTATGTGATCAACAACTATCTCAGGCCCAACGGTCACTGTATCTTCCGGCTCCGCCAAACACGCAGGTAATCTACTGGGCCTCCCATACAGCGCCTGAAACGGTGGCTTACCAAAACTCGTCTGATAGCTATTTTTATATGAAAACTCATATAAAGGCAAATAATCCTGCCACGAACCCCTAAACTGCAATATATAAGCCCTGAACATATCCTCCAAAATTTGTATCAATCGCTCTAACTGTCCATCAGTCTGAGGATGATAAGGCGGACTAAACTGCAACCTGGTGCCAAATTGCTCCTACATAACCTCCTAGAGTCTCGAAGTCAACCTGAGATCTCTGTCCGATACAATAGAAATTGGCACCCTATGCAATCTAATAATGTCCCGCTCAAATAATATGCTCAGCCGTAGGAACGTGTATCTCATAGAAACCAAAATGAAATGAGTCGATTTCGTTAGTCTGTCAATCACGACCCAAACTGCATTGTGACACCTCTATATCTACTGTAGTCCACTAACGAAATCCATGGTGATGTGCTCCCATTTCCACTATGGAATGGACAACGGTTGTAATAGTCCACCGGGTCTACTATACTCAGACTTCACCTACTGACAGATGTGGCAACTCTTAGTGTATGCTCCTACGCCAGCCATCATCTCGGCCACCAGAATAGTAGCCTCAAATCATGATACATCTTGGTATGACCAGGATGAATTGTGTAATGAGACTAGTTTGCATCCTCCAGAATCCCGCCTCATATCTCTGATCCGCAAGTATCCACAACCTCCCTCGGTGTCTCAAACATCGATCCATGGTCTTTACCCAATCAATGCACTCCAGGTCCCGAGCCAGACTAATGAACTGTTCATAAAGCCCATCAGCCCTCTGACACTCGACAACTCACTCAATTAATACGGTTTTAACTCTCATCTGACAACAAATGTGATGTTCAGCCGTAGTCGACACCTCTGTCATGCACATAACTACTGCAGATTGTAACAAGCCATGCTCGTGTGTCGTATGTCGCATAACAATCTGATTATCAATTCCACTCCTGCTCATTACATCCGTTATGACGTTCGCTTTTCTAGGGTGATATTCAATAGCGAAATCGTAATCCTTCAGCCGCTTAAGCCATTTCCTCTTGCGCATAGTAAGACCCATCTGACTGATGATATATAGTAAACTCTAATGAGTTGTATACAATATGATCCTATCTCCATAGAGATAGTGCCTCCAAGCCTTCAGTGCAAAGACGACTGCTGCAAGCTCTAAGTCGTGTACTGGATAATTCCCCTATGGGGTCTTAAATGTCTGGAAAGGTACGTATTTGGTCTACCCTCCTGCATCAATAAATATCAAGACCAATGGCCGACGCATCCATGTAAACTATCAAGTTTTTGCCTAACTTCGGCAATGTCAATATTGGTGCGAAAGTCAACCTCCTCTTCAGCTCACAGAAAGCATGCTCACATTCCTTTAAACAAATAAATCTAACATTTTTCTTAGTCAGTCTCTTCATCGGTGATGCAATCAAGGAAAAGTCATGCACGAATCGCCGACAATACCCTACTAATCCAAGAAAACTCCTAATACGACAACAAACTAGGGTGTCCTCCAATCAATGATAGCGTGAATATTCTCTAAATCCACAGAGATACCTTAATCCCTAATGACATGTCCTAAAAATCTTACCGCATTCAGCCAAAAGTAATACTTACTAAACTTGGCGTACAATCTATGCTCTCTTATTGTCGTCAACACTGTCTTGAGGTGTCCCTCGTTATCCTCACGATGAGTCCTACTGTAGATCATGATGTTGTCAATGAAAACTATGAAGAATCTGTCCAAATACGGACTCAAGACCCTATGCATTAAATCCATGAAAATCGTTGGGGCGTTAGTCAGTCCAAACAGCATAACTGTGAACTCGAATAGCCTGTACCTTATGCTGAAAGCGATTTTCTAGATATCCTCCTCTTGAATCCTCAACCGATGATAGCCTGAGCGAAAATCAATCTTCAAGAAAAATTTGGTGCTTTTCATATAATCGAATAGATCATCTATTATAGAAAGTGGATAAGGGTTCCTAACTGTTACCTGATTCAGCTTCCTAAAGCTTATGCACATCCTCATCGAACCATCATTCTTCTTTACAAACGATACTGGAGCTACCCAAGGTGACATACTAGGGTGAATAAAACCCTTATCTAATAGCTCATTTAGCTGTCATCTAAGCTCCTCCTACTTTGATGGTGACATCCTATAAGATCTTCTAGCGATCGGCTACATTCCTAGTATCAACTCAATGATAAAATCAATAGCTCATGGCGGTGGCAAACATGGTAAATCATCCGAAAATATGTCAACAAAATCTGTAACTACCGAAACGTCCTTAATCATGACCTATGTCCTAGTTTTTGGCTCAACTATCACTGCAAATGTCGCCATCTCCTGCGCTATAGCTAGTCAGCCTCTAATGATAGGTAAGTTAATCGTGAATCCATCTAGTGAGAAATCTGGTATTCCGGGAATACAAAACTCAATCCCCTTACCATAAAATATATCCGTACATGTAGGGTGAAAACCAATCCATCCAAAGAAGAGCATCAAATTTTAGGTACTATAACACTCGAAGATCTGTTGGTAACTAATGTCCCTCAACCCCTATCATCACGTATCCACATATTCGATTAGGGTATATCTTGTCCTCAATGGTAATACTAAGAATAAGGTGTGTGTTTAATATCCGTGTAACGAAATTAAACATAGCGTGCATGAGTTGTCTGATCGCCTCGCCATCCGGCTGCACTATTGTATGGGCACTCTATTTGGCCTGCTCTGGCTCTCGACATGGTGACGGTGGTGTCCAACAGTCTATCCTCAAATGTCCCATTTGACCATACCTCTGACATCTGCCACTGTCCTGCCTACCAGCCTGTCCATCTCCGGATTTCAGACCCTGATATAAGTCTTTCTGACGTCATGTCCCCTTGATCTCAACCCTAATGGTACATCTGTGGCAGTGGCCTACGTTGATCTATTGGTGTAGGTGCGATGGCATGACTGGCTATTTCTCTTCATACTGTAACTGACTGCCCTAATGATTATCCCTACGACCCATGTCCTATTTTTCATCCCTTCGACCTCTATCCAAACAATCCATCTGTCTCTTTCGCCTCCAGTCCAGCTGAGAACTCTGTTGTGTCTGTACCTCAATCCCAGTCATATGTCTACCATCCTTCTGCATCAGGTAGGTCTCATGCGCCAACGCTCTATCAAATATGTCCTGCAAAGTGGGTGCCTCATATGATACCAATGATGAAGCAATCTTATCCTCAACTCCTCTGGTGAAATGGTATATTTGCAGATGCTCCATCCCCGCTATGTCTATCAAGAACTGGAGTAAGTATCGAAATCTCTTCATATACTGTGGCAAAGTTTGGTTACCCCGTCTCAAGGTCAGAAACTCCTCTCTTAATCTCAATCTCATTTCCATGGGTATGCATTGATTATAGAACAACTCCCTAACTCAGCCTGTGTTGTAAGTTCTGGATGGATATCCTGATACGTGGTCTACCATATTACTGTGTGGCCTCTCAAGCATGCCCTAGATAACTGTGCCAAATCACTCTCGTCATTCCTCGTCAGCTTACATAAATGTTGATAAGACACAATCCACTTCCCCGCAGCCTCGGGGTCACCACCTCCGTAAAAGAAGCCTGGCTGAAACTTCAGAAACTCCCTCAACATTTTCGCTTCTAAAGCCAAGAGAATCCAGATGTACTAGAGATAGTAGTAGTAGTAGCAGTCATCTGATCCGTGGTCATGAGTGGAGGCATAGGAGTCGGCGTCTCTAGTGGAACAACAACCGCGGTGGCCCTATCTATTTGTGTCTCCGCTACTATCCTCTCAACAATTGTTTGGGGAATAACCAAGATGACGGTTGTCCCCATAAGTACAGTAACTGCTACTGGCTCTCTAGGTGTGGCAACCGTTGTAGCAAGTGTCATCAGTGCGGCAGTCTGATCCCGTAACAAATTTACTACCTCAGCCATTTGAGTCTCCTGAGCTAAAATTCGATCCTTCATACTAGCCGTAACCGGGGAATCAATAGCTGCATCGATAGTCTAACCAGTCTTATGAGGTGTAGTCGATTGTCCATTTATAATCTACATCGATACGGATCAGCTTCGATGTATTTATGTATATCACATAAATATATGAAATGAAAACATAACACGTATATAACTTCAGAACAATTATATTTTATACTTCGGGTTTCCACAACTAAAGTTCTAAGGCAATAACTTCGGATTTCCACAACTAAAGTTTATTTATTGTATTTTATACTTTTTTATTTTTCTTACATTCCTATGTTCCTAGAAACTCTTCTCTGATGCCAACGGTGACGACCCTGCCTCTCCGGGGTGACGTGTTTTCATGTACTCTTCATCTGGTGAACCTAAATACACGTGTTCGGCACCTACACGTCTTCCTCATGTCTCAAAACTTGTGTCCACGTGTGTTTTATCAAATTAGTTAGTGGATTGTTTGTATTTCCTTAACTTATTCTCTTTAAGTATTTAACTATTTATTAAGTTCAATAATTTGCAATTTATTCTAATGTCTAACCATACTAGTGGGTTGTATCTTACAAGTTAACAAAAATCAACGGAAGCCTTAATTAATATAATTAGAATAAGTAACTTAGCATGGTAAACATTATTCATAAGAGCAAATCCTACTCTGGAAAACCTGGAAATGTACTCTGTATATAAGTGACAGTACCATAAACAAGGTATATATATACGTGTATCGTGTCATCTCAAGTTCCCTAATACCCAAAATAATATAAAATATCAAAATAAACACGTACTACCTCAACGACGGGCAATCAGATGTACTCGCCTAGGATCCCCTTGCCCCTACTAGTATTAGGATCAACACTCAATAATCATAAAAGACAGATGACGAGTACAATAAGTAAAATCCCAAGTAAGCCCTCTGAGCGTTCGCGTAAATAAAGTAAGGAAATGCAAGAAGTAATGTCAAATAAACATGCGGAATGTAAGGACAGACAACTGTACATGGCTCATCGCATGAATAGATAACAACTAAGCTAACAAATATGTGTGCTCGCTCCAGATGGCTCGCATGAATAGACTCAAAACCCTAGACTTCATTCTTTCATCTTGTTGATTCCACCCTTAGTTGAAAGACTTTGGGCTTACAAGATTTGATAGGAATTATTTGAGTTATCTCATCTGTTTATTAGTTCTTGCTCTTATTATGCTGACTTTATTTCATAGTTTCCGTAGTCACCTTGACATGAGCGATTTTGTGCATTTGCTAGTTTTTGGAGACTTTTGTTATGCATGCATTTGTATCATCTTCTTATTTATTTATCCATGTTCTTTTTCACCACTATTTTTTTCTTTTTATTGCATGGATTCCTTGACTTTTTTTGAACCTTAAGGACAAGGTTCATAATAAGTTTGGGGACTTTAAGATTTATGGATTGAGTTGGATGGACTTCTTTGCGAAAGATCACAAGTGAAATCGTTTAGTTTTTTTCAATTATATGCGGTTATATGCAGTTGACGGATGGTGATGGTGGTGTTTCATATCACTTATTCTTTCATTTCTTCCATTTCTTTTCCCTCCATACTTCTATTTCTCGTTTCATTAGGAGTTGATACACTTTCATGCATGTATTTAGTATAGTTTTCATTTTTATTATTATTTAGAGTTACCTGAGATTTCATTTCATGCATTTGGTTGTGGATGAGTATACTATGGTTGCTTTTTTTACTTGAAACTTATGGAAAACTAGGAGAAATACTCACTCGAGCCCGTATCCCAGCATTTTTAAGATTTCATGATTAGGGACCTAGTATGATGGTCAAGCCTTGTGTTAGACACCAAAATAGGTAAATGGTCGAAATTATGCAAGTGATAATATTTTAACCCACATTAGGGAATTTGCTTGATCATAGTGGAAGTGAGAAGAGCTAACATGAGTTTTTTTTTAAATTAAGATATAGAAAGTCCCACAAGGTTCCATAGGAAATGGAGTAGGGAATCTCGTGGTAGGAAAAAAGTGAGAAAAGCGGTCCACAGAAAATAGAGCAGGGACCGTGTTACTTGCAAAAGAATATGGAGAAAAAATAGAGAGTATATATATAATACATAAAGGCGGAAGTCTATGAAAACTCCTCAAATAAAAAGATTTAGCTCGAGTACTTGGAACTAGATTAAGTGAGATTGTGAACTTGCGTGCTTGAATGTATAGACCAAGAAAATCGAGAATAGTTGATGACATTTGTCTTGAGTGAGTCTATGTCTTTAAAGTGTGATCTTAATTGCGTTTGGGTTACGGTTCTTGGACATATTATAACTCCAGAATTTCTTGAGTGGTTTGTTAACTTGGCAACTATGTAACCTAATGGAACTCTATGAATTTTGAATCGGGTATAAGATTAGTTGAGTTAGTGCATAGCTATATTAGGAGTCCAGTTTACTTGTGTTTCATCGTTTACACCTTTGCTCGGGACGTGCAAAGTCCTAAGTTTTGGGGTATTTGTTAAATCATTAATTATGTAATTATATATATTTTATTTATATATATTTTATTGTTAAGTCTCTAAAATATTAGCCTAATTACATTTATTTATTATTTTCAAGGTTCTTGGAGTGCGCGATTGAATTCGGGGAAAAGAACTACGTAAAATCGAGTATCCATATGCTCGGATTCGTTTTACGCCAAAAACTGCACTACCACGTATCTCGAGGCAAATTTAATTGGCCCACATGTGAGAAGCGTGTCATGGTGATTGATGAAGATCAAATGGAGCAATGATGGCGATGATGCATTAATGCAAGATTTGGTTTGGTTTGTAATATATATGAATATATATATATATATATATATATATATATATATAGATACAGAAAATGAGATATGCATGCAAAATGCAAATAGTGAAATAGAAAGAACAGAGAGATGGAAAGCAACAGAGGAGTCACAAGAAAATAGAAATAAAGGAACGCACAGAGGAAAAAAGAAAAAGGAAGCATCGACTTCTATTTTATTCTCTTTCGGCCTCACTTCGAGTATTCTCTCTTTTCTTTTGGTTTTGTATGTTCTTCCATGAGAGGCTAAACTCATGGCTTAGGCAAGACTGAGAGGGAGGTTCGACTGCGCTTATTCATGGATTTGTGGGATTTATATATTTATTTTCATTGCTTTTCATTATTATTTTATTTTCTTTGGTATTGTTTAAATAATTGAGGTTAAATTCATGTTTAAACCTTGATTTATTTCCCAGTGAGTCGTAAGCATCCGTCCTTATGCGACAAGACCACGCACGTGGTGATTGACCCTACCCATTGATTGACCTCTTTTGGGACTAGTTGAATACCTTAGTAATCTAGGCTAAATTGGACACACTAGTAATTCGGTTGTCTAGGCGTAGTGCCTTCACGAAGCCTATTATGATCAACGCGTTAAACCCAATTCGCTTGAGTCTAGGGTTGTGCGATTGGCTAGGGAAATAGTCATTGTCGTACCTTGGCTATCGAGATTAGGAATTGTGAGGAACCGCGGACGTTACCATGTCTATAGCTACACTAGGATATTTTTATTTGCATATTTTACATAAATCGAAGACAAAATCCAATCTTTTATCGAACTGAACTTGTATGTCTTGACGTAGGTACTTTTTATTAATTGTTTTCGAAGGTATTGTCATTGTTTATTTATTTTCCTAGTATTTAGATTAGTTAATTCATTCATTCTCTAAAAAAAAACCCCATGATTTCCCTTTTGTTATTTTTGGCTTTAGAAAGAATATCAATCCCTATAGGATCGACCCTTTGCCACTATTTTACAAAATAGTTGGTTTAGGTAATTTATTTTATTGATGCATTCGACGCCATTCCGCAGTGGATCCAACCAAGATTCAGGCAATTATGGATTGTCCAGCACCGACGTCAATCACAAAGATCAGGAGTTTTCTGAGTTTGGCACGGTATGATAGCCGATTTGTAAAGGATTTCTCGAAGATGGTTTCACTGATTACTAGGTTGACCCAAAAGGACTTCCAATTTGATTGATCTAAGGAATCTTATGAGGCATTTGCTAAGTTGAAGAGGTTATTGACTACCGCTCCGACATTAGTATTGTCAAAGGCTTAATATGGTTTCTTGATGTATACAGATGCTTCTCATGTGGTTTTGGGTTGCATGTTGATACTGGGTAGTGGTACGGTAGCTTACGCCTCCAGACAGTTGAAAGTCATGATGATAATTACCCCACACATGATTTGGAGTAAACAGTAGTAGTGTTTGCACTGAAGGTGTGGAGACATCATTTGTATGGAGAGAAATTCACACTATTTATTGATCACAATGGTCTGAAATATCTCTTCACACAGCAGGAGTTGAACATGAGACAGCGCAAGTGATTAGAGTTTCTGAAGGATTACGACTTTTCTAGTGGAGTATCATCCAGGAAAAGCCAATATAGTCACAGATACGCTTAGTAGGATACCGGTTAAAGTTGATGAGGTTGTCAAAAGCCACACAAAACATGAGCATGGCTTATCAATCAGATGTTCCTACAAGTACTCAAATTGAGATTTGCGTAGATGAGAATACAGATCATGTCTATACAAAGAGTGTCAGAGGGTTAGAGGATCGACACGTTGTACCCAAGGTTTAGTGAATTGGTGCAGAGTGCAAGTTGTATTGACTAAACAAATATGTATGGTTTGAGATTCAGAGACAAAATATGGACACCATAAGTGTTAGAGCCGAGAGATGAGATTCTTTTGGAGTCACACTATTCCTGATTCACCGTTCATCCGGACATGAGGAGACATTTTTGGTGGCCTAAGATGAAGGCGGATGTGTCTCTGTCAGAAAGTAAAGGCTGAACATTGCAAACCTGGAGGGTTGCTACAACCTCTTCCCATTCCATGATGGAGGTGGGAAGACACCTTTATGGATTTTACGATGGGATTGCCGAGGACCGCTAAAGACATGATTCTATCGGGGTAATTGTAGAAAGACAGACGAAGTCTGCTCATTTTCCACCAGTTGCCATGCATTACACGTTCTATCATGTGAGTATACTGTTTGAGAGAGAGATTATCAGGCTACATGGAGTACCATTGACTATCACATCAGATCTAGATGTTATGTTATGATGTGGCAAAGTAAGCAGGAGCAATATGGTACACGCCTACAGTTCGGCACGGTTTTTCACCTTAAGACTGACGGGTAGATTAGGAGATTGATTCAAGTTTTCGAGGATATTTTACGGGCTTATGTATTGGAGTTTGACGGATTTTGGGAGGAGTACCTGTCGTTGTGTGAGTTTGCATACAAAAAAAATTATCAGGCCTGTATTGAGATGGTGCTATTTGGGGCTTTATACGACAGACCGTATCGCTTGCCATCGTGTTGGGCTGAGCCGGACGACCAAGAGACTGTGAGACCTGATATTATTGTTAACCACACGGAGAAGGTCAAATTGATTCATCAGAGACTAAGAGGAGCCCATGATAGACAAAAAAAGTATGCAGACAGATATCGCGATGATCTCACATACACTGAGGGAGCATTTGTATATTTGAAGGTTTCCCCTCGAAAGAGTCTTCTGAGATTTGGAGAGAAAGGTAAGCTTGCACCAAGGTTCGTCAAGCCATTCATGATTAAGAAATAGATCGAACAAGTTGTGTATGAGCTTGAGTTGCCTCCACAGATGTCGAGGATTCATTCAGTCATTCATATTTTGATGACTCGATTAGCAGAGTCGAGAGCAGGTGTTCGACCGATTATGGATTTGAGTCAGATAGATCTGAGTGATGATATTATGTATGAGGAGCAACTTATTCAGATCCTAGATCAACAATTGAGGAACAAGTATGTCCCGAAGGTTCTCGTCAAGTGGCAGTTTCATGATGATACGAAACTCACTTGGGAGCGGGAATACTATATTATAGATATGTTTTCGTACCTCTTTGTGTCAGGTATTAATCCTAACCTAAATCTTAATTTCAATGAAAACATTTCCATTAGTTGGAAAGATTTTTCACGAACCAAATTTTTAATTTCGTTTATTATTGGTAATCAGGATTACCGATTAGTGATGTGGGACCTATATCGTGATACGCGCATTGATCGAAGCGAGATGACTAAGGTATATGTTAGATTTATTGTGGTGTATGCCTCGTGTATTGTATATATGTAGACTACTAAGTCACTCCTACTCGTGTATAGGTGTCGAGACATGAGTGGAAATGTGCATCGAGTTGCGTGCCAATGTGGGACTAGGGTAGAAAATGATGTGGTAAGTCTATTTTGAGTTTAGTATAGCTTATGTGTTGGCTTCAATGTGGCTATGGTTGAATTTTAATTAAATGTGCCTAAGTTAGTAGTTTAAAACAATAGCCATGTGATTTGCATCCGAGACACGTGCTAGCACATCTAGAAACCAATTAAATTACCAATTTGTGTTTTTTAGATTAAGTTAGTGGAGGTTAATGGGAAATGTGTCTTATTGTGCACCATTAGATAGGTCTCGAGATACGTATGTGCAAAAAGATGAATGGCTATTATTCAACCATATCCATTCATATATATAGCTAGAGATTAATACATGCAAACCAAACAATCTTCATTTGCAAACTTAGCAATTAAGGAAATGGTGCCGGAGAGCTTGAGGAGTAAGAAAAATAGTTTTGTCTGGTGAATTCAAAGTGTGGGAATTGATCTAGCTAGTGTACAACAACTAGGTAAGTCACATACACTAGTTTATTTAGTTTAATTTTATGAACTTAATTCTATGGATGGTTGTTTTTATGTTATTGATGATATTTTGGGGTTTTAAAGATGTTTGTGGAGATCCCCAAGGCATTAGTGAAGCCTATGCGTGGAGTAAACTCAGAAGTTCGGTTACTAAATTCTGAGTTTTTATGCACATAGTGCACTAAGTAGATCAGCTAGCGCGTTAATTTTGGTTAGCACGGTAGAGATAGTTTGGTAGCGCGCTAATCACACCACCCGGCGCGCTAATTGCCATAATAGCATAAAAATCTGCAATTTCCCAAATGTGCAAAAATACTATAACTAAGCCTAAAACCCTAAGTAAAAATCTAAACACATCCAAAAATGTATTATGTGATATCATGAACCTAAGAAAGTGTTATGAGGATTCGAATACCAGATTTGGGGTGTCGAGAGGCCGGTAAAGCTAGGGTTTTACATTGTTTGATGTGAATATACCCGTTGATTATTTATTTGCATTTCATTTCCGATTTTAAGTTGTTTGTTGTAGTCTATATTAACTATGTATAGCATTGTACTCTCATATCATGGACTTATTTGTTATTCCTCACTCCTTGAGCTTGGTTTCCATGATATTTTGATAAATTGAATTCTTTTGAATCCATCCACGTGCTATATGTCGTTCCTTGTTGTTTTACAGTAAATGTAGTACAAATAACATGTTGTTATAAATTATGGAGCTATGAATGGTTTTATGGACTTGTATTCTTTGGAGAATGTGTGCTTTGTAGCATAGCCTGTTCTTGGAATCCTTTATGAGTCAATTTCTTGAAATTATAAAGTAGTTATAGAATCTATAGTCCATTGCTCTATGAGTCAATTGGCATACGGGGTTAGAGTCCCTGAGGATGTCGGCACTCGCCACTATGATATAACACACGGTTTTAGAGTCCTTAGGGGTTACCAAGATACGGGGTTAAAGCCCCAAGTGATATTAGACTTTGCAACACCATGTACGTCATTTAGTAGTTAAGGCTTCACTAACGTAGTTCACAGCGACCAGATCTAGATCATAACTATTTAGTCATGTGTCACTTGTTTAACTATGGTATTTCTTGGCATAATTGTGGTACTAGTCTTTCTTTATTGAACTTATGCTTTTAAATACCATTTAGTTTGTGTTGAAAATGTGAATGAATTGGTCAATGGGGATTATTATTACTTTTTGTACTCACCATCCTTTTTATGATGATAGGTGCAGAGCCATCGACGAGCAGGTCGAGCGAGGAGAAAATTGACGACTACCTCTGATCCAGCGACGTACCCCTGCATCAACATTTTGTAGGTTTTGATATTTTGTGTATTATGCAATTTTATTTTGATGCATTTTAGGGTTGTATATTATGTTGAGTGTTTAGTTCCCTGACTTATGATGACATCACACTATTTATATTCGCAACTCTATATATATATATATATGCATGTGATCTTGGTTTCCATACATTTAAGATTTTTAATAATTATTTTTACACAATTTGTTAAGACTTCCCCTAAACTTTATAATTTTTAAAAAAGTTTTTAATTACTCTAAAATCTATTAATATGTTGACATGTAGATTACTTATCCTAAACATAAGTATGGAGTAAATTTGGATTGAAAGGATGACTAAAATGTAGTTAAGTCCTGTGTGGCTAGGATTTGGGCTTAATTATAGGATTATGTCATACGGTTCCCTAGATTAGAGAAAGGGTCATTACAACTGTTGTTCATCTTCCCTGGAGCCGCGTCGTTTTGCCACTACTTGTCCACGGCTTGTTGGTCCGCGCTAGGGTCGTCCGCGCTCCCTCCTCCATACACCATAGTCAATGTCGTCATGTCTCCCAGCCCAGTCATTCTCACCAGAGTCTCATCGTGCTACCTGACCGGCCCTCGTGAGCTTGCCACCAGGGATAATGGAGTTGTGCTCTCCTCCTTATACGTTTATGTTGTGATGGAGATAGGGTTTGAAACCTTCTCCCCTGTTTGTGCATTCAGTGTTGTGTGTTGTTTTTGTTTGTGTTTGTGTTTTTTATTTGAGAATCATCTCATCTCTCTATTTCTTTCTCGATTTAAGCAACATTTAAATCTAAGGTTGATATCACTCACTTATGGCTAGATCTAACGGTTGAGACTTGTCTCAGTCACTTTCTGACCTAAAATTTACACGCTTAGCATACACAAATTTTTTCTAGACCTTAAGTAAGCCAATTTTTGATAAATAATAGTCTAAGGCCTCGTTTTCGTGCAAATTCAATTTAATTACTCAAACCATTCACGATACCATATATTACACGCTCTAGCATACCAGAAAAAAATTAAAATCATTTTAGTTATTTTTTATAAATATTTAAGCGCTTTTACTTACCGTGATGCCCGATTGGGTATTAGACCACTAATAATTTGTGACTAGTGATTAATTAACGAATTAGAATTACGGGTCGTTACACTGTAGTTGCATCTTGGACGATCTTCTACATCAGAAATCAAAAGTCAATGTGTGACATATAGTTTTTCTCTTAAAACTACAAACGATTAGTTATAGTTCAATTCTTGATTTTATAATACAGATAATGTTATAAGTTTAAGTTGATAGTGGGTAAGTCTTCTCCCCGGTAAAGCTAAACATAGAAAAGGAGACAGGTTATTTCATTCGAGGAGGCGTGGTTATTAAATAGACTTTATCTCACCACCCAACCTGGAGGATGTCCCACCAAATTATACAAGTAGTATATTTTGTATATAACTAATCAAGTTGTAAATATATATTTAATCGTATATTATTTATTTTAAGTAAAATAAGAAAAATTAATTACTTTATCTCTATTTTTCAAAGTATTAGTCAACTATAGTTGAATTTGTTGTCTTACTATATTACTAACAAGAATCATTTGTCATAGCAATTAGATGCTACAATTAATGAATAACGCATATATGCAAGGTTGTGTGTTAATCACAATTCATTTGCCAATTTTTCAATAGAAATTTCAGAATTAGACAATTCACTATATGATATCCTTTAACCTTGGGGCTATATACATAAATACCAAAAATGGTAATGCTCCAAAAAGCTCAAAATAAGCGGCCGAGTGTCAAGCTACAAAATTTAATCGGTCAAATATTAATTATAATTTCACAATTTTAATTACCTCTATGTTGAGGCTATGTGGAAATATGATTAATGAGACAATAATAAGATGGTTACGTGGCCCGCCTCAATTTATTACTGCAACAAATATTGAGCGTGCACGTCAATCCAATAAATATTATGAATTGATTACTTGTCTTATGGTAGCTAAGTAAAATAATGACATGTTATAAATATGATATCACTCACGTCTAATTGGTTCAACTTCAAGTTAAGAAGCATATGTTGCATATAATGACCATAATCGCAATAATAAATTTTTGGACGTGCAAAAGGTGAAAAGATTAGATAAAGATCGTATAGGCAATTTTACTAAAACTTAGAATAAAATTGGTGCACCACTAAAAAGGGCAAATTACTAGTGACAATGAACACTCATAATTGTGATATTTTTCGTCACGTTCAAAAGGCTATGTGGCCTAAATATTGTCATATATATTATACCCAAATGTTTTTTGTCTTTTACCATGCCTTCAAAATCAAGGCAAGATTATCAATTTTGTTATTGAAAATAACAAAATTGACACTTCAATTCATGAGCTAAATAAAGGTGAATATTGCATGTCTTTTTTTTCAAGGAATATTGCGTGTCTTGCTTATTGTACTATGTACACAATATAATATAAAATAAAGAGAATATTTCTCGAACCTAAACTTAATGGAGGCTAATGTCCATGCAATATGTGTTACTACTATAATGTTGTCAATGCCTTCTTTAGAAGTTACTCATTATGATTTTGTTTAATTTGATAATTTAAATTCTTAGCTTTATCTTCTGGATTTCACTTGAATAAGGCATATTGAAATAAATTTCATCATATAATCTAATGATATTCATAAGGCAAAATGATCAATTTTATCATTCAAGATCATCAATTACGAGAATAATATTAAAATTATGTGTGGGCATCAATTACGGAACCAAAAGATTTTATCAACTAGAAATTACAGTTGTGTTGCTAGTCTCAAGGCAAATTGTTGGTTAAATCTTTCCAAAGTAAATATATTGTGAAAATCACCATTGTTGCTTATAATTTATTTATGAATACCTTTGGACATATTTAATCTTATAGTAAATATTTATATTTATGTCTCAGCCAAGTAGATGCATACGTATTTATATATTTTTAACTTATGCATTGGCTAGTATTTAATTGATTAAAAAAATAAAAAATGAAAAATTGAGGTACTGATTTCAGTTTTGAGACATTTACACAACATATTTATTTCATTCAAAGTTCTTTCTAACTCATTTTAGACGAACGACGAAATATCTCACATTTGAGTTTTTCAATTATAAAGCTTATATTTTATTTCATATGCTTAAATAAACCTAAAAGGAGTTTACAAAGAATATTTTTAAATTATGTCGGTTTCCAACAATTATATAATGCCTTGAGCCCCTAAGAGAGGATTTGTTTACAACAAGTTTTGTTGATTGTAATTTCGACGAAGCAATTTTTCCACCATTAGGAGGAGATATATAAAGCCGATTCAAAAAGAATAGCGTGACATTGCTTGAAACATATAAAAAATGTTGCATTATGATATGAACTTGAAGTTCGAATGTTCATTCATCAGCAAAAAGTTATAAATTAATTACTTGATGCAATTACTAATATAAAAAGGTGATAACCTTATTTGTTCCACTATTGAAGGTTCACATATGAAATAATGCCCTTGTGCAGCAAAATGCACAAGAACTAACAAAACGGTTAAGGCGTAAAAGACCAGTTGGTTCAAATGATATAAAACTTTGAAAAAGAGGATAGGAGTAAAAATAAATAAATCATAATATAAGATTTCTTTGGTAAGAATTCAATGTATCATTTGAAAATGATGATCCAATACCATAAATAGTATGTGGTTTAATGTCATAGAAGACATAATTATCAAAAGAGGTTATACAAACCGAGCTAAACTCGTTAAGGAAACGAGAAGTTGTTGGACTAATAGCCTACAAGATTTGTGGCGCCATAAAGCCGGTTAGACTTAAACAATTTGGTCAGATGAACGTACATACCAAAACCTTAATGATTATTTACTTCGAAAATGATAAGTAATTAATATATATTATATATGTCTTCATTGTAATATCATCATATGTCGACGAATCAAATACCGTGAGAAATCACAGCGACATCATTATATCATTCAAATACCTGAAAATGAATTCAATATGGAAGATCTTGAAAAAAATAAGATTTAAACCTTGATTTAAAATCAAGTATTTTTCAAGTAAAATAGTTGTCCATCATACAATTTATTTTACTTAAAAAGAAAATTTTGGGTTAGCATAGGTTTGTTCTTAACAATAAGATGTTCCACTCATGTCAACATCAGGGGGAGAATCAAAAGGTGGTATTGATTAGTGCATTGCACTCTTTTTCAATTAGCTATTGTTTTATCCCACTGGGTTTTCCTAGTAAAGTTTTTAATGAGGCAACCCTAACATTATTATACTCTATATAAAAATTTATAAGAGCAATTAATTAATGTACTTTTTCTCATATACTAGATTTTTCCCACATGGTTTTTCTAATAGAGGTTTTAATGAGGCATATATATTCTCTCAAAATGTATCAATGTGTTGCACTCTTTTCCTTAGCAATGGGTATGTCCAACTGGATTTTCCTGGCAAGGTTTTCAATGAGGTCATTCTAACAATTCTTCATTCGTTTCAAAATAGATGAGAACGATGCACTCTTTTTCTTTTACTGGATTCTTTTCCACAAGGCTTTTTCTAGTAGAAGTTTTAACTAGGCTTATTCTCTCAGTAAGTGTCATCCAAGGGGGAGTGTTGTGAAATATGGATGACCATGCATGCACACCAACATATTGTGTATTCATGAAACTTGTTGTATTTCTTACTAATAATATTCTCACTTGTCAATGTATTGTCATGTTACTAAGAAACCTTTCAATGTACACCAACTCTTCCATATATTGTCAATGTTGCTTGTGATGTGTTGTATGACTTGTGGTGTATATATAACTTGTACACATTATATAAGTTCATTTATCATCATCACCAAACGACCTATATAAAGGGTGCCAACCTCTTTGTAATTGACACACCAATGTTGGAATGAAAATCTCTACATTTTTCAACTCTAGCTCTCTTCTCTCTGTCTCATCTTCTTTACTTGTTCTTGTAGTCTTTAGTTCATGTTTCTTATACTTTAGTTCTATAAGTTGTAGTTGACTAACAACTTAGTTTTTACAACTACAACAACAACAACAACAACAACAACAACAATAATAATAATAATAATAATAATAATAATAATAATAATAATTTTATTATTATTATTATTATTATTATTATTATTATTATTATTATTATATATTGTATATTATCAAGTTAGTGAAAATAGTCGAACAACAAATATATAGGCGACCCCCAAATGGAGGTGAAGCCATGGGCCTAGTTGAACGTAAGGATACTATGTTGAATAACAAATTAACCATGGAAAGTGGTTGGGCAATCTAGCGACTTAAGAGCATGTCTCGAGTTTGATACTCCACAAATGTAAAAAAAAATCACCGAGAGAGCTTTACCCCTTAGTGAACCAGCCCAAGCTCGGTGTCATCGGTTAAATCTAAATACCAAGTCCTCTATAAAATAAATAACAATGGAAAGACTATGTTGTCAATCTCACAGTCGCTAGTACTACTATGTATACAAAGTTCATCAGATTCAAACCCATCATCATCGTCACGGTTGTAGTTGTGAGTTGTTCATGGTTTGGCTCTTGTTCTCGTCCTGTTGAAAATGTTTTGTAAGCAGTAATGGATGGGATTTATATCAACCACAAGGGCTAAACTTCTTGAAAATATAGTTACCTTTTATATGACTGCATACTTAATCATGGGTATTCTTTGTAAATTAGGTTAATGCTTAATTTGTAAACTAACTAGTTGTTAGTAAATTAGGAAGTTATGTTATTCAGGAAGATTTGCAAATTAGGTAGCTTTTCAACATGTAAACTAGCTAGTCTTTTATTGTTTCTTTCGTAAATCATATTATCACCCATTATATAAACCTCTTATAGCATCTCCAATGGTAAATGTGGATTGTAGGCATGGATTGATGCTACGTCAGCAATGTGAAAAGGATATGGCTTGAATAGACATTGAAGTTCAAAAGTGTTCTTCAATAGTCATTGTTGATGAAACTTTTTATTTCAAAAATTTATTGTTTTTTTCTATATATTTTGGAAAGAATTGATGACATGGCTATAGATTGCACCGTTTCGAGGTAGACATTCGAAATAGTCAATGTCTATTCGTTACATGTCACTTCGGCTTGACATTCAAAATGCATATTCCCATTGAAGAGGCTTTTTCACCTTAATATATATTTAGTTCTAGGTGTCACACATTGACATCAATACACATCCCATTGGAGGTGCTCTAAAGCTACTTTTTGTCTAGAGTATTGATGGGACTAGTTTTCTAAGTCTTTTGTGTTGTTTTTGTGATCTCGTTTGGGGTTTACTTTAGAGCAAAAGTGTTTTTTTGTAGTTTGGGTCTCAAGTTTAAAGCTGTTGTTGATGAAGTTTTTAGGGTGATCAAATTTGTTAGGGCCTAGAGAATTAGAGCTAAGGCATGTCTTGAGAAATTATGGTCATGTACGTGAAATTTGGAGTTCTAATCTGATTTTGATTAGGGGTTGATTCATTTTTCTTTTCGCAAATCATAAGCGAAAGGTCATGATTGCCTTCCTTCGATAGGTTGTTGTCCCCTTTATAGGGTTTTTGCCTTCCTTGTGAGGATGTTTTTCTGAGCTTCAAAGCCATGTAAAATCTGTTATACTTGTTGTAATAGATTGTTGTACCCTATTAGATCTTAGAAACATCAATACAACAAATTTTACAAAAAAAGGGAGCGAATATTCTAACATCTTTTTTATATGCTCGATCGTTATAGTGCTGATGTGGCAGATAACGAGTCCCACAACAACAAATACCCTACTAGTTTTGGTCTTATTTTTTCCCATTCTTTTTGTTTTTAATGAAAAAAGAAAAATTACCAAGTTACATGCATCTTCTTCAACCCCCATTTACCACCACCAATCCTTCATCCCTGTCGGTCGCTACCAATCACCACTGTACCCTATCCACTGTTGATCACCAACGCCTTCGCCCTCATCTTCACTTTTCCTCCTCCTCTTTACTCCGCTTCCCCGAAGACCATAAAACCTTCTACACAAACCATACCACCATTCCCTCTCCATATCTAAATCCCTGTTTCTGTTGAATTTTTCAAAGAAAACTTAAAAGTCAAACTAAAATGCATCAACTTGCAAATTGTTACGATACATTAACATGCATAACGCTTTAGTCGATTACAGGCTTATATCGATTTATAAGTCAGGTTGTGTTATCAAAAAAAAAAGTCGGGTTGTGTTTTTGGTTTATAATCCATGCTTTCATTGTTAGATTCCACAAATTTTTCTTTTTGGGTTTTGGGGGTTCTATCTAATCTATCTTTGGCTATTAATTTCTTTGTTCGGCGTTCGATTATGAGTTCATTGGGTTTTCGAAGATTCTTCATTTGCTGAATGATAAAAATGGAACTTTAAATTAAATAGTCTGCAGGGCGATCATTTTCAGTGGTTCATTTAGGAAGCTACGTAAATAGGAGAAGCGAAGATGAGGGCGGAGGCGGCGGTGATCGACGATGGCAATGGCGATGGTGGGGCAGTGGAGAGGGAGATGGCAGTGATCACCAACAGCTGATAATGGTCGACAGGGGTAGAGGATGGAGGGCCGATAGTGGTGATAGTGGGTTGGAGAATATGAAAGTAACTTGGTAACAAAAAGAATGAGATAAAATAAGGGTAAATTTGGTAGTGTTTTGTTGTTTGTGGGGTCCATTAGCTACCACATCAGCGTTGTAGCTATTGAGTGTATCAAAAGAATGTTAGAAAAAAAATTCTCCAAAAAAAACCATGACAAAAGGTCACGAGATAGAGGAGACATCTAAAGCTTGCGAGTAGGGATGACAAGTTCAAAATTAGACACATTTTATAGTGCAATTTAAGTCAATACTATAGGAAAATAATAATATTACATTTAGTATTCTCTTGTTCTTGTGATTTCAAGATTTAAATAGGAAAAGTGAAGAAATAGAAGAAAATGGGATTAAAGACGAAGAATTTAGCTTCACGCACTTCAAGATAGCTTGGTGGGACCCATAATAGTCTGTGTTGATGCTATGGTAGTTTAAAAAAAGTTTAGTGGTATATTAGTTGAGAAAAGTCTCAAAAATGACAAAGTATAAATCATTCCTGTAATGTGAACAGTTACCATCTGATAAGCCTCAAGACAAGCATTGCACTGTTGATCGAGAGAGATAGAGCAGCAGCAAGTGACGAGTCACATGAACACACTTAATCACATAGCATCAGAATAGCTTTCGCTCATGTCTTAAGATTCGCACGAAGATCAAGACGGATGAGAAATAAGGTTTAATCTTGCCTCAGGATTCGCGTAACCACAGACTCCCACATCCTCGCTGTCCCCCTTGTGATTTCTCTTCACTCTAGCAACCTTTGGTCCTCCCCGAGATCTGTGCAACATGCACTCCCACTATTTCACCGTCTCTTCCATATGTTCTCTCCTTAACACAAAAGCCATCGATTCGCCTCGAGATACACATCAGCACCAACTCCCACATCCTCACAAGACTATTTTCACCGGATATTCCCATACCACAGACATCATTTGTCGTGTAATGACTTGTGTCCTTAACCTGATTATTAATGTTAATTCAAAAGTTAATTAACTCAAGTTGGGCTTGTGGTTAAGCCCGACTTATCTTGATTAGCATGTGAATATGATTGTTGTGATGTATTGTTTTTGGTTGGTGTGACAAATAATTAATGTAACTCTAAGTAATTAATGTGAATTAATATAAAAGCTATAGTTTGAAAATAAATGATAAATTGATTGTACGCCTAGTATGACATGTGTGAATAGTGGGTGATCACATGGAGAGACATGAAAGCAATCTGTATGCTCAGGTGTATTCATTAGCGTACGTGGCAAACAAATAAGCCATAAAATATACTGGTGTATATATATTTATATATATATTGACATATAAATACATATAAATAAAATCTATAATTTGAAAAGAAAATAATTAATAAATTAATGGGCGACTAGTTACATGTAGGGTCGAGGGTTACACACGTGAAGTGTGCAATAGTATGAAAGCCTGAGGGTGGTTGTTGGCGTGTACGGTGAATTTATAGGTAAGAAAATACATATGTGTATATATTTATATATAATTGATATACATATATAAATATAAACTTATAGTTTGATTTCAATTGTTTTGAATCATTAGATTTGCTTCAAGATACGCATAGCATGGCATCGAGGAGGTGAATGGTGGGACATTGATAATGTTGTAGAGATGGTCCTTGCCTCGAGATGTGTGTCATCCCATCTCAAAAGAATCAATGGGCATGTGGTTATGTTGTTGGTTTTTTAAACCATAAGATCTACCTCGATAAGTGTCATGTATCTCGAGGAGTTAAAATTAATATTTGATATGTGTAAGTCAGTTATGTGGTGGTGGGTTTTGTAATACCCACGAGATCAATCTCGAGAAAAATCAAAACATAACTGAAAAAATGGAACTTTTAGATCTGCTTCGAGATTTGTGCAATACAAGTCTCAAGAAAATCTAATACATATCCCCAGCGCAATAGAATCACATCATCTTAAATTATTTCGACAATGAGGAGGGTTTGAAGCCCATGGAGAGGTAGAGAGAGCTCGAGACTGAGGGGTATAGAGATCTCGAGATGAAGGAAAGAACGATGATGTGAAAGTAAGGTTGTTATTGTTCATTATTGTTGACTTTTGTTGTTGGTAATGAAGTTGTTGTGTTGATTGTCTAACGATGGGCATGCGTTGTAGAAGGGGAACTCAGACAAACTGCACCTCAGTTTGTCCGAGGAAGCATATGGCAGGGCATCTCCCATGCTCAATGAGCTCAACCAATAAACAACAATCATAGAAAAAAAGGATCGATCCAATTTAAGGGTGAAACCCCTTCACAAATAAAAAGAAAAAAAAGGAAAACGCTAGAATTTAGGAAAAAAATTGGAAAATATTGATAAAATATATTTATTGATCAAATAAATAGAAGTTGGATATTTCTATAAAGAGCGAAGAATTTAAAAATCTATCGAGATTTTTTACAAATGTTTTTCTTAGCTCGAAAAATGTGAAAGGGTCGTATCAACATAAAAATTAGTAAATCAGTTTCGAATTCAATTGGGACCAGTTTAGGGATTCTAAATGTATGGTATATATATATATATATATATAATTATCTCAAATGGTTTATGATAGGTTATCGAACATCGGGAAAGGTCGAGTGACCCAAAAAGTAAGGAAATTGGAAATTTAACCTAACTGAAGTAAGTATGGATTCGTTTAATATCAACTTTGCATGGTTATGTAGTATATGTAGTTTATGTAGTTTATGGACTAAATGGGGAGACTATTTATACTATGATGTTTTTACAAAATGGAAAATGGTGTTTAATTTGATTTACGAGAGTAAGTTCCTGGAACTGAAACTAGGTTATATAGAAGATGGGTTACCTTCCCGGCCGATATGTAACTTCCTACTCAGTTAGATAGGTTACGTGGATTACATATTCGCTAAGTGGATTTCGAATAGAACCATTTGGACTGTGATAAGTGGTCAGAAAGCACATACGTGCAATGTGTTGGTCAGGTTATGGTGTCATTGTAGTTGATAGGTAGTCGACCATAATTTTATAAAAATGGGGAAAATCACAGTGTAATAGTGATTAATTGTATGACTTGCATTTGTTTATCTATTGGATTATGTGATTGCTCATATACCCTGCTAATTATGATTAGTTCATATTGTTACTGCATTTCTTTCTTGATTATTATATGGGTTGTTGATAGTTTTGTGAATTCATACTTATTGAGCAAGTTGGAGCGCTAATCCAAATTAACATTTCAGGAATATCGACGAGTGCTACAACTATTGGATAAAGAAAGTTTAGGAATCTTGATCTTCTCTTAGATGTAATGATCTTTCCTTTGTTCATATAATGTATTGAACTATAGTTTTGTAATATCATAAGGGTTGGGAGGTAATGTATGTGACGACCCCAGTTCCACAACCCAAACTGGGCCCCGCCCGGCCTAGACTTACGTGGACCCCGAATCAATCATCATGACGTCAATGCAAGCCTAGTCAGCCTTCCTAACCACTTCTCAATACATGGCAGCATAATCTAACATTTATAATGAGTTATTCAAATTTGCAAGTTATCAAAGTCTATACAAAAGTTATTTCAACTCAAATAAATCTAAAAAAACCCTACACAAATCAGTCAGGATAACCTATAGTATGGAAACCCCGCATAATCCAATCAACATGTATAATAAACAGAGGAGAGAAAAATAATATCATCTACATGCCCTAAGGTATCTAACAAAACCCATATACCCCTTGTGATAAAAACAATAAACATAAGTAATACAAAACCTACAAAAATATGAGAGGGAAGGCCGCTTCAAAGTCCTCACAGTAGATCTCCTAGTGTTGGCCATTTTCCCTTACTCGATTGCAGATCTGCACTTAGTTAAACACGAGAATAACGAGTCCAGGTAAGTAACGCCAGGAGGATACTAAACAACATTTCAAAATAAATAAAGCAGTTTATATTCATACTGATAGAAAGAAGGATATAAGAACGCATGAATAACTAAAGGACTGTAAATAAATCAATAAATCAAGAACAATCGATCAATGAGTGTCCAGGGATGCAAACAGAGAGGTGCAACTAGTCCCAACCAACAGGTCGTTAAGTCTTGACAAACCATCAAGACTCGGGTTCTAGGCCTTAGTACACTCATAAGCCCTAAACCCATGAGATAGTGAGACTTCCTAGAATAACCACGCTAAGAACTCATACCCCATCAAGAACCAATATAAAGTGTAGTGTATCCCGAGGTCATGACTCTAGTATGTTACCTCAGCCAGCCACTCCTTCCAAGGATCACTGTTGACTCACTTGCCCTTAGAAAACGCAATCAGAATGAGATTTCCAAGGATAGATATCAAAGTAATGAACAACAATACTCAAAAGCTTAAAATGAAATAACTGTGTATTTCCTAGCTATTGTACTTACCTCGATCCACACGCTTATCCTAGCCTATCTGATCTCTTGACACTTCGAAATGTGTCCCCGAATGTCCAAGATCTCCTCTTAGTCCCCTGATGTTGTTTCATAGGTTTTAGAGTAAGTTTGAATCGTTACTTAGAGTTTTAAACCCATTTATAGTGTTTAAACCATTTTTGGAAATTGCTAATTTTTAGTACAGGCTGGGAAATTAACGCGCTAATTTTGAACAATAGCGCGCTACCTCGACTATCTAGCGTGCTAATCAATATTAGCGTTCTAGATTTTCTGCCTATCGCGCTATATGCAGTAGAACCCCGAATTCTACATTTCCAATTATGGTTTTTTGCTTCACATATGCCACGTTAACACCTTAGGGACCCTCATACACACTACAAGAGGTCCCTAACATCAAACCTAACGTGTAACAACAACCACAACATCAATTTCCATGATTTCATCAACTTAATGGACTGGAGAAGTTACCTAGCTTGAAGAACTCATTCTTCTTCACCAAACCTCCAATGATTCTCTCCTCTTCTCCACCAAGATCACACCAGCAATCTCCCTTTTCTTTCTCTCCTCTTCCTTACTAACGATTTTGATGAAGATAACAAATGAGAATTGTTGATTTATATGTTATTTGACTACATGGGATATGTTTAAATCTTGACCATAGATCATGTGTGCACACATATCTCGAGGCTCAACTAATGGACCACCTTGTCACATTTATCTCTCAAGTCATGTTTAAGTGACTCAACAAGTTACTTAATTGACCTCTTGATTTTTCAATATGTGTCTCGATGCACATCATATGGTCATTTCATTTATTGCACTAACTTAGGCCCACTTAATTTCACATTAGATTTGACTACATTAAAGCTACTTAAAAAATGATATGTAACTCAAATTAATTAAGCTTACCCCATAAGCCACTACCTCGATCTCACGTCGACATGCAACTCGAGGTTCGTCTCTATTCGTCTCGACACCGATATGCCCCGCGTGTACCATACCCGCACATTTATGAAATTAATTAGTTTAATTTGTTCAATCCTGTATAATACATAATACAAATAGCAAACAAAAATAGCATATCCCAATGTCGACTCCCGAGGTTTGAACATACGTATCACGACAAGTGGGTCCCACAAACGACCCTGAAATGATTTGTGGCATTAGTTAGATTTTAGGGTCGCTACATTGTATAACCGAGAATTATTCTGGTTTGATTTGGTCTTGTATAGTATATTTAATATCGTGAAAAAATTTTAATTTTCGCTACGTTTATTAATTGTTTAATTGTTGATATTCGATATACAATGGTTTTTTATCAGGTGTAGATGGTAAGGCTGCTGGCCCTAGTTAAGTTTAGTTGGTTTACCATGGCTTAATTGGGGTTTCAGGCTGTAACGGCCCAATATTTATTGATGTTGTTGATGAGTTTATTTTTATACTCGGATGCCAGTTCAGACCCACGTGGATGCCCTGATAGGCTAGAACACGTCTAACTGTGCTTAAATCATTATTTGTGTATGTTGGTTGCGTAATTGCGATGTTAAATATTATTTATCTCATAACTCATCGCATGTGTGTATTTATATTGTCAAACCGTGTAAGGCTATGTGACGAGTAAACACCTCGTAAAGGATGTCGATGTTGGTATCGGATAGGCATAGTACGGGTAGACTAATTTTTATAATACTAACTTGAGTAAAATGACTAAAAATCAAAGTAAATATGGCATAAAATGGAGAATTAAAATTTAGGCTAAGTCCTAATAATCGGGTACATCAAGGATTGGCGTGCCTCGAGATGTGTGCCAGGACGTGGGGCACTAAGTGTTGAGTAATTAAGGGTTAGTGTGAACACAAATATGTTAAATATATGACTAAACACGCAAACCATATGTAATTATGTGCCTAGTTGAATTAATTGGATTTAAGATAAAATAAAGTCCTATAGTTGGATAGGAATTAATTGAACCCTTAATCAACCTAGTGATGATCCTAGAATACATATAACAAGGCAATATGAGTGGCTTTCATGCGGGACAATTGGCTTCAGGTGGGACAAGTGGCATTAAGGGAGGACACATGTCCTAACAATTAACAAATAGTAAATCAAAGATTTGACCAATTAATCCACTTACTAATACAACTATATAAGGCATATACTTAATGGAGGAGCTCAACATATACATTTGAGCTGAAAAAGTGAAGAATTGAGGAGGAACTTGGCTCGAAAATTCAGGGAGATCAAAGAGATTGGAGCTTAAATCAAAGTGTCATAAACCCTAGGTAACTTTTGAATTGTTTTTTTATTTTCATAGGGTAGATGCTTGAGTCTTTAAAATTAGTTTATATATTTGGATTTCTCATTTCAATCTAATAATCAGGTTATTATGAAGTTCTTAATTTGGTTTTGAAGTTAAAAAAATGTAAATTTTTGAAGTTATAAGTCCAAAATTGAAATTATGCATGTTGTATTATAAACCAGCCTATGTAATTTGGTCATAACTTCCTCATTTTAAATCAAAATGGACCCAATCTGATGGCATTTGAAAGTTAACTCAAAGGGGAACAACTTTGTTCTACTGGAGATTTTGTAATACGAATGTTTTCATGTACAAAAGTGCTCTACAAATAGGTGATTGAATGTATTACATGATTTTGAAACTAAACTTTTAAAAGGCGTAACTCCTTAATTACTTATCCAAATAAGTTAATCTTTTAATATGTTGTTATTGGGTATGTTATAGCCTTGTAACCAAAAATTACAGTTTTTGAAACTATAGATTTGGATAAATAAATTTTCTAAGTTTGCTAGTTAAATTAGGTTCTAATTTGAGCTGTTTTAGTAAAATTGCGATCTCTTTCGTTTTAAACCAGAGTTTTGCAAACCAAACATTTTCGAAAAGCTAAGATAGAGACAAAAATCTTTTTACCAAGGGAAGATTTTGAGATTTGGACAAGTTCATGCCTAAAATTACGCTGCAACATATGATCCCAATTTGAAAGTTGAAACTTTATTTAGTCTTTAAGGGGTTGTTTCGGGAAATAGAACTCTACACCTAATTTAAACACCTTAAGTAACTCTAAAACACTGAAAATGGATCTTAGGGGACTCAGAGGCTATGGTACAGTTGTCGGGAGCGTAACGGTGTCAGATTGATGTGTTTTTGGGGCTTCGAAATGTGATTTAAGGTGCATAAATCCCTTATGAAACACACCTTGAGTATTCGATTGTTTCAATTATGTAGCGGCCCCAAATTCCAGTTCGCATTGCTACCGCCACATCACATCCCGCGTCACTTAGCCTTGCCACGTCATGGCTTGCTTATCCTTGATGCCTCGCGACCCAACGAGTTGCTTACCCTTTTTCCAGCTAACCCTAATTAGGCTAACTAATCTTTATATAAGTAGTAATAGTTTAATTAGCCAGTTACTCGATTTATCAAGTTATATTATAATCTTACAACGCAAGTCTTTAAATGAGTAACTTATGCAATATTTAAAAATCCTAAGTAGTCGAAAACCTGGCGAAAGATACCATGTATATATCAAGGCGAAATAGGTATAAAAAAGTTCCATATACATGTAATCAGTGTTCTACAATCCCCAAAATCTAACAAAAATAAATAAATATAAACATATTATAGCCACAAATGACCTGGCTCCACTATCTCAGAGGTAGTAGCCCAGTATCTCCTTGCTCTTGCCCTTGCTCGTATAAAGATCTACACTCAGTCACCCAACAAATACAGTGATGAGTTCAGTGAGTAAAATCCCAAGAAAAGTCTACACAATACTCATGAAATAAAACTGATAACCTACGAGACATGCGAATATAACTCATGGCAACAGTACGTTATATTCCCATGAATGTAGGCAACATACGACAAGCAAAAACAATAGCGTGAAATAAATAAGAAGCATGTACCAATTAAATAAGCTTGGAAACGAAGCAATTATCAATAGACATCCATCTAATCATGAGAACACCCAAACCTACACTACCCAGTAATCGATAAATCAAATAGGAACCACGTATAGACTTATAGGCTTACACTGACTAAACCCCAACTTCAGTTATCGGATGAAGGCCTCTAGACTCTATTTCAAGTCAAGGGAATACCCTAAATCCCTACCGACAGTCGTAGATATATTCTACTTCCATCGACACGAGCACTAAACACAAGAAACTCGTGCAAGAAATTTAGCCACAATCAATATATACGCAAACCGAATAGGAGTGAAAACCCATGTGTGCCCATCAACGGTCACACATGAAATACAATATCGATAAAATCAAAACCATGAATCTTGTGAAGCATTCTCATTGGGTTTACGCACCTCAATTTGCACTCCGACTTCCCTAAACTCCCGAATCCTACCTGACTAGCTCCCGGTACCCGAGCTATAGTCCCTAAGTTTGATGTCTTATTAGTTCAAATATAGTGGGTTTAAGCTCAATTTAGTGTCTATTAACTCTTAAAACCAATATTTATTTCAAAACCTAAAAATTATTAAATAGTCTTAAATTATGTTAATTCCTTCAAAATAAGTTAAAAATAGTAAATCTAAGAATCAGTGTGTCAAAAATAGGTTTCAACTAGCTACATTATTCAAACACATTCTTTTCCAAATTTTTGGTGTCTGATTAGCGTGCTAATATGGCTTATTAGCGAGGTCATTGCCCTCTGTGACAGAATTTTTAACTAAAAAATTATGTCCCAAAGCCCTCAATTAGCTAACTAAACCTCATTTAACACCCTCTCCATATCAAATTGAACCAAAACAACAATTAGAACAACCTTAAAACAATAATTTGATCAATTTTCTCAAATCTCATAAATTCACTAGTTTTCCCCATTTTATCAAAATATCAATTCAATCAAAACCAGTGATAAATCATTATATAAAATGATCATTTAACATATAATTTATCACAATATCACCAAAAACTAGGGATCTAACCCTTAAATTCAATTTTTCATCAAAACTCCCAAAAATGGGTTCATTAGATAGAGGAGATGAAGATGATGATGATTACCTAGGTTTGATCCACCAATTTGATGTTTTCCAGCTCTAATTCCAGTTCTCCAGCAATCTCTTTCTTATCTCTAGCAGTTCAATTGATTTTGTTTATTTGTATGATTTGATCAAACTTTTCTATATATATTAATGTGATGTTATTATTGGCCCTTCATCCTCAAGTATTTACGTATCCTGAGGTTTATCTAGTGGTTCACTTGCAACCACCTAGCCCACTTACTCCCACCAACCAAACTCAAGTGACACCAAATTAATACTCTCCTAGTTCCTAGATGTGCCAATGTGTATCTCAAGGACTATCATATGGTTCTCATTTAATTTACTCAAACTATAGGCATTGATTTATTTGATTTAATCACCTTAGCTTAGGCCCATCATAATATCTATGGTTAATTGTTTTATTCACCAAGAGATTATCAACTTGTGGTCCACTAACCCTCAACTACCTAGCACTCAGTGCCTCGCGTCTCAACACAAAATTCAAGGTACACCATAGCCTATCATTTTAATTGAATTAACTTAGCCTAAGGTCACATTACCTATTTTAATTCATCAACTAATAATCTTAATATGAATTAGTGGAGTTTTCTAGTGTAGCCGTAGTTTGCCTGTTCGACATCTGCGTCGACATGCCTTTCGATGCAAACACCCGTCATATAACCTCGCATGATATCGACATGCACACATGCAGTGCAATATAATAATAAATTTAAACACCACATTTACACAACCACCATTCCACAAATAACATATTTTCCTCGGTTCTCGTGTTCAAGCCAACCGAGTTGCACACATAACGCTTAAATTATGCCCATTAATCCCAAAGATTAACGTTAATCCTAGTGTAATTAATTTGGGTCATTACAATTCTTCCCAACGAGGAGGAATTTCGTCCTCAAACTTTAAATCTCGAATAAACACTGGTGCCACCGTCCTATCCCCGTATGACGACTCCTCACACCTTGATTGTCTATTCTACAATACCTTGAACACTCCACTACCCCCCATAGTAAGGAACATAGTGTTACCCTGAGACATTGGCGCATGTTGCCAAGGTAGTCAAGATCAGCCAATCTCTTCCAACATCTCCGCAACCTACTCTCAGTTTGATTTTCGTGTTCAAGTTTATCTAACCCAGTTACCTAACATCCGTAACTGTAAACTTCTCATATCAAGTATCCCAACATGATAGTCTTAGCCAACCTTCACATACCATGACAAATCCCATGCCATGCCATAACCTACCTTTACTCACCTTGACTATCCCATGCCATACCACGACTTATCCTTACTCACCACGACAATCCCATGTCGTTCTACGACCTATGACAATCTTATGTCATAACACGATAATCTACTATCTATCAATATGATCTACCATCATACCACCACTATGCATGCATAAAATTTAACTGGAATTATTCACAAATTTAAAACCACGTATCCCGAACCCATTGTTGGGACGTCTCCTGATCTGGCTTAGTCACCACATACACTGACACTCGAGTCTGCACCGGTGTCACCACTATTGGAGGCTTTGATCTCTGCATATAGTCCCTCCTAATGTGACCTCCTGTCCACATCGCTACCATATGATCCTTCATCTTGGTCCTGCTCGCTGACTCCCTGTCCGATAGCCCTGTCCTTGTGATCTCCAGTCCCGGCCTCTCTGGTCCTAAGTCTGTCTCTGCGGCGACGCTGCTAGTGCTGGTACAGCATACGCTCTGACTGCCCAACCATCAACTCTACGACCTCGACCGTACCCGTTGTCCTCTCTATCATCTCGATTTCTCAATCTCTTCTGCCCAGAACTCTGTTTCGACTCAGTAGATGAACGCATTTTAGCCCTCTGCATCAGATGTGTCTCATGGGTAAGCGCTCTATCATACATCTCCTGCAATTTATGTACTCCGGAGGAAACTATGGCGTCGTCTATATCCTTGATCAACCTCAGATGAAGTAATATATCTGCAGTTTCTCAGTTCTTGTAATGTTCGTGACAAATTGTATCAAGTATCGGTATCAATCCATGTACTGTAGCTGACGCGCGCCTAACACGTCAATAAAGTAAAGTTCTTAAACCAACTATTTTGTAGAATAGTGGCAAAAGGTCGATCTCACAGAGATTGGTAGCCTTTCTTAGGTTAAAAACAACAAAAAAGAAAATTGGGGGTATTAAAATAAATTAATTTAACTAACTAATCTAACTAAACCAAATAAAATAAAACAACGAAAATAAGTTTCAAAACAATTAATTAAATACCTAAGTAACACTTAAGTCTCCAGTTCCACAAATCAGGATCAAAATTCAATGACAATCATGGTCTTCAATCTTTCCCAAAAAGTCATTAATTTATATTCTCCTAGATTAGCTATGAAAAATCGACATCTGCCAGAAATTCCTCATTCCCCTAATCTCGATAGTCAGGACGTCCGCCACTAACAAATTCTCTAATTAATGTATAACCCTAGACATTCACTAATCGGGTCTAACACAATAACCGCAGTAATATGGATTTGTGGGTGTTGGGGCATGTGCCCTAGGTCAATCCATTAACTATCTTTATGAATAATTTTAGTTAATAAAATAGAGGATTTCATTTGTTGTTTATTATAATTAATTTACATGTTTACATTATAATAAGATCCATGGGTATTTACGGAAATATTCTAAATGTCCCTAGTCGATCATTATACTGGGAACTATAATGAATTAAGACTAGTGCGAGTCTTGATTGATGATCATATGATGATTATACGTATAGGGATACGAATCAAGATCACGAGTACTTGTTAGAGAACAAAACACTGGACCGACCCGCTATGAGAACATCACATTTCTCATGATAGCTATATTTTTCAGTCATCTGACTTGAGATTACCAGAGGCTTCAACATTAGGAACACAGTGATTTGACACAATCAAGCGTTTTCTTTAACCAAACGATTATAAAGATTGTGATTGGTTGCTGTGTGAGCAATGTGATGAAGTTGTGTAATCGAGATAGAATTTGTCCCTCTTATATAAAGAGAGATATCCAGTGGATCCCTCGATGTGTTAAACTGTTAAAAGGCCTAGTCTAAGTGAATCGATATTGATCAATATCACTTTGATGTTTTTAGTCTACCTAGAGATCGAGATTAGTACGATTGAACATGTTGGATGATAATTGCATGCCTTATGTTTGATCAAAATGATATCGTGTGACAAAAGGATGTTATATACACTATTGATTAGGTTGTATTGATTTGATATTCGTACAACTTCGGTAGTCATAATGTCTTGCTAGAGGCTGCTTATGACTTGTATACTAAAATGTGTTTTGGTACACTGCCAACGTTGTATGAGCCTATTGGGTCACACACTAAGAATGGTTTTGCGAGATTTTAAGGTGGTTTAGAAAAATGAGTTTTATATGATAAAATTCATGACATAAATGTCATTGTGGTGTATTACACTTATACTTCTTTAAGTAGGGGTATATGTGTAATTTACTTAATCATCTATATACGAGGATTGTATAAATAGACGCTTTAAGTTAGAACACACGTATGAAATATTAAAGGTCGAAACTCTATTTTCGTTTCAGAAATGAATTAGGGTTTTCTGGTATGCTCTGGATCGTTTTGGAGAGAAACAAAAAAGGTTTGGTATTCTCTCGAAGCTAGCACTTTGAATCTCGTCCGCCGTTCGTGTGTGAACTACTGGTAGAGGGCGTTCGTCGTTGGAAGCGCCTTAGAGATCGATCAACCTTCAAAAAGGTATATTGCAACCGAGGTATGATTAATTTTTCATGGTTTAAACATTTTTAATGGAATTAGATTCGGATCTTGTTGGGGTTTTTGTCAAAATTGTTTTTCGTAATTCCCGCTGCGTATGAACCCCAAAACTCAACAGTGGTATCAAAGCCTTCGAGTTCGGTTCCATTAAATTCATTACATGTTTTCTTCGATTCCATTAAATTCATTACATGTTTTCTTCTGATATATACATGATATATGATTGAAAACATGTTAATAGTTTATGTATATGTGATATGCATAAGTTTTCAGTGAGATTTATTAGCATGTTTTGTGTATATGATACATATATTCATGATTTAATTGAAATCAGTTTCGTATATGCTAGGATTCAAATATCTTAAGTCCTAATTGGATTAGGATAAGATGATTAGTTAGACGTAGGCCCGGGTTAATTAAAATGTTTTAATTGACTTAATTTCGGATAAATTAAGGGGTTAATTTAGGATAATAAAATCGGCGAAAAATATGATTTTCTATAGGGAATTTTAATTTTCGGAATTGAAATTCATCTCCTAAAAAAAAGGGGGGGCGCTGCCCCCTGTTCCCTCGTTCGGTGACCGGTCAACGGAACCACCGCCTATTGACCGGCCAGCGGGACCGCCGTCTAACTAATCCTAACGCACAGAGATTCTTTTATTAGTGAATAGTATAAGAATTTCCAAATTGTTTAGTGATTGAATAAATCAATAAAATATATGACATTTTCTTTGTTTACATAAAATCACTAAAACAAAATAAAATCCCTCTATTAAATTTTAAGACTCGTGTCATCCATTTTAAACACTTGTCAATGCCTCGATCACACTAATATAGTTTCAGCCATAGCTGGGTGTATTGTGTTATCTTGGTGAGACAAGTTGGGTAAAAGTTACCTAAATGTTCAAAATGGTCCGACTTAATAAAGCTATCAAAATAGTTTTGAGGTTTAGGCACATGATGAGATAAAAAACATGCTGAGACATAAGATGTCCCGTATCTCATAAAAGTATCTAAAATTACATAAGATGTAATTGGTAACTGTTACCTACCTAAATAATCTAGTTCTGTGTTTCATGTCATAGCTGTCATAGAATTAGGTGAAATATGGATTTTAGTCCCCTAAATAAACGTATGTTTTAGGATGGTTGTTAATTTAGTGGGAGTCTATTCCTCTATGCTAAAATAAACTTTGCGCGATCTTTATTGTAGATCAATGGCCTCTTCAAGTAACAATAATCGCATGTCACTGCGATCCATCCTTGAGAAGGATAAGCTATCTGGGACTAACTTTCTTGACTGGTTCAGAAACTTGAGAATCGCTCTCAAGCATGAACGCAAGTTGTATGTCCTGGATGCTCTAATCCCTGATGACCCGCCAACCAATGCTACAAAAGTTGTGAAGGATGCGCATAATAAGCATGTCAACGATTCTACTGATGTTGCATGTATTATGCTGGCAACTATGCTTCACGAACTTCGAATGACATGGAACTAATGGAAGCCTACGACATGGTGTAAAGTGAAGGAAATGTTCCAACAAAGCAAGCTAGGCAAGAAAGGTTCGAGACAGTCAAGAACCTACATTCTTGCAAGATGACTGAGGGTGCGTCAGTTAGTCATCATGTTCTGAAGATGAAGGGTTATGTTAACCAGCTTGATAGACTCGGATTTCCTCAAAGCCAAGAGTTGGCTACAGATTTGATCCTGAATTCATTACCGGAGAGTTACTCACAATTGTGATGAACTACAATATGAATAATATGAAGAAATCAATTTCAGAGTTGCATTTGATGCTTAAAACTACTGAACAAAATATCAAGAAACCCTCTAGTAATGTCTCGATGGTCCAAAAAGGAAAGGGAATGAAGAAGACAGGCAAGGCAAGGCTAAAGTTACCAAGGCTGCTGCTGCACCTGTCGCAAAGCCTGTGGAACAAGTCAAGCTCCAGCCTATTCCTACTTCAAAACACCCAAAAAAAGGAAGAAAATTGTCATTTCTGCCATGCACCTGGACATTGGTTCAGAAGTTGCAAACTTTATCTAGAAGATCTAAAGAAGAAAAAGGGTAGTGCGACTACCACTACAGGTATTTATGTTATTTAAATTAATTTATCTACTAGTGATTCTTAGGTATTAGATACCGGATGTGGATCTCACATTTGTATAAATGTGCATGGACTCACCGGAAGTAGAAAGTTGAAGAAAAAAGAAGTCATCCTCCGCGTAGGGAATGGAGCAAGAGTTGCTGCCATGGCTGTTGGATCATATGACTTAGTCTAACCTAGTGGACTTATTTTAACTTTAAATAATTTTTATTTTATGCCTGCCTTGAGCAGAAACATCATTTATGTTTCATGTTTGGATATGGATGGTTTTGATTTTATTATTGTGAATAATGGATTTTCTCTTTCTCCTAAATGCATATTTTATTCAAATGTTGATTTGTGTGATGGTCTTTATATTCTAAACATGAAAAGGTCCACTGCTGCTCCAGTCTTTAACATAAATACAAAGAGATTCAAGTCAAATTATTTGAATCAAACCTATATTTGGCATTGTCGTCTCGGGCACATAAATAAGAAACACATAACGAAGCTCCATAATGATGGACTTCTAGATTCATTTGAATTAGAAACATATGAAATGTGCGTATCTTGTTTACTAGGCGAGATGACTAAAAGTCCCTTCACTGGACACAGTGAAAGGGTAAGTGATTTATTGGGTCTAATACATACTGATGTATGCGGTCCTATAAACACAATGCTAGAGGAGGTTATCAATACTTCATTACATTTACTGAGGATTTCAGCAGATATGGTTATATATATATCTTATGAAACAAAAAATTGAGTCATTTGAGATGTTTCGAACGTTTCAAAATGAAGTGCAGAATCAACTTGGTAAAACTATCAAAACACTTCGGTCAGATTGAGTTGGTGAATATTTGAGCCAAGAATTTGATGATCATCTTTGAAATTATGGGATTGTCTCCCAATTGACTCAACCAGCAACTCCACAATGGAATGGAGTTTTTGAAAGGAGAAATCGAACCTTATTAGATATGGTTTGATCTATGATGAGTCATGCAGATCTTCCATTATCCTTTTGGGGTTATGCATTACAAACTGCAGCTTTCACTCTAAATCGAGTTCCTTCTAAAGCGGTTGATAAAACACCATATGTGATATGTTATGGGAAGAGACCTAGTTTGTCATTCCTTAAGATTCATGGTTGTTAGGGTTACATAACGCGAAAAGTCTCAGAAAAACTAGCACCTTAATCTGACAAGTGTTTATTTGTGGGTATCCTAAGGAAACAAAAGGATATTACTTTTATAATCCCGCGAGAACAAAGTATTTGTTGCTCGGTATGGTGCCTTTATGGAAAAAAAGTTTAGTTCAAAAGACGATAGTGGGAGAGAAATAAATCTTAAAGAAGTTCAAGAATCACATATAAGCACTGAACCGCTACTGGAAGTTTAACAACGTTCTGAACCAGTTGAACCTCCACAAGTGACAAAAGGCCCACGTAAATCTGGTAGGGTAAGACATGAGCCAGAGAGATTCAGATTTCTCATTACTAATAGTCGTGATGTGTTCCTTACGGATCAAAAGGAGCCCACCACTTATCAGGAGGCTATGTCTGGACCAGACTCAGATAAATGGCTAAGTGCCTTGAACTCTGAGATGCAATCCATGTATGATAACCATATCTGGAACTTGGTTCATTTACCTGAAGGTGGTAAGACCATTGGATGTAAATGGGTTTTCAAGAAGAAAACTGACATGGATGACAAAGTGCATACTTTTAAAGCAAGAGTTGTAGCAAAAGGTTTCAGGCAGACTCAAGGTGTTGATTATGATGAAACTTTTTCGCCAGTAGCCATGCTTAAATCCATAATAATTTTAATTGCCATTGTCGTATATTATGACTATGAGATATGGCAAATGGATGTAAAAATTAGAAAACTACTCGAGGACGTGTGTATATGACACAACCTGAAGGTTTTGTACATCCTGAGAATTCTAGGAAGGTATGCAAGCTTCAAAGATCCATTTATAGATTAAAGCAAGCTTCTCGGAGTTGGAATCTTTGTTTTGATGAAGCAATCAAGGATTTTGGTTTTATTAAGAATGAAGATGAGCCTTGTGTATACAAGAAGGTTAGTGGGAGTGTAGTTGTTTTCTGGTATTGTATGTTGATGATATGTTACTCATTGGAAATGACATCCCAACATTACAGAATGTCAAGTCTTGGTTAGGGAAATGTTTCTCGATGAAAAACTTAGGAGATGCAACTTATATCCTAGGGATAAGGATTTATAGGGATAGATCTAATAGGCTAATCAGTCTAAGTCAGAGTGCTTTCATAGACAAGGTGCTGAATAGGTTCAGTTTGCAAGACTTAAAAGAGGATTGTTGCCAATGTCTCATGGCATAAGTCTCAGCAAGATTCAATGTCCTAAGACAAATGATGAGCGAAGTCGTATGAATAAAATTCCATATGCATCAGCTATTAGATCTATCATGTATCTCATGCTATGCACTCGACCTGATGTATCATATGTTTTAAGCACTACAAGCAGATATCAGTCAAATCCTAGAAATAGTCACTAGATAGCAGTAAAGAGAATTCTTAAATACTTAAGAAGAACTAAGGAAGTGTTCTTGGTCTATGGAGGTTTTTAAAATGATACACAGATGCAAGTTTTCAAACTGATATGGATGATTAGATATCGCAGTTAGGATATGTGTTTACTTTGAATGAGGGTGCAGTAAGCTGAAAAAGCTCGAAGCAATAGACCGTGGCAGATTCTACAATAGAAGCTGAGTATATTGTAGCGTCCGTTAAAGAAAGGAGCGGTTTGGATCAAAAAGTTCATTTCTGAACTAGATGTGGTTCCAAGTATTGCTAACCCTATTTGTTTGTACTGTGACAATAACGGGGCAATAGCACAGGCTAAGGAACCTAGATCACACCACAGATCCAAACATATACTCAGGCATTTTTATCTCATCAGAGAAATTATTGAGAGGGGAGACGTGAAGATTTGCAGAGTACCTACTGAAGACAGCGTTGCAGATCCATTGAGAAAAGATCTTCCACAAGCAAAACATGATGGTCATGTTAGATCATTAGGCATTAGATGCATGTATGATTGGCCCCAGTGCAAGTTGGAGATGTTGGGGCATATGCCCTAGGTCAATCCATTAACTGTCTTTATGAATACTTTTAGTTAATAAAATAGAGGATTTCATTTGTTGTTTGTTATAATTAATTTGCATGTTTACATTATAATAAGATCCATGGGTATTTATAGAAATATCTTAAATGTCCCTAGTCGATCATTATACTAGGAATTATAATAAATTAAGACTAGTGTGAGTCTTGATTGATGATCATATAATGATTATATGTATAGCGATACGAATCAATATCACTAGTACTTGTTAGGGAACAAAGTACTGGACCGACCCGCTATGAGAACATCACATGGATTAAGTCATAGTTGTTTCTCATGATATGCATATTTTTCAGTCCGCTGACTTAAGATTACCAGAGACTTCAACATTAGGAACACAGTGATTTGACACAATCAAACGTTGTCTTTAAACGGATGATTATAAAGGTTGTGATTGGTTACTGTGTGAGCAATGTGATGAAGTTGTGTAATTGAGATAGAATTTGTCCCTCTCATATAAAGAGAGATATCCAGTAGATCCCTCGATGTGTTAGACTGTTAAAAGGCCTAGTCTAAATGAATTGATATTGATCAATGTCATTTGGATGTTTTCAGTCTACCTAGAGATCCATACTAGTACGATTGAATATGTTGGATTACAATTCCATGCCTTATGTTTGATCAAAAGGATATCGTGTGACAAAAGGATGTTATAAACACTATTGATTAGGTTGTATCGATTTAATATTCATACAACTTAGATAGTCATAATGTCTTGCAATAGGCCACTTATGACTTGTATACCAAAAATGTGTTTTGGTACACTGCCAACATTGTATGAGCCTATTGGGCCGCACACTAAGAATGGTTTTGCGATATTTTAAGATGGTTCAGAAAAATGAGTTTTATATGATAAAATTCATGACAAAAACGTCCTTGTGGTGTATTACACTTATACTTCTTTAAGTAGGGGTATATGTATAATTTACTTAACCATCTATATACATGGGTTGTATAAATAAACTCTTTAAGTTAGAACACACGTATGAAAGATTAAGGGCCGAAACTCTATTTTCGTTTCATAAGCGAATTAGGGTTTTCTGGTACGCTCTGGATCGTTTCGGAGAGAAACAAAAAAGATTTGGTATTCTCTCGAAGCTAGCACTTCGAATCTCGATCGCCATTCATGTGTGGACTGCTGGTAGAGGGCGTTCGTCATTGGCAGCGCCTTAGAGATCGATCAACCTTCTGAAATGTATATTGCGACCGAGGTATGATTAAGTTTTCATGGTTTAAACGTTTTTAATGGAATTAGATTCGGATCCCATTTGGGTTTTTGTCAAATTGTTTTTGTAATTTTCGCTGCGTATGAACCCCAAAACTCAATAGAGGGAACACTAATCCTAAATAATCGGATCGCATCTGCTTCCGATTTAACCTAGATTCAATTATTGCACACTAAAAAATCGAAAGGGTTTTACGGCAAATGGGTGAGTGTTTGTCACTTTATTGGTCCAAAAGCACAATTACACAGATACTAAAGGTCCAAATAACTGTAGATTGTCCAACTAAAAGAATGCATCGACCATATACATACCCTAGATCTAAGCCATAATGATTAAAATCAGCAACAATGAAATAATAGAATTTAAATTAAATTAAATAATATAATAAAATACCTCACATAATATGTCATGATTCCATGATCCCGACTTGCTTCCCCTTCGACATAGGCAATGAGTTGATTAGCCGAACATCGTCGTCGAAGAAAGTCGATAACCAAATAATAATAGTTGGTGTCCTCAATAATAAAACCTAAGTTCCTAATGTATAAAACTACTAAAAATTGGTCTCGTGAGGTGAGAGAAACTAATTCTAGGGGTTGGGGAAGTGACGCGTGCACCGAGGAGCATCGTAGGGCTGTTTTGGCATGAAAATAGGTGTCCGCCACGTGTCTGCATGCCATTGGTTCGTTTGCTGCCGTCGAGCTGAGGTGTCATCACCGGATTGGCCGAGTGATGTGTCGATGATGCGCTGGGTTGTGTGGGAGTGCCACGTGGCGGCTTTTGATTGGCGGAAAGAGGTGTTGATGACATGCTGGCGTGATGAGAACGAGCCACGTGGTGTCCAAAGGCGGAGAGAAAAAGTCACGCGAATTGGCCATAAATCTGGGAGTTTGTGCGGACACGCATCCCAAGGCAGATCGAATAGCAGCTGAAGCGTGAGAGAATTTGTTGGTGTGTGACGTGTAGCGTGATGCTGACGCGGCGACTGGTGATTGGTAGAGCTTATTAGTTGACGCTACGTAGTGGCTTCTGATTGGCTTAGACAACAATGAGTGACGTACTGGTATCCAATGAAAACGAACCACGTAGCTGCTGTTGTGATGTTGGGTGATGCGTGGCGCTGACATGGCATCGCCTGATTGGTTGAACGCTGACGTGGCAGCTCCCAATTGGTTGAAATATGTTGTCTCCTATGCTACCCACCGCGCAACACGTAACTCGAGGCAAATTGTTTGGCATTCGATCACTGCATGTAAATACTCTATTTTTAGTATTTTTCCGCCACGAATTCAATTGTGCACTCCATTTCACCTAGAAGTGACCAAAAAATATAATTAAATATATATTTTAGATACTTTGCATATTTAAATATACTAAAATAAACTACTAAATATATATAAATACCGACTAATCAGTAACACCGGCCGGCTACCCTGCCTCAAGGCCAGAAACTCCTCTCTCAGCCTTAACCTCACCTCTATGGGTATATACTGATCATAAAATAACCCTCCAAACTCTCCTTTTGTCGTCGGCTCTGAGTGAGTATCTATATACGTTGTCCACCACACATCATCATCCGCTTTCAGCATATGCCCTAATATCCTGGCCTGTATGTTTTTTCGAATCTGCAGTAGCATGTATAATCTCTTATGTGCAATTACCCACTTCCCGGCTACCTCCGGGTCTCTGCCCCCATGAAAATATCTGAAATCAAACTCGATGAACTCTCGCATCAACTTGAACTCTAGCGTCATTAAAGTCTCAAACATGTACGCCTGTGCTGATGTAATAGTCAGCGTCTCAATCAGTGCTACGAACGATGTAGCAACTGCTGTAAAAGTGTCTTGTACCACTGTATGAGTCAGTACAGTCTGGATAGTCGATGGAACTCTTGGAGCAACTGTCGTCTCAGTCGTGCTCTGTACCCTGGCAGAGGTGAGTAATGCGATCATTGCTGTCTGTGTGCACATCATATCCATTAATAGCTCGAACTGCCTATAATGAGTTGCTAGTCGTGTGGCTACCGCCGAATTTAAACCCTCCTCTTTAGTCCGGTTGCTTGTTTGACCAACATCTGTAGCCGATGGAGTCAGCTGACCATCCATCGTGATCTACATTGAAAAACATGCGCCGGATCACCTTTCATATACGTATATATAATATACAATCCAAAAACATAAAACATATATAACCCTATCACTACCCGTCTCAAGTTGCTTCCCAACTAAGGTTCTAAGTGACGATCATCGGGTTTCCACATCTAATGTATGTTTGTTTAAATTTTATTCAATTCCATTAAACTTATCCCGAGGCTTCCTTGAGACCTTGCTCTAATACCATAATGTAGCGACCGCGAATTTCAGGTCGCCTTGCTACCGCCACGTCGCATCCCGCGTCACCTAGCCTTGAAATGTCATGGCCCGTTTATCCTTGACACCTCGCGGCCCAACGAGTTGTTTTTTATCTAACCCTAGTTATGCTAACTAATCATTACATAAGTATTAATAGTTTAATTAGCCAGTTACTCGATTTACCAAGTTATATTATAATTTTACAGTGGAATTCTTTAAATGAGTAACTTATGTAATATTTAAAAATCTTAAGTAGTGGAAAACCCGGCGAAAAATATCATATATATATCAAGGCGAGATAGGTATAAAAAAAGTTTCATATACATGTAATTAGTGTTCTATAATCCCTAAAACCCAAAAACAATAAATAAATAAATAAATATAAACATACTGTAGTCACACACGAGCTGGCTCCACTATCTTAGAGGTAGTCGCCTAGTACCTCCTTGCTCTTGCCCTTGCTCGTAGAAAGATCTGCACTTAGTCACCCAACAAATACAATGACGAGACCAGTGAGTAAAATCCCAATATAATTTCACACGATATTCATGAAATAAAACTGATAAACTACGAGACATGCGAATATAACTCCTGAAAATAGTACGTTATATTCCCATGAATGTAGGCAACATACGATAAGCAAAAGCGATAGCGTGAAATAAATAAGCAGCATGTACCAATTAAATAAGCTTGGAAATGAAGCAATAATCAACAAACATCCATCTAATCACGAGAACACCCTGACCTACACTAGCCAGGAATCGATAAGTCAAATAGGAACCACATATATTCTTATAGGTTTACAGTGACTAAACTCCAACTTCAGTTACCGGATGAGCCCCTCCAAACGCTATTTCAAGTCAAGGGAACACCCTAAATCCCTCATAACAGTCATAGATATATTCTACTGCCATCAACACGAGCACTAAACACAAGTAACTCGTGCAAGCGATTTAGCCACAACTAATATATACGCAAACCGAATAGGAGTGAAACCTATGTCTGCCCACCAGCAGTCACACATGAAATACGATATCGATAAAATCAAAATCATAAATCTTGTGAAACATTCTCATTGGGTTTACGCACCTCAATTTGCACTCCGACTTCCCTGAACTCCCAAATCCTACCTGACTAACTCCTAGTACCCGAGCTATAGTCCCTAAGTTCGGTGTCTTATTAGTTCAAATATAAGGGGTTTAAGCTCAATTTAGTGTCTATTAACTTTTAAAACCAATATTTATTTCAAAACCTAAAGATTATTAAATAGTCTTTATTATGTTAATTCCTTCAAAATAAGTTAAAAATAGTAAATCTAAGAATCGGTGTGTCAAAAATGGGTTTCAACTAGCTACGTTATTCAAACACATTTTTTTCCAAATTTTTGGTGTTTGATTAGCGTGCTAATATGGCTTATTAGCAAGCTAATAAATAAGAAGCATATACCAATTAAATAAGCTTGGAAATGAAGCAATTATCAATAAACATCCATCAAATCATGAGAACACCCAAACCTACAATAGTCAGGAATCGATAAATCAAATAGGAACCACGTATATACTTATAGGCTTACACTGACTAAACCCCAACTTCGGTTACCGGATGAACCCCTCTAAACGCTATTTCAAGTCAAGGGAACCTTAAATCCCTCATAACAGTTATAGATAGGGGTGGGCAAACCGCGGTTTGGTGGTGAAAACCACCAAACCGCGACCAAACCGAGGGTCTACGGTTTGGTGATTTTCCAAACCGCGACCAAACCGCGAAAGTTGAAAATCGAACCAAACCGAACCGCGGTTTGCACGGTTTGGTCGGTTTGGTTTCGCGGTTTTCAACTTTTCATTCACTCTATTTTCAAAAAAAAAAACAGCAAGAAAAAAAAATCAACTTAAAAGTTCAAAGTAAATTCAGCATTCCACCTCAATAAAACACCACTAAAAATCATCCATCATCAATTTTAATTTGTAGATCAGATGGATTGGCAAGTGCTGATTCAAAATTGAGGAATAGTCATCAACATGGAAAGACTAATAACTGGAATAAAGTTTATTGCATGAATACACTAGCTTAATCTCATACATGACAAAGCGAACCTGCTTTGGAAGCTTTGTTGTATTTTGGCTAAGCGAAATTGATAGTAGAGACAAGAATAGTTAGTTGAAGCAGTCCATCTTCACGTCGGTGACATCGAGTTGCGTATCTCGGCTCTACATCCAAGCATTGAACCGATTGCAAATAACAAAAAATCGATACGAGAAAAAATTGAGATTTGAGAATAGAAATGTAGACAGACCCATTTCTGAAAATAACAATATATCAAGCTCCGATCCAACAAAATGCGGTCTAATGACATTAGAAGAAATGAGAGTACTTGTATATGAAGTTTCAAGATGGTCAAATGGTGCCCATAATTATTTACAGGAGACGACATCAGAGACAAAGCTCTACGAACCCATTAAAAACACAAACAAAATTTTGGGGTATCTCAAAAAAAAAAAAAAAAAAAAAAAAAAAAAAAAAAAAAACAATAAATAAATGACTACATCAAATAAATAAATCATCCATCAATGATTTTAACAAGTTGGGGTAGCATGAGCTACATACAAATTTTCCCATATATAAAAGTTAAAACACATGAATAAACAAAAAAAAAAAAAAAAAGTAATGGTGTGAGGTAGAAAAAACCAAACAAAAACGTCTCGGGATTTCAAACCTATATGCACAAGGAACCTTCATTGACCTTGGTTGCATGTACATATATTGATTTCACTCAATAGTTGTTCAAGTTTTCAATCGCTATGTGCATAAAAAATTAAGATAAAGATGAGTAGAACGAAACAGTTTTTACTTTTTCCTTGAGGCTTTTTTTTCCCAAACTTGCTACCTATTATATCATCGATTCATCATCATCATCATGAGAAACAACTAAGATTCATGCTGTGAATCGCGCCAAAAGCCACTAACGACTTGAACATACCTTGTTGTGTAAACCCCTGCGGATTCGGCTAGCGGAGGTGCGCGGCGGAGTAGCGGTGAAGGACGGGAGTGAGGAGCGGCGGTGGATCAGTGAGGAGTTGGAGACGGGGGAGGATCAGGGGTGGAGAGGAAAGAGATGAACAGAGCCGGTCGAGTGGACGAAAGGCTCGATTTCTTCAACCAACAGCGACGATCGAATGGACGAAACACGAAAGAGATCAAATGGACGAAACACGAAAGAGATCGAATGGACGAAACACGAATGGCGCGGTGACTGGTTTTGTGCGATTTTTGTGTTGTGCGGGAGCGGCGATTTAATTTTTGTGCGAGACGTCTGGAGAGGAGGAGATGGGATTTTGGTTGGTTTTTAGGGTTTTTGGATTTTATTTACCAAAATGCCCTCGGTTTGGTCGTTTTCCAAACCGCGACCAAACCGCGAACTTTAAAAACCAAACCAAACCGCGCGGTTTGGTCGGTTTGGGCGGTTTGGGCGGTTTTTTGAAAACCGCTGCCCACCCCTAGTTATAGATATATTCTACAACCATCAACACGAGCACTAAACACAAGTAACTCGTGCAAGCAATTTAGCCACAATCAATATATACGCAAACCGAAAATGAGTGAAAACCTATGTGTGCCCATCAGTAGTCACACATGAAATACGATATCGATAAAATCAAAATCATGAATCCTGTGAAGCATTCTCATTGGGTTTACGCACCTCAATCCGCGCTCCGACTTCCCCAAACTCCTGAATCCTACCCGACTAACTCCCGGTACCCGAGCTATAGTCCTTAAGTTCGGTGTCCTATTAGTTTAACTCTTAAAATCAATATTTATTTCAAAACCTAAAAATTATTAAATAGTATTTTATTAGGTTAATTCCTTCAAAATAAGTTAAAAATAGTAAATCTAAGAATCGTTGTGTCAAAAGTGGGTTTCAACTAGCTACGGTATTAAAACACATTTTTTTGAGTTTTTGGTGTCCGATTAGCGTGCTAATATGGCTTATGAGCAAGCTAATTGCCCTCTATGATAGAGTTTTTAACTCGAAAATTTGTTCCAAAGCCCTCAATTAGCTAACTAAACCCCATTTAACACATTCTTCATATCAAATTGACCCAAAACAACAACTAAAACAACCATAAAATAACAATTTGATCAATTTACTCAAATCTCATAAATTCACTAGTTTTCCCCCATTTCATCAAAATACCAATTCAATCAAAACTAGTGATAAATCCTTATATAAAATGATCATTTAACATATAATTCATCACAATGTCACCAAAAACCAGGGATCTAACCCTTAAATTCAATTTTTCATCAAAACTCCCAAAAATGGGTTCATTAAATAGAGGAGATGAAGAAAAAGATAATTACCTACGTTTGATCCACCAATTTGATGTTTTCTAACTCTAATTCCAGCTCTCCAGCTATCTTTTTCTTCTCTCTTGTAGTTCAATTGATTTTGTTTATTTGCATGGTTTGATCAAACTTGTCTAAATATATTAAGGTGGTGTTAATTCTTGGCCTATCTTCCATATGTATTTACGTATCCCGAGGATTATCTAGTGGTTCACTTGCAACCACCTACCCTACTTACTCCCACTAACCAAACTCAAGTGACACCAAATTAACCAAATTAATACTCTTCTGGTTCCTAGATGTGCCAATGTGTATCTCAAGGACTATCATATAGTTTTCATTTAATTTACTCAAACTATAGGCCTTGATTTATTTGATTTAATCACCTTAGCTTAGGCCCATCATAATATCTATGGTTAATGGTTTTATTCACCAGAAATTATCAACTTGTAGTCCCACTAACCCTCGACTACCCGGCACTCAGTGCTTCGCGTCTCAACACGAAATTCAAGGTACACCATAGCCTATCATTTTAATTGAATTAGCTTAGCCTATAGTCACATTACCTATTTTAATTCATCAACTAATCATCTTGATATGAATTAGTGGAGTTTCCTAGTGTACCCGTAGTTTACCTACTCGACATCCGCATCGACACGCCTTTCGATGTGAACACCCGTCACACAACCTCGCCCGATATCAACATACACACACGTAGTGCAATATAATAATAATAAATTTAAACACCGCATTTACATAAGCACCATTCCACAAATAACATATTTTCCCCGATTCTCGTGTTTCAGCCAACCGAGTTATCCACGTAATGCTCAAATTACGCCTGTTAATTCCCGAGATTAATGTTAATCCTAGTTTAATTAATTTGGGTTTTTATAAATTATGCTATCTTATATTCTTTGTTGTTCATTATCCATTTTCTATCATTGCTTTCATTTGGTACAGCAGTCGGTAGTTTTGTTCGTTGTCGCATTTAATCGGATGTTGTGTTGTACGGGCTCTAGTACGCTAGACCATAACACGTGTCACTTGCTCCTTTGGTGAATGAAAACTCTAGTTCTTGACCTCATCGGTGCATATGTTCGATGGGTTGTGATATGGATCTATTCTCCACTGTAGTCCGGATGTAAGCCAGTATGGTACGGGCTGCCGAGATCATCCAAATTGACAAAGTATGATCTAGTTTGCTGCGCATGACACAATATTTGGTTTTAATTGGCGTTAGTTATGCATGCGATTATCTTATAGTTACCTGTTTATTTCTGCATGTTTACTTAACATTATTCTTGGCTTCTCTATTATTGACTGCTCGGTGGTTTTCTTCTTGGACCTTACTCACTGGACTCATCATCTGTTTTCTTGTGATGACCTAGTCTAGATCTTAGTACCAGTAAGGGCAAGGAGGTCTGAGGTGACTATCTTTGATTGCCTATAGTCCGAGACTTACTAGTACGTGTTTATTTTGATATTTTGTTACTTTTGAAATTATGGGAGACTTAATAGACACTATACATGTATATATTTACTTTTCACATTATGTTGTCGCCTGATATACAATGTACTCTATTTCGGGTTTTCCACAGTAGGACTGATGCTCTGAAACTTAAAGGTTAATGAAAATGTATGTTTATGTACTTTAAGACTTCCTCTGTAAATTTACTAGTTACTTACTTGCAACTCTGAAAAACACCAGCCATACTTATACTTTAATATACATCTCGAATAATTTGCAAATGATATAAAGAATACGATGAATAAAATGCACATTAAGGAGCATTGACATGTCGACAAATGTCAGCATGGGTGCGGGACCTGAGTAGCAGCTCGTTCGGCACCCTGGGGCACGGGGCCGCCACACAAGCCGAACAATTCCTTAATTAGGATAAGGGTCATTACATGTCGCCTCCTGATTGCTCTAGCCACGTCTTCAACAGCATCATTGAATCAGACACTGCCACATCAGCTAGACTAGCAAATACAACTAATCAAACACAGCCAAGTGTTCGAAACTCCAACAACAAATCAACCACAGCTATCGGATCTTCCTAGACGAATGAGTCACTCTATAACCCATGAAATATACTTTCTCTCTTCCAGAGAGTAAAATTAGGGGTTTTATGTAAATAGACTTTAGGGTTTTGTTTAGAACTCTCTCTCTCTCTCTCGCTCTCTTTTTATTTCCTTTTTAGTTTTAATGGAGTTTTTCATAGTAGTTATTAGCTAGTTCATTTCTATACCAAGAGATTTCTACACTATGGTTGTAAGTCTTTTATGAGATCTTTATTTTAATAGTTCTTTCATTACTATTCAATACATGTCAATTACAGATTTAACAAATGGTTTTCGTATATTACAACTAATGAAGATTAGTATTGAATGCATAGTCATGAATATGTATTGTGGTATCATGATTCTGATTCTATGTGTATTTATTGACAACGATCATAGAATTGGTAACTAGGATTAATCTATAAGGCATTTCCTGAGTGGATGTTCTAGGTGATTGTATTCTAAGTTGTTTATTATGCCAATTCGGTAATATTGTCTTAGATTAGGCATGATTTTACGAAGTGTAATGCAATTTCATTGCCTAAAGTTAATTTCTTTAAGTATTCAAACAGTTAATTCAATAAAACTAGAATGTGGCATTTCCATTGAATTTAAGAAAATCGGTGGCCAGCTAAAGGCTATCAACCTATTATTGAATTGTTCGAACTCATTTTTATGATCGACGATTAATTGAATACAACTTAGTTAGTATTGGTCTAGGTTTTCATTATTTGCATTGATTCCTTAATTATTATCCTTATGTTTATTTAATTAGTTATTGCTTTCTAAATAATATAGTTAATTAGTAATTATTAAAATGTGACAAAAACCTTTTTATACGAAAGAAAGTCACACAACCCCTGTGGAGATGATCCCACTTACCGCTACTACAAATTTAAAATATAATAAATAAGTGGGTATTATTATTGCATGCTCGACACGTGGCAGTTTTTAGCGCCGTTACCAGGGATTGAGTTTAAACTTTCTTTGGTTTTTTTTTCATTTTTTTAGTATATCTAGACCATTTTCTCTAAGATTTTACATGATTATTTCATGTCCTCCTACTCTAACAGTCATGATCAATATGAAGACTCGCGCTGTAAAAGTGTGAAAGGGGTAAGTATGTCTAATTATAAACATAATTTTTTCTAATTGGCATTCTACTATGATATAGATTAAACTTGCAAGTAATAAAGAAAAAGCCAAAAAGGAAGTTGAAGTTATCTTAGAATGGTCATATGAACCATTTAAAGAGATGAAGGAAGATCAACCTCGAGTGTTGATAAATCTACCTCCTATTTCATGCATTCTTGTGGAGTTTTAAACAAGGATGGAACAAAAAGGGCACTTGGAGATTTTATGTGATGTTGAAAATTATGTGTTACATGGTCAAGACTATATACATACTTATATGTTAGAAGTCCAAGATGAACCCAAAATTTAAAAGGAGGGCATGCCTATTTCATTGCCCAAAGCTATGGTGAATCTGTTTGTTCGTAACTACTCTCAAGTAGTAGGTGTTACGTGATCTTTCATGCTAAATCTAGCCGATGATTTAAAGTAAAGGCAATTGTTTGGAGGCAAACCATCCTTATTTTATTTATTTTTATGCATTTATGCCTTTCTAGTTTACTTCTGTTAATTTAGCCTAGGATAGTTTACTTTACTTTACTTTATTTTAGTTATGCTGTCGTTTTAGCTATTCCTTAAACTTCATTTATTGATATTTATAGGTTAAAAAGACTTGAGAAGGAATAAGAGAGTACAATATGTTGGTATCAGGTTTAACTTTCAATTAAGTTTTAATTAGCATGATTTGAGTTATTTTTTTAGGAAGTTGACTACTTATTAGGGTTTTTGTGTTTAGAGACTTAGTTTGGGATTTAAAATACTAATTAAAGTCGCTCCATTAGTGGCAGGTCTTTAAGTTGAACCCAAAACACTAGATTCTATTTTTTTACTATTTTATTGATTTTACCCTTAATTGTAAAATTCAGGCGCTCGAAATTTGGTTTAAAAGCTTAAAGTCAGTTCCTTGATTTATCATTTCATACTTTTATTATGTTATGGTTTCAAAGTTATTAAAGTGAAAGTTCAAAAAACTCTTCAAAATTTTTCAAAAAAAATACACCAACGATTCATCAATGATACCAAATAACATTGAAAATCATTAGGTAAATCAGCAACAGATTGTAGAATTTATAGTGTAAAAACGACTCCACAATTTGTTAGAGATTTGGGTTTTATACTAAGAATCGCTTGACAAATCGGTAGATCACCAAGACCAATTTTTAGCGATTAAAATACCAATTCACTGAGCACGAATCCGTGTTTTTAAGAACATATTTTTAAATTCTTGCGTAGATTAAACCATTCAAAGCTTGATTTTAATGTATTTAAGCAATTCCAAATACATTATTGATCATTTTAACCCAAAACATATCAAGTTTGATTGTTTATAGCCAAGTTAAGGCTCGTACAAGAGAGTTCAAATTGAAGCTTTGAAAATGAAATTAGGAGTGCCAAAGAGTCAATGTCTTGTGAGATTCACTCTCAATTAGGTATTCATTCGTTTATTTATCTAGTTTACTTGAGATTTCTTAATTTTCAACTAAGACTATTGATGAATTTTTGAAATATTTGACTAGTTCTTAATTGCGATTTGTTGGAATTGAATTGATTTCTCAAAGTATATGATTTTATCAATTTAAAAAAAATGGAATGGGCTGTTTACAATGATTATTAGCGAAAGTTTTAAAGTTTTTAGTTTAAAGTATCAATTCAAGGTGTTATTACACAAATTGGTTTGAGTAAGAGTTTCTAATAAGGTTTGGGGCGGTTTTGAAAGTTTAAATTAATATGAATGAGTTATTAGCATTCATGTGCAAAAATTAGATTTTCAGTAGATATGTGTTTCTTTCCAAGTTTCTTACTTATTTTTAATGCTTTATAGATTGGTTTGTACCAAGAATGTCTTGGAAAAGGTAGTTTTAGGTTTTGAAATACTATATTACTCTATATGTCTAGAAAGTGGAAATGAGATTAATAATGATATATTCATTGATATGATTTAGAGCCTAAATTAGAAATTGAGTGTGTTGATCATTTGAATGGAGCTTGAATAAGGAAATTGAAACATAAAAATGAGGCCTATCATTACTAGTGGTATTGAATAATACATATAAATAAGTCTTACTGATAATAATAACAATCTAATCAATATGGTGAAACGAATAGACCCATAAAGGATACATTTTATTAAGAGAAGAAAAGAACATTGAACACACCAGTTGATCAAATTGATGAATTGAAAAGCATGGTTATGTTATTATTAAAAGATAGATCAATCCAAGTGAAACCTCGTACATTTTGTAATAATAATAATCATCATGATAATTAATGCCCCTTAATACAAGAATACAAAATTGAAAAAGCTATTGTGATAATGAACCATTATAGTGGAGTCACTAAACCTAAATATAACTCTAATGACTATATAAATTATCCACAGCTAAACATAGGAAATGGTCTAAATAAGAAAAGTTATCTAAGGTTTAGGTCACCTATATGGATTGAAAAATCATTCCATTAGAAAATCTCAAACAAATAGCAAGATTGAATAATCCAAGTCTTACAAGATGATATGAATGAATTAAAAAAATCAATTAAGTCAAATGAACCAACAACTTAATGAATTCATTAATCAAACTAAAACACCTACTCAAATTGCTCATACTAGTCAAGCACAAGTTAATGCTTTGTTTAGTAATAATGAGAAAGACACACATATACCTAAAAAAATACCAAAAAAGGGTATAATGAAAAATAAAATTCACAAAACTATTGAAGAAGAATAAGAAATGAAGGCCAATGTCATTCCTATTAGAGGATGGATGGCAGAACAATTGAAATATACATCTTTTCCTGAAAGGCTATACTCATAGTATTTAACCAAAATTTAAGACACTTTAAACGATAAGAAAATAACTCAATAATGGACAGCTAAATAATCGAAAAAACAAGGAAGGTACTATTAATCCATAAAGTTCAAAATTTAAAAGGATAATAAGATGGAAATGATGAGTTTAGTTTCTTTGATGTTACATAATCGACCCCTCCAGGTTAATTTCAACATTAAGATGGTAAAGGAACTGAATTCTATTAATTCATTCTTTATGAAGGAACCACAAGACATAACTAATACGAATAAGAATGACAAATCAAGAAACAAAATAATATCCATTGTTATTAATATTAAGAAATTCGAGAATGTCAAATATGACTCAAATGCATCATATAACATCCTACCATTTTATTATCTTTTAGAACATAATTTTTTCAATAGGAAATGTAGCATTCCCTATCCCGATTAAGGCGATACTCAGCCTGGAACCCTAATTAAGCACCGGCAACCCAGCCAGACTTAACTACAGCCAGCAGCCTCTTCGTCTGTACCTGATAAAATCAACCAGATCGATATTGAATAAATAATTCAAAATATACTCAGTGAAGAATTTAAAACTTTTTCAATAATTAAACGATATGCATAAATACAGAGTTTATCAAAACCCAAAACATCATTTATAAACCTCCCAACCCTATTTATATACCAAAAAAAAAAATTCAAATAGTGTATATGCATACAGGAAGGCTCATTACATCGTAGAGAAAATAATAAGATTCTTAAATCTTCTCTTTTCCCTCGCTGAAGCGCTAGATTATGAACTTGAAATATTAAATTTGGGGTGAGCGCTCCAACTTGCTTAGTAAGTAAGAATTCACAAAGCCATCAACATTCCATATAATAACCAAGAACATTATGCAATAACAATAGGCACCAATTTTAACTAACGGGCTTATGAAAAACATATAATTCAATAAATAACATATTCAAGTCCAACTGTCAAAGACTATTACACCGTGATTCCCATTTTATTTGTAAGAATAGGGTCGATGACCTACTAACACCATTAATGTTATTGGTAGACTAACACATTGGCTAATGTATTGTCTAGTCAATTCATTAATGTCCAATGGTTCTATTCGAAACCCTCTAGGGAGTATGTAATTCACGCAACCTATCTAACTAAGTAGGAAGTTACATATAGGCATGGAAGGTAACCCATCTCCTATATAACCTGGTTTCAGTTCCAAGAACTTACTCTCGTGAATCACATTAAACATCATTTTTCATTTAGTAAAAACATCACAGTGTACATAGTCTCCTTATTCAGCCCATAAACTACATGAACTACATGTACTAAGATAGTCAGACAACATTGATAAATAAGCGAATCCAGAGTTACCTCAGTTTAGGTTTCTGTTTAAGAATTTCTCTAATTTTTCAGGCCACTCACGTTTTTCCAGTGATCCAAAACCTATCACAAACCATTTGTGGTTAATATAGGTATAATACCCTATGTTCAGAACCCTTAAATTAGTCCCTAAGACCTCAGAGAATTTTAACCAATTTATAGCAGAGTTGTTGTTTTTTTGGGTGGGAGCGCGCTCCCACAATTGGTTGAGCACGCTCCACCAATAGGTTCGTTCTAATTGATGAAGGGAGCGCGTTCCTATACTAGGTGGAGCGCGTTCCACCCTGTACTATCTCGACAGTAAACAAGACAGCAGCCACTGCTCCATCCAAAAATCAACATAACAACAATAAACACTCCAAAATACATCAGGGAGGACCTCTAGTGAGGTATAAACTTATTTTTAATCAACAAAAACATCAATTCACAGAGAAATCATCATCCACTATCGAATTGAACTTCAAACTTAAAAACTCAACTTAACAACTGATGATCTTTGAATTTCAATTGTTGGATTTCCTCAAATCACATGCATCTCCCCTAGATTGATTCCTCAAATTAAACCCTCAGCTATTAGCTTCTCACTTCTCTTTCAATCAAATTATGAGGATAAATTTGAAGGTTTTAGTTTATATTTATAGTTCTTTCTCGAGATATGCATTGCATTATATCGAGGTTGATTGAATGATTGATGTGCTAATATGGCACCTCTAAAAAGACGCGCATGTTGACACCACTAACACTAACGCTCATCTCGAGGCGATTTGAACGATTCATATAATTCAAACCAAACTTATATTTTTTAATATATATTTATATATCAAATATACATAAAAGATATATATATATATATATATATATATATACCTCGTGTATTTTCTCGCCAATAAACTCACCGGACATGCCCATGAGTAGTCTCGGGTGTGCGCATTCATTTCATGACCCCCTCATTGCACTTAGTGTACCAACTATTTATTATCTAACTATGTATTTTCAGATTATAGGCTTGTATGTAAATTCTCTTTTATACTACAACCTATAAAATTCATTAAACATTCCAAACAAACACAAACCATCATACAATTCTACTCACACGCTAATCAAGGTACATCAAACTTAACCACAAGCCTAACTCGGATTAATTAAAATTTAAATTAACACTAATTATCAGCTTAAGGTAACGGGTCGTTATAGGAAATATGGCAAAATAACATAATATTATAGTTTATTTTGCTAATTGATCTATGGTATAATTAGAGATGTGGAAGTTAAAATTAAAAAATTTAGTTTCTTATTAGATTTTATTATTCTGGATCATAAACCTAAGTATGATGTAGAAATTACTTTACGAAAATCTTTCCTAACAACTACTAATGCAACACTTGATATCAATCAAGGAACTATTAATATACATGTTGGGAATGAGAAAATTATTTGTAAACATGGTATAGAAGAACAACTTCTTAATTTAGAACCAGATTAGGACTGCGTGGTCTAGATTATATCGTCTTATGAATTTTATATTAATTGGCTATTTCATTTATTTAGTATTGAAATTATTGTTTGATGCATATCATACTCAAATTCTGATAATTTTTGAAATTTCACCTTATTATTGATGTTTATATGTGAAATTTGCGAAAGAAAATCAATTAAATTAAAAAATAGTAAAATACGTCCGGCGAATTCTCACCGATATGAATTATCACTAGGAATCGCAGGGAAAATTAGTAACAGAATTTATAGTAAAAAATTCAAGTTAGCGATTCAATAGCGAATCCACCTTATAATTAAAAATTGTTAAACACAACGATGGGTTACTAAAGCTTGTTTTCACTGATATAGGTAGTAAATAATCGGCGATTCCACTGAAAATCTAGATTCACTGGGCTAAAATTTGAATTTTAATAGTAAAACCTCAAATTGCAAAATACATAACTTATTTTATATACACAACCATTGCAACCTATTCGACTAGAAAACCAAGATTTTCTCTAAATTTAACCTTCCTAATGTAGATTATAGTATGATTAAGCGATTCACTCTCCAATTTTGAATCATTAAATGCAAAACAAATTGAGTTTGTGAATGACTATTTAAGTTTGAAACTATTAGAGCATGAATAGAGAATTTCGAATAGAATAAAAGGAAATGAATACAAAGATTCTTAATATACATGGAAAAGTTATCAAGATTTTAGTTTTTAAGTTAATAATTCAATGATTTAATAGGCAATTGGTTTGATTATGAGTTTAAAATGTGTTTGGGGTGTTTTAAGAAAACTTGAATATAGTTAATTTGTGATGTTTAATAACCTGGAATTGTGATCTGTTATGAGATACTTTGACAATTGTTTTTTGTTTCATGATGATGATGCTTGAATACCATATTTATCATTTAACATTTTCTTTGCAAGAAGTTTATTTATTAACTTAATTATTATTTACATTAGTTTTATACATATAAATTCGTTTATGCTTCACGAGGTATATTTGTTTTATTGAAAATCCAACTTAATTTTTTAAACCTTGAGGATAAGGTTTGGAATGAGTTTGGGGTATTTTAGGTGAAGCATAACATAGAAAGCATGGAAAGAAAAATAAGTTAGAAAATAAGTTCAGAATTGATCCAAAAAGTTCAAACTTTTGATCTGATATACAAATGAGTTGAAAAAAAATTTCAAAGTTTCTTCCGAATTCAAGTAACTATGAATTTTTTTATTTTTTTTTAGTTAGGAATATAGTATAATGAACATACAAGATTTTTAAATGGAAGTGATATTTTTATTACCCAAGTGAATTCTATGATAAAAGGAATTAATTTTTATACCCTTTATGATTGACTTTACTAGTCGATATATAAACACTAAATTGAATGTCTTGTGTTAGTCATGATAATAGGTAGAAAATTGAAACAATAGTACGAGATGAACATGACAGATTTCTAAGAATCTTATGATGCAAAGGCTATTGATTAAGTATTTTTATAGTATAAATATAGAAAGTTATTATGCAACAATTGATAAGAAGAAATGAATTAGAAACTGATGAATTTCTATAAATTAGAAAGATTTTTTTCTTTGACTTTGGTGGATAGTGAGAAATGTTAACAAAAGTTTATAAATATATAAAGAGTCTTATAGATTTTAAAGGAAATGGAGCAGGGAATATATAGTGGAATATAGCGGGAAAAATGTGAGAATGTCCATAGGAAATGAAGCAGGGACTTAAAAGTCAAAAGCAAATGAAAAAAGAAATATATAAATATAATAATTAGGATGAAAAAAATGAGAGTTGAAAAAGGCGGATGTTATTAAACTCTTCAAAGAAAAGATTTAGCTTGAGTGCTTGAAGCTAGGGTTAAGTGAAGTATTTTTTATCTAACATGTTTTAAATGACATATTCGTTGGTATCTTGACAAAAATTCTTATTGATTTTGATTATGGTGCTATAATAAAGTATTTTTAAAAAATTAAAATTAATCTAGTGATTTTTGTGTTTTGGGATTCTATACTAGTCATCATAAGCTTGATGTTTGTCAGTGGAGATTGAGAAAACCTATATTATGTATTGGCCTTGGTATTAAACTTTAAATTTCAAAGGGTGTCATATTAGGTGATTGAGTTATCATTAAGGGATGTTTCGTTTTATCTAAATCATTCTATTTTATCATAACTTTCATTTGTTTGTGAGTAATATGTTTCCATTTGAAAATCATTTCTATTTAAAACTTCTATTATATAAAGTTAAGTTGAAATGGATTGAAATCAATATATAAAGAACGAAAAGAGAATACAACTTAAGGTATTCATTTGCTCAAGACAACAAAATGATGAGTTTTATTTGACAAGTCTAAAATTAGACACATTTTATAGTGTAATTTAGATTGATTTTAGAGGAAAATGATGGTATTACACTTGGTATTCTTTTATTTTTTGATTTCAAGATTTAAATAGGAAAAATGAAGAAATAGAAGTAAATGATATTAAAAGTGAAGAATTTAGCTTGCACGTACTCGAGACAATTTGGTGGGACCCACACTGGTCCGTGTTGATGCTATGGTGGTTTAGAAGAAGTTTGGTGGTGTATTAGTTGAGAAAAAGTCTTGAAAACGACTAAGTATAAGTCATTCTTGCAATGAGAACAATTACCATCTAATAAGCCTCGAGACAAGCATTGCACTATTGATCAAGAGAGAGCAACAGCAAGTCACGCATCACAGAGACACATTTGATCACACAACATCACCACAGCCTTTGATCATGTCTCGATATTCGCACAAAGATCAAAATATATGAGAAACAAGATTTCGATCTTGCCTAGGGATTTGCTTTACCACAAGCTCCCACATTTTCATCATCATAACCTTCGATCATGTCTCGAGATTTCGATCTAGCCAACTTTGATGCTTCTCAAGATTCGTGTAGCACATACTCCCATTATTTCGCCATCTCTTCCATATGTTTTCTCCTCAATATAGAAGCCGTCGATTCGCCTCGAGATACACATCAGCACCAACTCTTACATCTTTGCACGATTATTTTCATCACATATTCCCACACCACCGATGCCACATGTTGCCTCTTGATTACTCCAGCTACATCTTCACTAGCATTTCAACGAAACAGATGCTGCCACATTAACTAGACCAGCAAATACAGCCAATCAAACGTTGCCACGGGCTGAAACTCCAACAAAAATCAACCACAACCATAAGATCTTCCTATGCAGATTGGTCTATAACCCACGAAATACATTTTCTCTCTCTTCTACTGACCAAAATTAGGGGTTTTGTATAAATAGACTTTAGGGTTTTGTTTAGAGTTCTCTCTCTTACACTTTGGCCTCTTTGGCCTAGAGCTCGCACTATCTCTTTCGCTCTCTTTTTATTTTCTTTTTATTTCCTTTTTATGTTTATTGGATTTTTCATAGTAGTTATTAGCTAGTTTGTTTCTAGACCAAGAGATTGCTACACTACGGTTGTAAGTCTTTTATGAGGTCTTTATTTTAATAGTTCTTTCACTATTATTCAATACACGTCAATCATGGATTTAACAAGTTGTTTTGCGTATTACAACTAATGAAGATTAGTATTGCATGCATAGTCATGAATATGTATTATGGTATTACGATTTTGATTCTATGTCTATAGTTATTGACAACAATTATAGAAATAGTAACTAGAATTAATCTATAGGGCATTTCCCGAGTGGATGTTCTAGGTGATTATGTTCTAAGTTCTTTATATGGATTTGGTAATATTGGCTTAGATTAGGAATGATATTCACAAAGTGTAATGCAGTTTTACTGCCTAAAGTTAATTTCTTTGAGTATTCAAAGAGTTAATTCAATAAAACTAGAATGTGGCATTTCCATTGAATTTAGGAAAATCGATGGCTGACTAAAGGCTATCAACCTATTATTGAATTGTTTGAACTCATCTTTCATGATCGATGATTAATTGACTACAATTTAGTTAGTAATTACCTTTGGTCTAGGTTTTCATTATTCGCATTAATTCCTTAATTATTATCCTTCTGTTTATTTAATTATTTATTGATTTCTAAATAATATAGTTAATTAATAATTATTAAAACGTGACAAAAACCTTTTATAGTAAAAAAGTTACACAACCCCCTGTGTAGACGATCCCACTTACCGCAACTACAAATTTAAAGTATAATAAATAAGTGGATATTATTATTGCACGCTCAATATGTGTCAAGAGATGTAAATGAAATGAGGAGGGTAGAGGATGGAGATCCATCTCCATCCCCCGCTTAAGATTCATCCCTCCATCCCCATATTCATCCTCATCCTCGCCCTATCTGAACTCTGTAGGAAAAAACATTTCCCCTTTTTAATTCTCCACTGAGATTCGCGCGGGGATGATCTCATGAAAAATCACCACGGATAAGTTTTTACTCCACTTAATTTTTCTCAAATAAGAATAATATAAAGTAAGGTGTCAAAGACACATACATATGTATATGCGTATTGGTATTTTTAAATAGTATTGATATACGTAGTATACATATGTCTATTGTTGGGGCATATGCACTAGGTCAATTTACAAAAAATATTTATCTTATAATTTTAGCTAATAAAATTGGGGTTTTCATGTGCTGTTTTATTTTAAGTAATTGCATGTTTACCTTATAGTAATATCCATGGGTGTTCGTTGAAATATCCTAAATGTCCCTAGTTGACCATTATACTAAAAAATATAATGAATTAAGACTAGTATGAATTATGATTGATGGTTATGTGATGATCATGCATATAAGGAAATAAATTAAGATTATGAGTACTTGTTAGGGAACAAGGTAATGGACCGGCCCGCTATGAGAACACCACATGAATTAAGTCATAGGTGTTACTCATGATAGGTATATCATTTAGTCCTTCGACTTGAGATTATCATAGAATTCAATATTAGGAGCATGGTAATTTGACACAATCAAACGTTGTCTTTAACCGAACGATTATAAAGATTGTGGTTTATTACCATGTGAATAATATGTGAAAGTATGTGATTAAGATAGAATTTGTCACTCTTGTATAGAGAGATATTAGTGGATCCCTCGATATGATAGACTAAATAATGACCAAGTCCATGTGAATTAATATGATCAATGTCATTTAGATGTTTTCAGTTTACCTAAAAATCGAGACTATTACGATTAAACATTAAGGGTGACTTTTCATGTCTTATGTTTAGTCAAAGGATATTGCACGACAAAAAGATATGATATATGTTATTCATTAGGCTGTATCGATTTTGATATTCATGGTACTTGGGTAGTCATAATACCTTGCTAGAGACTACTTATGACTTGTGTACCAAAATGGTTTCGGTTTATTGTCAACATCCCATGAACCTGTTGAGCCGCATACAAAGAATGGATTGGCTCAATTTCAATTGGTTCAGAGTAATGAATTTTATATGATAAGATTCATGAAATAAAAGTCCTTACGATTTGTTATATGATAGTTTATTTATAGGGGCATATGTGTAATTTGCTTAAACTGCATAAATACAATAGTTGTATTACGAATAGGACTTTAAGTAAGGGTTATCTACACATATAAACAAAGGGTGAAACCCTAAAACGACATAGAATTTTCGTTTTTACAAATTTCGGGTTCTCTGGGTTGTGGGAGAGAAAGAAAAATGTTTATAATCTCTCTTGAGGCTAGCACTCCAAATTGTGGTCATCATTCGTGTGTGAGTTTTAGATAGAGGGCGTGTGCTTGAACGTCTTAGAGATCGAACAATCACATAAGAAAATCAAGCATTAAGGTATAGTTTACTTTTTAGATCTAGTTTAATGGAACCTATTTTCGATCATGATGTTGTTTTTCATAATTGTTTTGAATTTCTCGCTGCGTATGAACCCTAAAAACTCAACATCTATTGCTAGCATAAGCATATATATTGTAACATGATATATAAATTTTTAACATATGTGAAAGCGTGTGTATTATATGTTTATTATATACCATGGAATATCATATGAAACGACCCAAACCCCGGTGAGCCTGTACTGCTTGGCCTAAATCGTCGTCGAACCCCTCGAGATAAGTCAACAATTCGGGTAAGGATCTTGTAAGCCTTAACTTATGGAAAATAAACCAAGATATTCTACAAAAGATAAAGTAATGCTAAAATGTGCGGAAATAAAAGTCCTTAAAGTCTAATAAATTGCGGAAATATTATAGAAGTTTCACAAAAATCTAAACAAAAACTAAAACTTAGTTATGTGGGTTTAAACATATATCCATATGAAAATCCATTTGTTTATTACGTAAAACATCTAAAAAACCAAATAGATAAATATAACTTAAACCAACGCATAGGAAAGAGATCTCCTATGCTACGACCTTCTCTTTTCCTCTGTTTAGAACGACAGCTGAGGTACCTGGGGGAGAGGGAGTAGTAGGGTGAGCAAATATTCAACGGGCTCGGTAAAGCATAAGCCTATTTTATCTTCAATCATCCAAGTAATACCTAGTGCGATAATAACTAACATGCAACAAATGGATTTGAAGAAACTTATTATCACTTTGGGCAATAATAAGTACATAAACAAAGGTACTATAAAATGTAATATAAAATAAACAGTGTCCAACAATGATAATCTAATAAGTTTGCAATGATACATGAATGTCATAAAATCGAGAGAAGTGGAAACTAGATATTTCAACCATCGTGGACCGAGCACCTACATAGCTTATCAATGGATAACCCCGAACTGCTAAGAAGAATATTAAAGCCACACTTATGCCCGAACACCAACATGACTTATCAAAAGGAAACCCTGAGCTTTCATGAAGGACATCAAAGCTATTCTTATGAAGTCCGAACAGTTATACACATCAAGATCTCATAACCACCATAGAAGAAGGTACCAATAGTCGTCGGCCCTCTAACCTAACGTGTAAGCATGCATTCATCAATATCAGTATACTAGTTCCAAAAGCATTCATTTTAAGAGAGTCCAAATGATATAACAAGCAAGATGAATAAGAGTGTAGAGACAGTGTGGTGGCCGTGCGCCCTTAGGCCGCCTTGGGTATCGTCGTGTCGTGCACTCCTCACCCGATGGGCCCAGCTACACGTGTTCAGCACCTGTCCGTCCATCTCCTGTCCGTCCATCTCATGTCTCGATATTCATATCCACTTATGTGTCATTAGTTTAGTTAATCGGATATTCATATTTTTCTTAAGTTATTTCCTTAAGTTTTTCAATTCCTTAAGTTCAACTGTTGTAGATTATTCAAGTCCTAGCTATGCTAGTGGTTTGTGTTTTAGAGAGTTGCAACTAGATAATTAGTAATTTAAAGCGGAAGTCTTAAAGTAAACATAAACATGTATTTTCATTAACTCTTAAGTTTTATAGAGCATTGGTCCTACTGCGGAAAACTTGGAATGGAGCACGCTATATATATAAAGCGACAAAAGTAATATATACAAGTACACACATCTCACTATTCTCCCATAAACCCAAAATATAGCAATATACCAAAATAAATACCAACGAGTACTATGCCGAATAGTGGGCCAGCTCAGAGATAGTTGCCAAAAACTCCCTTACCCTTACTTATAAAAGGATCTACACTCGGCCATCACAACAAAATAGATGATGAGTCTAGTAAGTAAAATCTCAAGGAAATTCACTAAGTATTCATATGATAAAGTAAAGGAAATACAATAAATACTATTAAATAAACATGCAACTGTAAATGGATCATCGCATGCATAAATAACAATAAAGCGCAAAAATGTATGCCCATCCCAGTCAGACTTGACCATAGTTTGGATACCTTCCCCAGGATCCCACTAGTGGGCGCGCCTAACTTGCCTAATAACTAGTCCTCTAGGTGATCGCGTAGACCCATGACGCACCGACACATATACCGACAAAGCAGCTTGGTTCGTTATTCACCGAGGACTTCTAATACACATATTATGGTTTAGCATGCCATAGACACACAACGAAATACCCGGAAGGAGTAAACTCAACCAACCGTTCAAACAGTGACACAGACATAAATAACCGAAGTAAATAAGGAATAGAATCAGAAATACACTGAACAAGAAATGTAAAACAGAAATGAAGGTAAGTAAATACTCAAGTGACGTTCAATTGGGTTTTACAAACCTCAAAACGCGCTCTGACTTTCCCCATACTTCTGAATCTGACCAACTAGTTATGACGGCCCCAATTTCCCACAAAATGGGCACCGCACGGCCTAAGCCCACGTGGACCCCGAGCCAGTCTCGCAAGGTCAAAGCGGACCAAGTCAGCCTTCCAATCCATCATTATATGCAATTTCGCAATTTTTTTAAGTGGAGTTATTAGTATTTTTCAAGATTTACAAATTTAGCTGAAGCAACTAATACATTAAATAACTCAACAAAAAGGTACAAAAGTTAGGCAACCTAATTGTGGAACCCAACATAAATGTATCACATCGGAGGAGAGTAAATAAAAGATATACAAAGATTTCACCTAACTATGGAGTTTTCCCTCTGCTGCTCGTCTGCGGCTCTGCACTCAGTCAAACAAGAGATTGACGAGCCCAGGTAAGTAAAATCCGGTAGAATATAAACAGTAATTAAAGATAAAATGAAACAGTCTAAAAGTCATGCAGATAAAAAGAAGACTGTACGGACTGCATGATAATGAGACTGTAAAATAATGAAAGTACAACGAGAATGAGTGTCAAAGGAAACAACATAGAGAGGTGCCCAAGTAGTCTAAGACCACTGAATGCGGGTGCCACAGGGTCGGGGTCGCAAGTCGCGGCAACGCCAACTAGACTCGGTCATGGGATGCGGCATCGCCGTACCTAGAATGTCGCGAATGAGGGATATCAACGGCGCCCCGGATAAAGCACATCTCATTCCGACCAAATACCGTGACTCGAGGTCATAGCCCCGGTTGCGAGCCGTCAACCACTCCAATCAGAGACACGAGTATGACTCACTTGGCCCTCGGACACTCATAAGTGAGTGGGAATTCCAAGAAAAAGACACATCGCAATATCAAACAAAAATGAAAGCTCAATGAACTACTGTACATTTTCTAACTGGTTTACTTACCTTACAATCGCATACATCGCCACGTCAATTCGACAATTCTAATAACCTAGTTGAACCCTTCTTGCACATCTACAATTATACATAGTATAGCAAAATTGTTTTAGGGACCATTTGATGAATTAAAGCATTATTTTCCTTAGTTCATAAATCTATCAATTATAATTTTTCAAGTAGCATGTATTCCTTACATTCATCTGCTAGTCAAATAAATTTATAGTTATTCACTCAAGCATTTGCATTACAAACTCGTAGCGTATTTACAAGCGTGTAAGTACAATACATATTGTTTAAACTCATTTAAAACTTGTTTAGGATAATTTAGGCGATAAGGAACTCATTCACATTCCTAATATTGTCAATTAAGTCTTTCTTGACTTTAATAACTATTCCTTTAAATCAAGAATGACGATTCGAGAAAAACAAGCATGCGGTGAAGCAAAACAAAGAAAATCTCATAAGACTTGGTTGTCCAACATAATTCAAATGCGATCAATGAATCACGACCACTTTTGATAAATGCGACTAAAACACATTCAAAGGACCAAAATCAATCTTTAAAGAGTCGATATTACTAACATGGTTTAAAAATCTAAAAGTCAAGTCAAGATTATTTAAAATAGTGTATCTCCCACGAATAAGCACTCAAAAACCTTAACATCGACTTGAAATATGCGATGTTTCATCCTATTTAGTTATTAGGATAAAAATAGAGCGAAATAGCCAAAAGGCTCGTTTAAAACATGTAAAGCATTATTTTTAAAACTAAATTGGCCGGCTATAAGTTTTAAAAAATTAGAGTTCATAGAACTCTATTTGAGTCCTACAACTCTTTTCTTAGCCGAAGAATCCATGGAAGTCAATTAGAAATCCAAGTTTACTATTTAAAATCACAATTCCTTATTTCAAGACTTGTTTGGAATGTGTAGTGCCTCTTTTGCGCATTTCAACAAACACTTGGTGTACAATAGTAAAGGTTTTCCCTTAATTAAACCTACATTAATCTCAAGTTAGCAAAATCACTTGAGTTGTTCATAAAACCATTACTAATGAAAATCATGAATCAAACCTTCTAATTAAATCATATTAACTATCAACAACTACTTTGGATTTATAGATTGAACTTGTATTTGAATTGAATTTGGTTTAAAACCTCACCTCTAACGCGACGTCGAATTTCGTCGACGTCACGCCTCCGATCGATCGACAACGCGCCACCGCGCCGTTCATCGCGTCGCGACCGCTGCTGTCGCTACCGGCCGATTGTCGGCGCCGCTACCGCCTCGCCACTACCGCTCCGCGCGCGCGTCACAGCCTTGCCATGCTCGCGTCGCTGCAGCGCTACGCCGGCGCTGTTGCTTCATTGCCGCCGGCCACCGCTGCTGCGGCCTCGGAACTCCGTCTCATTTGTGTTGCCGATCGCCACCGCGATCGCCGCCGTCCGCTCTTGAGAAGCCACCGCGGCGCGGCGCCGCGTCCGTCCCTCTAGCTCTCGGAGCCGCGCCATCCGCCACCCTTGCCGGCTCGATTCCGCCGTCTTCTCTCTTCCCCCTCTCTCCGCCATCTCTTTCTCTCTTCTCTGGTCTTCTCTCTCTCTCTTCTTTTCTTCTTTTGCTCTCCCTTTGGTCCGATCTCTCTCTTATCTTTTCTTCTCTCTCAAGCTGATCTTATATATATATATATATATATATATATATATATATATTTTTTTTTTTATACATATATATACATTTTAATGTTTCTTTTTTATATGACCACATTAAAATCCCTATAGCCACATTACGCCACTACCTCGGTCCACGTCGACACGCGACTCGAGGCGCGTCCAGTTCGTGTTTCGGCTCCCTAAATTCTCCGCGTATAACTAGTGTTATAATCCCAAATTGGATATTATTAAATAATACACACATCACGAAAAAATATCATATCTCAGTGTCTCCACCCGAGATTCGGACATACGTGTTTCGACGAGTGGGTCCCACATACGACCTTGACTTGACACGTGGCACAAGTCGAATTTTCGAGCTGTTATAGTCTTCCCAGCGAATTAAGAATTTCATCCTCGAAATTTACGCACTTCGATAGTGTGTTATGACTGAAGACCCAAGGCCATACCCGCCCAAGGCCATACTAGCCCAAGGCCATACTCGCCCAAGACCATACTCGCCCAAGGCCATACCCCCCCATCTTACTCTGTAGGGCTGGGCTCCTCCGCGACAAGCTGGGCTCCTCCGCGACAAGCTGAGATCCTCTGTGACGAGCTGGGCTCCTTCGTGACGAGTTGGGCTCTTCCGTGACCTCCAAGCAAAGAACACATCATATGCCTCCTCTCATCAATACATGTCAGGCCAACATCCTCGCAACATTTATTGGAATACAACGAAACATAAGTCCCATGGCCCACCATCAATAACATATTCATATCCACAGTATGTCCGCGAGAATGTAAATTAAGCTCTCTGATTGTCCGTCCGTTCCTCTGATTAAGTGGTTCTCAACCCAACTCATACCCTCTATCAAGGTATAATAGTTAGTAATCGGACCTGGCGTGGCAATAGCATGAATCCGTTCCTGGCTGTCCACACGCTCATACAGATACGTTGAAATCCTGATCCAAATGAAGCATATCCATGTCCTTGTCCCTGTGCATGACTAGATCGTTGTCCATGTATGTGCACTCGACTGGATCTCTAACCTTGTTTCTGGCCACTGCCTCTGCCATCAACCCTCTTATGGTACTTATGCTAAGGGTCTTACGTGTTGGCTGCTATAATGCACTAGCGTAACTCTACGCTCGACCAACTAATAGTGGCGCAGTATACGCTACATATGACGACACACAATAGATCCTACGCTCTAAGCTCGATCTCTTAGCCATGACCATCTCACTCTCTTTTTCCTTCGCTCATCTCCAGACCCCGCACTGACTATAATGATGTCGATAATGCGACTGGTACTCTGGCGCGTGTGCTTCCAAAGCTCTCGCCAGCTATAGCTCTCGCTTAAGCCTCCTGTACCGTGCTCGGAGTAGTCGTCACCCAACCAAACCAATAATTCTACGAAACCGTGTATGATGTAGTAAGTTTGGTCAGTGTCTGTATCAGCCGCACCCCAAGCATACTTCATCACGTGTATATACCGATTCATGTACTGCAATTGACTCCCTGGTCCTCTGTCAAATGGTCTGAAACTCAATATTATTTAGGTACAGACTGTTCCCCATCGACACCTCCGTAGTACGCCACCAAACGTCGACCTAGCCAACTAGTGGAGTTGATGATATATTCAGCTGCATTTGCGCTGGTATGGCCGGTACATCATGTATCTTCACGTGGTCTCCTACAGTTGTTGGTCTTGCGATACAATTCTATTTGACAGGGTATGCAGCTCCTCCGCACTCGCAAAACGCGAACCTGCAGCCCCACGATCATTCCTAGACCCAGTCCGAAACATCGTCGCATTTCCATAGTCACAAATCCTCGATATCGTATATATATTACAACATAACAAATATACCATATCGAATACATTTTTTACAACATGCACTACTTGCGCAAAAATTTTCTCTCAATACGTTAACTAACGTATCTGAACAAATTGTAGAATGCGAGAAGTCTTGAGGATTTATATTTAGGTGGCATCTAACTTTTAGAACGATTTGCAGACTCTACTTCAACTCGTAACACTTAATTCATTTACAAGTCCCTAAAGGTGATGGTCGACTTCACCAACCCTGAGATTATAAATGCTTAGTGTCACTAAAGTGGAGTTACTTGGGCTTCTGATCCAACACTACTACTCCAAAGCTTTCGTCAAAGCTAAGGAGTCCGTACATGATGTAATCGTTGGCTCTCAAGTCATCTCAACACTCTGCTCCCTTAAAGTCTGCTCTTCGTCCTTTTTATTTATTTCCTTGATTTCCTATTAAGTCAATACAATTCAACTCTTAATATTTGAACTTCAATTTAATATTCAAAATCAATCTCGTATACTTTACAAATCCACTTTGGCATTTACATTCCAACTAAAACCCTCAATTTTCTCGAGTTCTTAAAAAATATTAAACTACACAACCCAATCCTAAAAACCATTTAAATATAGTAACAAAGTTATTTCAAAATTTACTTTTTCATTTCAAATCTCATTCTCACCAATCCAATCGGTGTTTTAGCATTTCAAAACTCCAAAAGCTCTCTAATTTCCCAAACATTGATTTCAAGTCCCAAGTAGACTCAAGGTTATTCAATTTTTTACTCATCGAGTCTTACGCGATACACAAGAGTGAATATCGTATATCTATCGACAATAATATAATGCAACACATCAAATATCACATATAATTTCTCCAACTCTCCTCACTTCCCAACGAAGACTTCAGTCAGGATCATAGGGTTCTACTCTAAGTTTAGGGTTCCTAACTTCGACTGGTTTATGTCTTACGCTGGTTGTGGGTTAATTAAGAGCTAAATGTAAAACTTTAGGCTCTGATACCAACTGTGGCGGCCTCAATTTCCCACAAAATGGGCACCGCCCGGCCTAAGCCCACCCCCGAGCCAGTCTCGCAAGGTCAACGCGGACCTAGTCAGCCTTCCAATTCATCATTATATGCAATTTCACAAATTTTTTAAGTGGAGTTATTAGTATTTTTCAAGATTTACAAATTTAGCAGAAGCAACTAATACATTAAATAACTCGACAAAAAGGTACAAAAGTTAGGCAACCTAATTGTGGAACCCAGCATAAATGTATCACATCGGAGGAGAGTAAATAAAAGATATACAAAAATTTCACCTAACTATGGAGCTTTCCCTCTGCTGCTCGTCTGCGACTCTGCACTCAGTCAAACACGAGATTGACGAGCCCAGGTAAGTAAAATCCAGTAGAATCTAAACAGTAACACAAGATAAAATGAAACAGTCTAAAAGTCATGCAGATAAAAAGAAGACTGTACGGAATGCATGATAACGAGACTGTAAAATAATGACAGTACAACGAGAATGAGTGTCAAAGGAAACAATATAGAGAGGTGCCCAAGTAGTCTAAGACCACTGAATGGGGGTGCCACAGGGTCGGGGTCGCAAAGTCGCGGCAACACCAACTAGACTCGGTCATGGGATGCGGCATCGCCGTACCTAGAATGTCGCGAATGAGGGATATCAACGGCGCCCCGGATAAAGCACATCTCATTCCGACCAAATACTGTGACTCGAGGTCATAGCCCCGGTTGCGAGCCGTCAACCACTCCAATCAGAGACACGAGTACGACTCACTTGGCCCTCGGACACTCATAAGTGAGTGGGAATTCCAAGAAAAGGACACAGCGCAATATCAAACAAATATGAAACCTCAATGAACTACTGTACATTTTCTAACTGGTTTACTTACCTTACAATCGCATACATCGCCATGTTAATTCGACGATTCGAATAACCTAGTTGAGCCCTTCTTGCACATCTACAATTATGTATAGCAAAATTGTTTTAGGGACCATTTGATAAATTAAAGCATTATTTTCCTTAGTTCATAAATCTATCAATTATGATTTTTCAAGTAGCATGTATACCTTACATTCATCTGCTAGTCAAATAAATTTATAGTTATTCACTCAAGCATTTGCATTACAAACTCGTAGCGTATTTACAAGCGTGTAAGTATAATACATATTGTTTAAACTCATTTAGAACTTGTTTAGGATAATTTAGACGATAAGGAACTCATTCACATTCCTAATATTGTCAATTAAGTTTTTCTTGACTTTAATAACTATTCCTTTAAATCAAGAACGACGATTCGAGTAAAACAAGCATGCGGTGAAGCAAAACAAAGAAAATCTCATAAACCTTGGTTGTCCAACATAATTCAAATGCGATCAATGAATCACGACCACTTTTGACAAATGCGACTAAAACACATTCAAAGGATCAAAATCGATCTTTAAAGAGTCGATATTACTAACATGGTTTAAAAATCTAAAAGTCAAGTCAAGATTATTTAAAATAGTGTATCTCCCACGAATAAGCACTCAAAAACCTTAACATCGACTTGAAATATGCGATGTTTCATCCTATTTAGTTATTAGGATAAAAATAGAGCGAAATAGCCAAAAGGCTCGTTTAAAACATGTAAAGCATTATTTTTAAAACTAAATTGGCCAGCTATAAGTTTTAAAAAATTAGAGTTCATAGAACTCTATTTGAGTCCTACAACTCTTTTCTTAGCCGAAGAATCCATGGAAGTCAATTAGAAATCCAAGTTTACTATTTAAAATCACAATTCCTTATTTCAAAACTTGTTTGGAATGTGTAGGGCCTCTTTTGCGCATTTCAACAAACACTTGGTGTACAATAGTAAAGGTTTTCCCTTAATTAAACCTACATTAATCTCAAGTTAGCTAAATCACTTGAGTTGTTCATAAACCATTACTAATGAAAACCATGAATCAAACCTTCTAATTAAATCATATTAACTATCAACAACTACTATGGATTTATAGATTGAACTTGTATTTGAATTGAATTTGGTTTAAAACGTCACCTCTAACGCAACGTCGAATTTCGTCGACGTCGCGCCTCCGATCGGTCGACAACGCGCCACCGCCGTTCTCCGCGTCGCGACCGCGTTGCTGCCGCTGTCGCGCGACTATCGGCGCCGCTACCGCCTCGCTACTACCGTTGCCGCACGCGCGTCGCTGCCATTCCGTGCGCGCGTCGCTGCTGCGCCACATCGGCGCTGCTTGCTTTCATTGTCTTGGCCACCTCATCGCTGCCATTCTTTGAACGCCGTCCATCCTTGTGTTCTTGCGGCCGCAACAGCGACGCGAGCCACCACAATCATCGCGCGTCCGCGAGCCACCGCGATCGTCGCCGTCCGATGCTGAGACGCCGCCGCTAGTCCGCGTCTAGCTCTCGGAGCCGCGCCATCCGCCACCCTCGCCGGCTCGATTCTGTCGTCTTCTCTCTTCCCCCTCTCTCCGCCATCTCTTTCTCTCTTCTCTGGTCTTCTCTCTCTCTTCTTTCTTCTTTTTCTCTCCCTTTTGTCCGATCTCTCTCTTATTTTTTTTCTTTTCTCTCTCAAGCTGATCTTATATATATATATATATATATATATATATATTATTATTTTTTTTATTTTTTTTATACATATATATATACATTTTAATGTTTCTTTTTGATGTGACCACATTAAAATCCCTATAGCCACATTACGCCACTACCTCGGTCCACGTCGACACGCTACTCAAGGAGCGTCCAGTTCGTGTTTCGGCTCCCCAAATTCTCCGCGTATAACTAGTGTTATAATCCCAAATTGGATATTATTAAATAATACACACATCACGGAAAAATATCATATCTCGGTGTCTCCACCCGAGATTCGGACATACGTGTTTCGACGAGTGGGTCCCACATACGACCTTGACTTAACACGTGGCTCAAGTCAAATTTTTGGGCCGTTACACTTGTTCCCCGATACCGAGCTATGGTTCCCTAAGTCCCTAAAGTCTGATTTTATAAGTTTATGTTGGTTATAAGTGTTTAGATAGGTATTAAGTTGAAAATCATCAAAACAGCCCCTAAATTTCACTTTTCATCTGTCATTAGCGCGCTGATGGGTCTGCCTAGCGCGCTAGGTGTAATTAGTGCACTACATAATCAGTCTAGCACACTAGGGAATTAGTCTAGCGCGCTACTATTCTTCATTTTGAAAAATAGTTGAGCACTCAAATTGGATAGCATGTTACCTAGTCTAGTTACCGCTGTCTGTGCTGGGTGACAGAGTTTTCAATTCGAAAATTTCCTAACTTGGTAAACTCACTCTCCACTCAATTGGGACTCCAGGCCATCATTCAAGTCACAAAAACAACACCAATTAGATCAAATTTATCAAATTCATGCATTCACTAGTTTTTCCCCGAATTCACTAAAACCCAAGTTCTTTCAAAACCAATTTAAGATCCTTAATTAAAATGTTAATTACACTTGTAATTCATTAAGAATTCATCAAAATCAGTGATCCATTCATCAAATATGAATTTCCATCAAAACATTAAATTTTAGCTCATTTGAATGTGTAGAAGGTGAATAAGATGATTACCTTGTGTTTAATCTCTTATTTTCACCTCCAAACGATGAATTTCAACTCCAAAATCACCTCTTCAATTTTCTGATTTCCCGGAATCACAAATGGTTTTGATTGCATGTGTTGATTAAGTCATCCTTATATATTAAGGTAGGATTGATTGTTAGCCATTGATCTTAATGTATTTACGTATTCCGAGATTCATCTAATGGCCTACCTCTTTCCATTTATCCTACTAACTCTCCGCTAACCCCCTCCAAGTAATACTAATTTGAAACTCATTTGGTTTCTAGATGTGCCAAAACATATCTCTAGGATAATCCTATGGCGCCAATTAATTTATCCAAACTATAAGCCTTATATCATTTGATTTAATTTAATTAATTTATGACCATTCAATCATATGGTTAATGTTACATATTACTAATTTAACCTAAGTAGTGGTCTTACTAACCCTCGAATACCCGACACCTGGTGCACGTGTCTCTGCACCCATTTTGAGGCACACCATAGCCTATTGTTCTAATTTAATAGACTTAGCCTATGGTTACATTGCTCATTTTAGTTGATCAAATAGTCATCTTAATGTGAATTAATTGTGTTTTCTAGTGTACCCGTAATTTTCCTACCCTATACTTACGTTGACACACATTACGAAACGAATACTCATCATACCAACTCGCCCGATAGCAACGTACACACATGCAATGTTACAATAATATAATTTTTTAAACATCACACCTAAGCAACAATCATCCAAAAATAATATATTCCCTCGGTTCTTGTGTTCGGGTCAATCGAGTTTTCCCATGTAATGCCCGAATTACGACTGTTCATCCCCGGGATTAACGTTAATCCTATTTTAATTAATTTGGGCCGTTAAAATAAATTCCAATGAATTCCACAATTTGATACATGATCTCTATCATAACTAATATCAAGGTATGATTAAGAATAAAGCAAGCCCCACTTACCTCGAAGCATTGCTATCCTATCTAATCCCTGCTAGAAAGTTCATATCCGGTTCTCCTCGTGTCTACATTGGTATAGGTTTATGTATGTATTATTACTATATTTTTTTAGGTAAGTTTACTAAATTCATATTAATATCTTGAAAACAATATAAAACCTTTTTCCTATCAATATCACGTTTCGGTCGTAGTGTTGGTTTTCGGGTTAATTACCACTGCTCCGACCCTTGTTCCGACGAAATACTTCAATAAAACTCAATAAATTTCATAAAATTAGAACGTCCAATTTAACTCTAGAAAACCCCCAGCGCCCTCCTGACACTGTGGGTTTACCCACAAGGCGTTGGGGCGAGATCGCTGGCTTTAAGTCGAAGAAACCATGATTTCATCTCAGCAATTTGCCTGTGCCATACGTTACACGCCATGTCACTGGGAGTTGCTTGATCGGATTCTTTGAATTCCCTGACAGCGTCATGGCCTACGCCCTACCGCCTGTAAGCGAAGCACTGGCGTGGCGCTGGGCATAAATCAGAATTCTAAAATCGAGCCCAAATTTCAAGTTCTCCAACGACTCACGCCGACCATAAAGGGTCCAAATTCGATCAAAAAAATCATGAGCAGCTTGATTGAAACCATAAAATCATTCCCATTCCATCAAAGAATGTATCCGAACTAAAAATCCACTATTAAAACATAAATTTTGCACTTCTTTTTGAATAAACAAAAGAATATGAGATAAATCAAGGCATATGGGTTCATATTCTATCTTAAAACTTCAAAGAAAGTCATAATTCCATTCAAAATCAAGTATGTGAATCAAATAGAGAAAATTTAAAGAAGATGGGACAAGTTATCACCTTGTTTTGCGAGATCTTAATAAGAGTTCCCTCTCCTCTACTAAATCCACCAAGCAAGTGCTCTAGGATCTTCTCTTTAAATTATCTCCATAATTAATTCAAGCAAAAGTGGTTTGAAGCACTTATTGTGGTTTAAATACTAATTCAATGGGATTAGGTTTTGGTTGAACAAATCAAAATGCCTCATCTCATTTTAGTCTCTTTAAGTTACAGGATAATCCTAAGGTCCTCAGTTAGTCTGAGTTAATTTCACATATGGTCACTCAACTTCACATTTTGTAACACTTTGGTCATTAAAGTATACTTCGTAACAAAAAAAAATCATCAAACTCTTTAAAACATTTCACTGTAAATCACTATTTTCTTTTTAGTCACTTTTTTGGTTACAAGTATGACGTGGCGCTTATGTGGCATGGTTATGTCTAAGATTGATAATAGTTTGTCTTGAAATTCATTATTTCTCATCGCAATGTCCATCTAAAAGACCAAATTGAGTGTCTAAAAAAGGTAAATGACCCAACTTAATTAGAAAATGACGGAGGTGGAGAACGACATAGCATCAACGAAGAAGAAGAAAAATACTTCTTATGCCTCAACGGGCCTTCATTTTAAAATTTGAGTAGAGTTTTAATGCCTCTGCAACTAAACCCACGAACTCTTCATCTTATCTTAATCTCTTCTTCTTAACGATGCACAACAAAATACCTAGAAGCTTGCCTATCACTTCACTTCAACACAACCCTATGCTATTCCTCCCCTTTTAACCATATGAGGTCAATTAAAAGCTTCAACAACCACTGCCGCCCACAACTGAATTGACAACATCAAATGGAGAAATCAAGTTTTTGGGAGAACCGAAGTTGGTTCATGGCGAGAGACGCTCTAATAGTATCACGACCTTCAAGACTGAAAGGATTCAAATTAAACTCTACTCTCTTCATTTCCTCCTATAGCGAAGAACAACAAAGCCCTCTACGATCACAAACCAAAACCCGAGAATTAAGTCCTTGAATCACATGAGCCAACGCGTATAACACCCCAAATTCAAATAAAAAAGTCCGACTCGAAATCTCTCTATTTTCGTTGGTTGGTTTGAGATTTAGCTCTCTATGTTGCTCAATTGATTGATCCAAGCCTTCGTTTTCGTTGATGTTCTGTTTTTGTTTGTGATTTGCGTTGGTACATTTCCTTTTTTTAGACACTTTCGATTTGGTCTTTTAGATGGGCATCACGATGAGAAAAAAGAATATCGTGACGAATGAATATCCATCTTAAACACAACCATGCCACGTAAGCGCCACATAAGTGCCACATAATACTTGTCACCGGAAAAGTGACCTAAAAGAGGGGAAAGTGATTATAGTGAAATGTTTTAAAGAGTTTGATGATTTTTTTGTTACAAAGTTGACTTTAGTGACTAAAGTATTACAAAGTGTGAAGTTGAGTGACCATGTGTGAAATTAACCCCATTTAGTCCATCCTTAATGTGTTATTTACCGAATTGCCCTTTTTCTTTATTTAATTTAGTTTACAAGTCCTTTAAGCTTATTTTTTATTTACTTAAGCTTATACTCCCTCCCAACTCACCAAAGTCAACTAGATAGTATATAATACACACTTTATTCACACCAACATACACATACCATGCATATCTATCAAATTAACCTCGATAATGAAAAAAATTACCATATTAGAGATTTGGGCTGTCACATTATATATATAATATATCATATGGTATAATTGATATATGAGGATCTCCAATAGGGTTACTCACGGGAAGTGTTGTCCCTCAATAGGGGCGGCTAGTGTGGAGGCATCAGACCCCTATTTTTAGTAGGGCCCCAATGTTTTAGAAAATTATTATATATAGTATATCTATATTAATATATATTATATGTAGATGGATACTTATATCTACTATCTAATGCTAAATTTTGGGAATGTATGCATTAATTGGGAGTTTACACATTTGCAAGTTTATTATTAGCATTATTATTATTTCTCGCTTTTAAAATCTAAACGTTTTTAAATTTGTTGCAATTTTTTTCGTAAACAATGGAACAAAAAAGGCAATTATTGTTTCTTAACAAAAGAAATACGAAACGACACGAACGAAAGAAACACATCACTCTCGACTCTCTTTGTGTATTCGCACTCTTGGTCGGACTATCTATTTTTCAATCATTCTTTTTTTTTTCCTGAAGAACGTTGGTTCATTCTTCAACCAATCTTTTTGTGAAGCACACGATACGCCAGATTTAAGGATTTGAGAAATCCATTTTCGAAGTCATCTCCAAATTTGAGTGTTTCTCAAGTCGGTACTATCTAAACTTGAGGATTTTTGCTTTTCTTCTCATCTAGTTAGATTTGCATTATTCTAGTTTATTATATAACTATTGTTTTCTTATCAGTGCATCACGTTTTTTCTTTAACTCGTTTTGATCTCGTATGTGTTTAGAGATTTTTTTTGTTTGAGATCTGTGTTTTTGCTATAGTTAAATAGATGTGGGTTGCAAATATAATTCTGGACATGCAAAAAGACGTACAAAAAAAGAAAAGATTGGGTGAGTTGAGTCAATCACAAAAGGGGACCTTAGATAAATTCGTAATTAAAAACTTGGGTCAACCTAGTGATATAAATGATTTGAGAGAAATAATTATAACAAAAACAGTGAAACTGATATTGACATTGAACAAGATAATAACCTAAAAGATTTAAGAGATGAAAGTAATTTAAGTGAGTTTGAAATTGAGCAAGTTGATCATAAATCAATAAGCATGTTTTTGAAGAAAACTAATTAGATACTCGAATAAATATTTATGAGCCGAAAAGAAAGAGGAGAAAAATTACTTAAAAAATATTATAAAGAATTTATTTATTCAAAAAAAACTAATTAATACTATATATGTGTAAAAAAAAAGTTAGGGGCCCCATATTTGAATTTCGGCGATGGCCTTCAAAAACTTAAAATGGTCATGTTCATGAGGATCCCCGTAGATATATATATATATATATATATATATATATATATATATTTTTTTTTTTTTTTTTCCTCATTCCTATACCTACTTAGGTATGAGATTTTCTCTTTATTTTCATCTCCATCCCTATTTAAATTACCCGTACTCGTTCCCGTTACGAGAATCTCCATACCTTGCTTACCTTACTTGCATTGTGAGTCAAAATAAGAATCACCCGTTAAAAAAAAAAAAAAAAAAAAAAAAAAAAAAAAAAAAAAAAAAGAATCCCCAGGGCCTACACAATGCTTATTAAATTAAGATCGTTGGATCTTTCTATAGATTTGATCTAATCAACACGTGGCAAGTGTGTGCACTCAAGAAGGACGTCCAAGTTGCTACAGTAATCGAGAAGAAGAGAGGCCACCGGTGAATCGCAATTCGCGAACTGTAAATCCTTCACAATCGACGACATCTCGGACTGGTGACTCGCAAAATCAGCAATGGAGAAACCCTAGAATAATCGTCAATTCGATCGAGTCGAGTTGAACCGTCTATCGTGAATCGGAAGGTGAGTCTTGGAAATCTCGATTTGAATCTCAATTATCTCTCGTACCTGTTTTTCGATTTCACTTGCAAGCTTTGGTTCCGAGATCTGGTGATATGTAGATCTGTTGTTTCGTTTCGATTGAAATCATTCACATTTTGATTAGTTCAGTCCTTGTTTTTTTAGGTTGAGAGGTTGGTCGATTGCCATGGCGATGGACAAGTCCAGCGCCATTGATTACATCAATCAGATGTTTCCCACAGGTCGGTTTAAGAGTTTTTTCGTATCGATACTTGTTAATTTGGCGATAATGGATCGATTTATCTATGATGTTGATGGTAATTGAGGTTTTTAGTGATTTATCTTTCTTACTAGTGTTGTTGATGGAGATGGATTTCTCAACGTGACTTGTGATCCTTGATGTTCAAAATTGGAAAAATTGAAAATCTTCGCGTTTTTTCTTCTTAATCTGTCAAAACTCAAAAAACTTGTAATCCTTGATGTTCAAAATTGGAAGTTAGTTACTTTGATTTTGTCAAATGAGCGATGACAAGCGATTCTGATGCAAAGACTACCAACAGAAACTGCAGTTCTTTGTGTCAAACAAGCTAGGCTAGTCACTTTGTTGTTTAAACCTATAGAATTTATATTGGTGGTCTAATGTCTCTAAAGAGATTGTGGAATCAGAATTGATGACAATCAGTGCCAACGTTGAAATTATTAGTTACTGAATGTCCATCTTGTTTTTGAAAGTGTGATGGCAAGCTCCATTTTGGGAATGATACCTTAAAGTTGGGTATCGAGTTTCAATGTAAATTAATCTTTAATACTCACGTACAAGACTCTCTAGTCAATTTAAGTAATTAGGAGAAAATTAAAGAATACTCATAGACATTGGCTTTTAAATTTGAAAAATGCACATACTTGATAGAAAGAAGTGACTCGAATATACCCATTTATCGCTAGGAACATTACATCAATCTAGAGAATTGAGGGTGACACTTCTGCTTTATTTATAAATATCAAGATCTTGACTTGTTATTGGCTCTCGTCCGAATATTAAATTCTTCAGCTGAGTGGAAAGTGTTTGGGATCGAGGCCTTTTTGTATTTCTTGTTGACTTGTTATTGGCTCTCATTTTGTAGCAAAACTTTAAGAGATTGAGGGAAGAGGTGTATGGAGAAGAAAAAAGATATGCGCTTGATATTCAATGATTCAGAGAAAGCCTATGATATAAATTATTATACCCCTTTTAGAAAAGATATAATTGAGAGACTTTCAAAAAGAAAAACGGGCGAATTAAATTCATTAGTACAAGAAATCAAATTGAAGCCCTTATCATTTTGCTCAGCCCGTGGATGAATTGGTTGAACATATTTTAAAAGGATGTTCAGATTTGATTTCACTATCGAGGCTATTGAGGACAATGAGTAGTACAAAAATAAACACAAAAAATTTATAGTTTGTTGTTCACGTGAGAAATAAATGAGTAGAGAAAGGACGAAATAGAGACTACTTGAGAGGGTGACTAAATAGAGACTACTTGAGAGAGTGACTAAGTGACATGTGAAATGAGAACGAGGTAAAGATTGGTTTCAATCACATGACTTCTATTGTTTGCCATTCTTCTATTTATAGTTTCTCGTACTTATCAGTCTCTGACATAGATGTGTTCACACTATTTCTTTACATATTTATTCACATGCATTATATTGTTGGTTGCAACTTGCAAGAAGGACAAACTAAATATTAAATACTAATTTAAGGATGGAAAATGTTAGGGTGACATCCTTTTGCTACAACGTTGTTGTGGTCCCTTGAATCTTGCATTGAGATGTGTGCACGCTTATTCTCGTGTGTGTCTCAGGGACCTCAACAACTATGCAGCAAAAGGTTGTAGCAAAAGTATGTCGCCAAGCATTGTCCTTAAAGGATATATTTTGTAAGAGAGAATTAAAAAAAATTATTGCCGTCAAATCATATTTCAACATAACGACATAAACGAAAGCATATTGATGCTTATAGTTCACCATTGTGTACTGTAACTTGTAATTTTCAGCATCTACCATAGCTAGTTACAAGGATCTAGTGATGTGAAATTGCACAAAATTGTGCTTGGAACCATTGTCTGGCGATGCTTAACATCTTATCCTTTTTGCTTGCCTCAAAGACTTATCGTAGATTACGTGATATGACCAGCTAGAGCATGAAGAAGTTTTAGGCATTGCCTCAAATGGTATATTAAATCAAATTGTTGCTCTTTAGATTCATATCAAAAACTTATGCCACTTCAAGAGTATAGGTGTTTCATTTCTGTTTACAAGGGCCACACTCCGTCTTTTGGGTTTTGTCTACCTTTGATGGATTATCCTTAAATTTCATACTTTATCTCATTTAAGTGGGTGGACCACTAACATGGCATATGGTTCAAGAATCATCATGTGAATCTTGTTTGATAATAAACCTTGGGTAACTTTTTCACTTCATTCTTGGTTCGTGCTTCAACTGAGTGCTTCGTTGCTGGTTTTCTACTTGATTCCGACCTTTATTTTATACATTTTCTTCAGCATGGAGTAGGTAGGGGTCTTAGGGGACACTCCGTTTGAGGTATGTTTTGTGATGCTTGACCAACCTTTGTTCTCTATCTACTTACTAAAGTGGGGGTTGCTCAATTGCGAGTTTCCTTTGTACCACAATTGCAATCGTATTACCGAGACAAAGGGGCATGAGATTTGTTAGCTTTTATTGAGTTATAGTGGATCTTGGAAGATAGGTTGATTGTCAACTTAGAGTTTTATTTTTATGGATGTCTTGATTGGTGAATCCAATCTTTCAACTTCCTATTTTGATACTTTTTATTCGTAGTACGATTGTATAGGGATGGGTTTCTATTTGCACTATTGGCATCTCTACTGTACTGGTTCTTCTACTCTACACGTTTTTGGGGGTTGAATTCAACACCAAGCTGCACCTATGAGCTACTACAATCAAATGTGATGCATTAGGCTTTGATTCCATACCTCAAAGAGACTTGGCGAGATGGAAATCATTTCTATCTGTTTATGTTCATATTTCTCTGTTAACGCGTCCTATGCCTCATCTTCCCCTCACTTGCGAGTTAGGGTTTTGATTTGGTGTTTGCACTCCCACATTTGTTGGTGCTCGTACCACCACTCGGCCATTTGGATTTTTTGGACTTCGCTCTCACTATTGCAGTGCCATTGTTTGATAAAATGCATGAAGAAAACATGTGATCTTGGTCTTAATTAATTGGTTTGTCCTTAATAACAACAAATGCAAGGGTTAGATCCTCAATTTGTGCTTTGCAACTTGCTTTGGTTTTCGAATTAGACTATTTGCTTGGGTTTTAACGCTTTATGATCTTCATAGGCACCTTGTATGCTATTGGTTCTGCATTATGGGTTTCAGTAGATGTTGGTTGACCTCTCAATTTCGAGGTTCATATGAATCTTAACATGGTCATCTTCCTTGATGATCAGTCATGTTTCTCAGTTTCTCTCATCATATGGGTTCATGATCCTTATAGACGTCTTCTCTGCCATTTGTTTTTCATTTTCCATCTTGCAGAACTTGAAGAAAACCAGTAATGATAGATTCCTGGTCAAAGGTACTTGGGCCACTTCGGTGTTTTAGTTGAGTGAGATATAAATAGGCAAGAAAAAGTTATTGCTCTGTTAATGTTAGATCCCTAGTGAAAGGTACTTGGGCCACATCGGTGTGTTAGTTGAGTAGGAGATATAAATAGGTGAGAAACAGCTGTTACTCCTTATGGGTTCATGATCCTAGTACAGACGTCTTCTTTGCCATTTGATTTTCATTTTCCACCTTTCTGACAAGGCGGATTTGAAAAAACCTATAATGATAGATCCCTAGTCAAAGGTACTATGGGCACATCGACGTGTTAATTGTGTGAGAGATACAAATAGGTGAGAAACAACTCTTACTCCGCTGTCTATAACTCTTGCTCATCTAACTAACAAACCCTCCCTTGGGCATTGAGTTATACTACAACATAGCCTCAATCCCAAGCTAGTTGGGATCAGCTACATGGATCCAAATCCTCCATTGTGCTCGATTTAGTGCTGGCCTTGAGTTATACTAATTCGCCAAATGCACTTGATTAGGGATTTATCATCCTGCCTTATCAATTCATGTACCTTCATGAATAATCTATGTGTGTTCTATTGTTAATATGTTTTCTATGTGATCATTTTGCTTGTAGCTTTTTTCTTGTAATTGAAATTTTAAAACATGGTCCATATCAGAGGCATCTTTGTCTGGTGTGGAGCCACTCATACAAAAGATACAAAGTGAGATTCGCCGTGTGGATGCTGGGATACTAGTTGCTGTTCGCCAACAGGTAACCTTTGATTCTGATTTTATGTATGATCTTCCTGGTTAGTGTACTCATAGAAAAAAAAATCAATTTGCATGACCCATTTTATATAGTGGCGTTATTGCCCTTGTTATTAATTTTACAACTATCAATGATGATGCATGTGGCCTTTACATTTAATATGTCAATGAGTTTGATTGTAAATAAATTGAAAAGTAGTGGGAATTATAGAGATAATTAAGGTATTGATATTAAATGAAGATCCCATTAGGAGATATTTTCATCAAATTACAAAGCTGAAGCAAGTACGAATTTAAAAGAAACAAAAACGCAAAATGAACAGTACTTGTGAACCATGATTGTTAGTTACTACTGCTTCCTTGTCATGGTTTTAGTTGGGGTAAATAGATTTCTCCAAGATATCATATTTCAATACTTCCAACACTTTCAAAGAGAAGGATTTTCTTTTTGGTTGGAAGACAGATGCGCATTAGAACAAAGGAAATATATTATTGCAAAAAAAAAAGAAGGAAATATGTTATAAAAGAGTGAAAGTGGGCCAAAGAAGAAGTTGAAGAAGATGCAAAAGGAAGCTTACTTTAGTTTGAATGAGAAATGTGGTTATTTGATGCTTCTTTCTTCTTCCCTTTTGTTAGGATATTCAAATTCCAGCTTTGATTACTAGTATATTTCCTAGTTTCTACCAAAACGAAATCCCTGCAAACTTGTTCCTTTTCATTGGTCAAGCTTCGTGCTAAGGTTCAGTCTCTTCAATTCCTCTTGTCTATAGGGTGAAAATGCTGCTAGTTTCTACCAAACCCAAATTCTTGATTCATAAAAACTGATGATACTAACTTTAGGGAAGAAGAGGGGAGAAACTCTAGAACATATTGATTTTCCTATGGGATTGTGTGAGGCAACAGAATGCTCCTGAACGTCACTACTGAACCAAAAAAATTCTAAACGTGGATATGGAAAAATGCCTCATTGGTTTAAAAGTAAAATAAGAAGGACATTCATATTGAGATGTGAAACCAATGGATTTGTTTGGTTAGTAGAATTTTGAGGAATGCTTGGTTTAGAATTGAAGCCGCATTTGTAAAAGTCTTTCATGCATTTTGTTAAATAACTAACTCCAATGACGCTCTAGAACCCAAACAACCACACTTTATTGATGATGAAGCCAAAAAGAAGCTACAAAACCAAGAGAAAGGACCTAGAACCTAGAGGAAGAGACAAATCTCTCCTTACCAGACTTACAGTCTAACCAAACAAGAGAATACGTAATGCATGAACAGAGACTAAACAACATCTCTTTTAATACTACCCACCCACCTAACCTTTCTCTCTATGCCTACTGACCTTGACCACAAAAAAAAAAAAAAAAAACTTGACTTATCTTGCTAGGGTGGGCCCGGATGGCAGCTATGGTGAGAGGACCCCTAAGAGTCGATCCCATACTCCTCTTCTCTCTACGCTGGTATACCTTTGAAATAAGAGGCCTAACAATACTCTCGCCGTGGACAACCACCTTGTCCTCAAGGTGGAAAGTTGAAAAAGAATTTCGACCATGACGCGCCAGCTCCTAAAAGGCACCCGATTTAGGCAAAAAAGGGCTATTTAATCAACACTTCAGGTCCCGCCGCGAGACAGCGATACGCCAAGGCAGTCTCGAGTTCAACAATCACCATAACAGACTCAAGAGCGAAAGGGGGTAACTCCGAAGAGACTTGGACAGAATCCACCACCTTATGGAGTTGGGAAACATGTAAAACAGGGTGAATAGAAGATGAATCCGGCAGCTCAAGACGGAAGCAACGATGCCAATACGCCCCAAAATCTTGTAGCGGCCAAAGAAATGGGGGCTAAGTTTCATGTTGGTGTGGCGTACCACTGTTGTTGGTTGTACGACCTCAACTTCAGATATGCCAAGTCGCCAACAACAAAAGAAAGTTCTCTACGGTGCTTGTCCGCCTACCGCTTCATTCGATTTTGAGCTACTAACAAGTGATCACGCAATTCGACAATAGCTAAGTCACATGTCAGCAAGAAAGAATCAACTTCTAGATGTGTAGACAGTGGTGATGAGTCATAATGAATTACTGGGGGAGGATCCCGCCCATAAAGTACTTTAAATGGTGAACAAAGCAAAAAGGAGTGATAAGATGTGTTGTAGCAAAATTCAGTCCAATGTAACTACTTCGACCAGTCCTTAGGGCGTTGGTGGATGAAACAGTGAAGGTAAGTTTCCACACAACGGTTAACCACTTCCATTTGTCCGTCACTTTGTGGGTGGTAAGCCGAGCTATGGTTTAAAGTAGTGTGCTGAAGACAGAACAATTCACACCAAAATTGACTGAGGAACACACGGTCTCGGTCAGAAACAATGCCGTTTGGGAAGCCATAAAGGCGTACAACCTCCTTGATGAACACAAACGCCACTGTTTTGGCAGAAAAGGGTGCTGAAGCGGTAAAAAATGTGCAAATTTACTCAATCTATCTACGACCACAAGAATAGAGTTTGCACCATGGGAAAGAGGTAGACCCTCAATAAAGTCCATAGACACATCCTCCCACACCTTCGTTGGAATTGGTAGAGGTTGAAGGAGTCCTACGGGAGATACCGTCTCATACTTGTTGTGTTGACAAACATCGGAAGAAGCAACAAAGGATTTGATGTCACGCTTCATGCCTGGCCAGTAAAATTCAGCCGTCAAGCGCCTATAAGTTTTGAGAAATTCACCGTGCCCTCCCACCAGAGAAGAGTGAAATTCAGTCAAAATTTTGATCTTGAATGATGAAGAAGTTGGCAGTACAACCCTTCATTTGTATCGAAGTTGGCCCTTGTGGAAAGACCAGCAGGTTTAGTCGAGGCATCTCGGGATAGAGCAGCAATGATGGAACTGAAGGTAGGGTCAGCCGAGACCTCCTTGGCAATGGTAGTTACATCAGCCAGGGATGATACCATGATAGAAAGAAGTTCCGGCTCAAAGGGGAATCGAGAAAGGGCATCCGTGACCTGATTTGTCACACCGGGCTTGTAATGAATCTCGAATCGGAAATCAAGCAACTTAATCAACCACCTTTGATACTCAGGAGCCACCACCCTTTGTTCGAGTAAAATTTCAGGTTGCGTTGGTTTGTCCGCACAATGAACTTTCGCCCCAACAAATAATGGCTCCATTTCTGTATCGCCAACACTATAGCCATTAGCTCACGTTCGTTGGCTGACTTAGCTCGTGCACGCAGTGAGAGGGCCTGGCTGAAGAATGTTGTGGGACGGTCGAACTGAGAGAGCATTGCCCTAACCCTACTCCCGATGCATCAGTTTCCACCACAAATAAGGCATCAAAATCCAGTAATGCCAAAGTAGGTACCTCCTTGAAAGCTAGTTTCAATTGTTGGACAACAAAAGAGGCCTCGTCTGACCAAGAGAAGGAATCCTTACACAACAACTGAGTGAGAGGAGCAGCCATTTTGCCATAATCTCGAACGTATCTCCTGTAGTAACCTGTCAGACCCTAAAACCCTCGTAGTTCCTTCGGTGTTGAAGGCATTGGCCATTGATCCATAGCCCGTACTTTGTCCGGGTCCGCCCTCACCCCATCGCCCGATATAATATGCCAAAGATATTCCAAGTTAGACTTTGCAAAACAACATTTTTTAAAATTCACAAAAAGTGAGTGGAGCTGTAGTATAGAAAGAACCTTATGAAGGGGAACCAAATGGTTACTCGTAGAGGAGTTGTAGATCAAAATATCGTCGAAGAACACCAAAATGCGCTGGCTGATAAGGCCTTTGAAGATGGAAAGTAACTGGGGCGTTTGAGAGGCCAAACGACATAACCAAAAATTCAAAATGGTCATCGTGCGTTTGAAAAACAGTCTTAGGGACGTCAGACCCCTTCACGTGGAATTTGGTGGTAGCCCGAACGCAAGTCCAACTTAGAAAAAATGGAGGCGCCATGTAATTAATCAAGCAATTCATCAATGTTTAGGATGGGAAAACGATCCGGAACAGTGGTCATGTTCAAAGAGCGGTAATCTACGCAAAATCGCTAACTCCCATCTTTCTTCTTAACTAATAAGACTGAGTTGGAAAAAGGCTCTTACTTGGCTAGATCACCCCAGCAGACAACATTTCTGTCACCAACTTCTCAATCTCCATCTTCTGAGTCTGAGGATAACGGTATGGCCGGACACGAATAGGTTCAATACCTTCCTTCAACACAATGGCATGGTCACAGTCGCGAGGCGGTGGTAAGCTGGTGGGCGATTGAAACAGGGAATTGAACTTATCCAACACCCGTTGTACACATGTCTCAACAATCAAGGGAGGACAAACTAATGTTGAAGGAGTGAGACTGAAACATTCCACCAAGAATCCTCATATCATTGTCTCTAAGTACCGCTAAATGGATTTGCAGGAGACAAGTGCCCAATGCAGAGTCGGGATTGCCTTGAATGGTCATTGAATTCCCCTCATGGACAAAAGAAATGGTTAACCGCTACCAATCGATTGTGGTGACTCCAATGGTGGAAAGCCATTTAACGCCCAAGATGAGGTCATGGCCACGCATTCCGATAGGATAGAAATCAACAGTTACATTAAGACCCTAAAAGGATACCTGAATAGCTTTGCACACCCCTGACCCAGGCAGGCGTGCTCCACCATCCACAAACACTTCATAATTTGCCGTGGATGCGACGAGAATTTGCAACTCCTTTACCATTGCTGGAGAAATGAAATTATGAGAAGCTTCACCGTCAATCGGAATCACTTTATCTCGCCCTTGAATAGTCCCTTTGACCTTAATTGTATGGGGGTCTGGTCCTCTTGCTAGAGCATGGGCAGACAACTTGATGGATGCGAACTCAAGTGGCTCCTCAGTGACTTTCGACGGAGGATCACCGGCCATCTCACCTAGATGATCATCTACAAGCAACACATTCAAAACCTTCGCACAACGATGCCCCGCATACCACTTATCGTCACAATGATAACACACCCCTTGTTTCCGGCGTGCTTGAGCTTGGACTCCGTTAGGCGCTTGTGCTTCAGTGGAGATACATTGGGGGTTACCGCACTTGATGAACTCAGACTGGAAGAAGAAGAGGATGATGGGCTGGTCTTTGTCTGTGGGCCCACCGTCAATGGGGCTTTGGAAACAGTCTCGCGAGTTGGGCTGGAAATTGTATGGTTGACCCAATGGGGGGCCTTGGACTCCCCTCTGGAATTGGGCCCTGCTGATGTGGGTTGGGCCTTTCCTCCTTCGAGCCCAAGGGACTCACTCTTTCCTAGTTTCTCCTCCAGTCGTCCCGCTCGGACCACCATCGCCTTCAACGTCAACGGCAGTTCCACCATCATCTCCACCTGTAGAAGATCCTTCAACCCATTAATAAACACTGCGATTTTCTGTCTCTCAGTCAAGCCCTCTTGATGAAGCAACAAGAGCTTGTACAGTTGGTGATACTCATTCACTGTCGTTTCTTGCTTGATGGAGAAGAATTGTTGGCATATATATGGAGGATCTGCTTCAGTAAACCGTAACGACAGCGGCGTCTTCAAGTCCTCCCAAGACTCGAATGCCTGCACCTTTTCTTTTGTTTGTAACCGAATTTGGTCTGGCCCAATCAAATAGATCTGCGCTGCTCGGAGCTTGGACACTTCGGACATATCATGCAAGGTGAAGTAATGCTCCGCTTGGTTAAGCCAAACTAGTAAATCGTCACCGTCACACTTCGACATCTTGATTTTACGTACTTTCGGCCCCGATCTATAGGGTTGAAGTCCCCAATCTGAGCTCTCTGCCGATAGATCTACCACCCTAGACCGCAGATCTAGTGGATCTGGTGTTAAACCACTACCATAAGGCCTGATCTGAGACGCTTTCCCGGATTCCTGACCTCGCAGGAAAAACTCCTCCATTCGGAGAGACAACTCCTGGATTTGGCTCTGGATATGTGACTGGGTTTGGATCTGAGTTTGGAACTCCGATCGCAAGCCATGGATCGAACCTTCCAACTCCCTGAGCTTGCTCAACTCCCTCTCTACTACTTCTATGCGTTAATCCGCCTTCGGTCCCACGAAGAAATTGCTCTGATACCGCTATTAGATACCCAACTCCAATGACGCTCTAGAACCGAAACGACCACACTTTATTGATGATCAAGCCAAAAAAAAGCTACAACACCGAGAGAAAGGACCTAGAACCCAGATGGAGAGACAGACCTCTCCTCACTAGACTTACAGTCTAACCAAACAAGAAAATACGTACTGAATGAACAGAGACTAAACAGTGTCTCTTTTAATACTACCCACCCACCTAACCTCTCTCTGTGCCCACTGACGTTGACCACACACACGCGCGCACACACACACACAAAAACCTAACTTATCTTACTTGGGTGGGCCCGGATGGCCAGCTGTGATGAGAGGATCCCTAAGAGTTGATCCCATACTCCTTTTCTCTCTACACTGGTATACCTTTGAAATAAGATGCCTAACACATTTACATTGTTGTGCTCAAACATGGCAACGACATAAGTGGCGGGATGACACTTTAGTATGTGGGTTCTTTTTACTCCTCTTATAATCTTATTTTGTAATGTCTTATTAAAAGTTGCTTAAATGAATTAGAATGTTTTGCAGTTTGACTTTTTTCTCTTTTTTCTGGACAAGTCTTTTTGTTAAATAGGTGAAATACTCCGGAAGAAAAAAAAAAGAAAAGGAAAATGTTTTTTGTTGTTGTATAATAAGAAGATAAGTTATGTGGATAAAGATTCGTCCTCATAAAAAATTAAGATAAATTACTAATGTATGAAAGCCAACCTCTAGATGAGACACATGATGGTGGTTACCAAGTACTCTTTAAATAATAACCTCTTATGTTTTAATGCTTTAAGCTCCTATTTGAAGACTAAAGAATCTTACAAAATAAGTACTTAATAATGTTTGAGAAAACTCCATCTATGTAGAACATTGTATCCGCTACATAACTGGTCCCAAGTCCGGATAAAGGAGGAAGACTCCCAAGCCTATTATCCATACTTGGGAAATTGGGAAGGGAGGGAGGCCCCAAGCTCAGTATCCATATCCGGACAATGGGGGTGGGTCGCAATAGGTTGACAACTATCATAAATCTTTTTGAATTTTCCCGCTCTATGAAATGGATTAAACAAATTTGGGATTGAGGCTTTTGATTGATGTTTAAGAAGTAGAGTTACCTCGCATGCCCTGAAAATTATAATCAACTTAAATTCCATTTTATTCTTGGTAATTGTTGACACCAATTTTGCTGAAGTTAGAAGATGGCTATGTTAAGAAGTATTGCAATACAATTCATTGTTAACCCACATTAGAATTCTTATTATAGTAGTATTGATCACCATCTTGTAGGAAGAACCAATTTCTCCTATTATTGTTGCCATGCTTTTTTAATGTTTCCAAGTCTTTTGACTGATGAGCCATTTTCATCTTAAGAGTAATTCAGGCACCAAAGCGAAGGAAGATCTTGCTTTGGCTACACTTGCTGTTCAGGTTTGTCGTCAAACAGATTATTATTTTTATCTTCTGCTGGTTACTAATTATAGAAAGTACAAATGAAAGTCGTCTAGTTTTGTATGAAATTAATTTCCTAATTTCACATAGTCAGTTTTAATATAGAACTTTATCTGTCATATTCAAATTGTTAGTTCTCTTTAGGTATACTTTTCCTTCTTGACCAGTGATATCTTTTCCTATGACGTTTAGCTGACATCCTTTCGGCCAATTTGTTTCTTTGAGCATTTTTTCCCTTTATTAGCTAACATTTCCTTCACGTAGTTCTTGGTCTTTGTCTCACGTGCTAAACTACCTCCACGAATGCTATAGATATCCAGATCTAGGGTGTGCCAACATCTTATATTTGTAGCCCTCATTTGTACTTGGACGCAAATGAGAATTTTTTTTTTTTAGCTATATAATATAGAGTATTGGATTAATGATCGATCTCTATTAATATATACATGCCTACATACATGTGATCGATGTCACCTGGACCCTTCATTCTAACCTGAAGTACCCGTGTCGAACACTTGAAATGAGACCGACATTTCAAAAGATATGGATACTCCATTTGTAGAGCTTTTTATATAAAAAGATTCAAAATGTAAAAGTTAACAAGAACTTTCTAGTGTAGAATAAGAAATGTAAAATGAGAAAAGTAAGAGGTATATAAGCTATTGTATATATCTAAGAACATATATAAGCATATGTGCCTCAAGTTTTAGACACTTTTTGCGGAGTCTCCATGTCCTTAAATTAGAGAATAGGTGGGTCCGACCTTAGACTCATACCCGCATCCGATACCCGCATCCGATACCCGCACCCGAGTCCAGGTAACATAGGATGTGATCACAAATTTAATTAGTTTGTTTTACAGGAACTCATGTACAAGATAAGAGAAATAAAGACCAAAGCCGAGCAAAGTGAAACTATGGTTCAGGAAATATGTCGCGATATAAAGAAGCTGGATTTTGCGAAGAAGCATATAACAACCACGATCACTGCTCTTCATCGTCTCACTATGTTGGGTTAGCTTCTTTTTCCTTTATTAATTTGTAGATGTGGATGTTTTGTTTTGAATTTTTGATAATTTTCTTAGGACACAAATGGGAAATATTTTGTTTTGTGTAGAAGTCTGTTAAAATTGAAAAGATAAAGTCAAACTCCTTATGCAATTGCCTTCATTATGAACGCCTAATTACAAAGTCAATACTTTCAGCGTGTTTTACTAGCTTTTCCCGCTTCCCTTGATACTTGTTTCTTCTGCATGGAGGATTTAACTCTTTTCTTTAATAGTTTTAAAACAAAAGGTTTTTATTCAAATTTCAAATGATAAAATAAGAGGACCAGGAGTCCACAAATACAATACATCAACAAATCAACTGATTGCCCTATCTGAATTTGTTTCCTATCTAATATTTGCTGAAGCCTTTTATCTGTAATTGCAGTTTCAGCTGTTGAGCAACTTCAAGTGATGGCTTCTAAACGCCAGTACAAGGAGGCGGCTGCCCAGTTGGAGGTAGGAATTTCTCCCTTTCTACTACCTCCGTTCAATAAGTTAAGTCGTTTTACCCAAAACACACATATTAAAGCATGCTTTAATTTTGGCTTCAAATTACATTCTTGCCCATGCTTTAAATACGTGGTTAACCAAACCAACCCTCTATTTTATCTTTAATTGCGATTAAATGTTTAGGGGTAATATGGGTGAAGTTCTCTAGAATTCCGAAACAATTTGTATTTTTTGGCAAAGAGTTTTTGTAGGATGACTTGAAAAAAATGAGCGGAGGGAGTATTTCGAATAAGGGATTTCTTCATCTCTCTTGGCATGTTTATAGTTGATTTAATGAAATTAGATTCTTTGAAAAGGAGGACACTAATGAAACATAAATTTGGATTTTAGACATTAATGAGTTTCTTTTGTTTTTCTAATTAAGATTTTAGATCCAAAAGAGAAAAAGGAAAACAAACAAACAAATCTCAGAATTTGAATTGACAAGAGAAAGTAGTTTGCAATGGAAACACTAAAGTGAGAGAAAGGTGTCCTGGAAATTCTTTGGAGGACTAAATTAGTTCATGTCTATTTAAATCCACATAGATGACACTTCAAAAAAAAAAATCAACATAGATGAGGATACAGTCACTTTTTGTTCACAAGAAATGTATTAATACAAGGTTTGTTACATTGTAAATTTGTGAAAGCTTTTGAATTTATCAATTCTTAAAACATTGAAAGAGACATTTTCAATTGGGTTTTGACCTGATTGCCATAATTAGCGGAACATATTAAAATAACGTGTTCTTGCATTAAGTTGTCCTCCCCCCCCGCCCCCGCCCCCCCCCCCCGCCCCCCGCCCCGCCCGCCGCCCCTATTCTCCTCAAGTACCTTGCAAGAAGTATATTGTTGAAAAAACTCCTTCAAAAAAAAAAAAAAAAAAAAAAAAACTCAACCATGAAGAAGGCTCTCTTTCTATCTTTCCATGGTAGAAGACTAAACAAGGCGAAACGAAAGGAGGTTAAAGAGGAATGGTAGGGGTGTACAGGTGTGGTTTGATTTGGGTTTGGTCTAAAACATGAACCGAACTAAATATTTTGGGTCTAACGTTTCTAGAATCAACCCAAACTAATTCACTCTCCAAAGTCAAACCAACCTAATTCTATGGAATTGGGTTGGGTTAGTATCAAATTTTTGGGTTGAATTTTAAGAATAGTAATTGTAAATTTCATAAAACATACTTATGAAAATCTAGAGCACAGTAAGTTTCCTTTTTCTTCCAAAATTAAGGTAATAAACCTCTAAATGCTTACACCTTGCATCATCTATTCACAACTTCTAGTTCACCTAGATTAATTGTTAAAGCAAACGCAACGAACAAACAACACACGCACACGGTCGACACAGAGAATTACCTGGTTCGGTAATATGCATACGTCCATGGCAGAGAACACATAGATTTTATTAAATCAGAAGATTACATCAACACCAAGCCTCCAACTCGCTCACGCTCAAGAACTCAAGACACTGTTCAAGACATTACCAATTTAATGGTCTACCCTACTTATATATGCACAAGGGTATCAGAGTTGTACTATGATACCAAACTTATCAGAGTTCTACTAGGAAACTGAAACCTATCAGAGTTGTACTAGGAGACCAAAACCATGTATTAGGACTTCAAGCCAATATCAACAAATCTCCACCTTGGCTTGAATTCTCTAACCTTCATCAAAACCTCACTCCGCAAATGCCCCCTGAGGGACTTCAGTGTCTCCGAACTCCACCCAAGTCCAAGTAATCCCCGAATTTGCTCACTGGAACTTCACAATGAACCTCATCCGTCACACCGAGTGCTAATGTGATAAGATTCGCATGATCGTATCTATTCGGAGGCCGTATCTCCCTCCTCAGTCGATCCCTGACAATACTATATGACTGATCATCAACAGGTGTCTCTGGTATCTGACTGGTGTCTCGCGCTCCACCATCACTCAGCTGCTCAGAAACATTCTTTTTCATGTTTCTCCTATCATCAGCTTCAAACTCCACCTGTTCCTCGATTCTCTGATCTTTTTCTGGTGCACTTTACATACTTTTTAGACTTAACAATGCTGCCTCATAGAAAATAACATCTCTACGTATCAAAATCTTTTGTGTTTGGACACCACAGCCGTTACCCTTTAACTCCATGCTCGTAACCCATGAAGACGCACTTCTTTGATCTTGGTTCAAGTTTACCTTCATTCACACTAGAATACACGGGACAACCAAATACTCTCAAATTCTGATAATTTGCTTGGGATTTTGTCCACACCTCTTCAGGAGTCTTACACTCACTCGCTATGGATGGTGACCGGTTCACCAAATAACAAGCTGTGCTAATAGCTTCAGCCCAAAATTCCTTCGGTAATCTAGCATTCGAAAGCATGCACCGTGTTCTCTTACCTACCCTGTCCTTTACGTTTCAAACAATCTCTCATAAAGTGTCTTTCTTGGTGACAATCAAAACACTTTAACTTTCTGCTCTTGGATTTACTTCTATAGCCTCTAGCTCTCTATTTAGATCTACCCCTGTCTGACAATCCTTCCCTAGATTCTTGTCGTCTATTTTCTGTTATCATCCGCTGCAACTCCTTTGAACTTAGTGCAGTATTGACATCTTCCAAAGACAAGGAATCTTTACTGAACAATATTGTATCAATAAGGTCCTCGAAGGATTCAGGTAGTGAACACAACAAGTACATAACTTCTTGTTCTTCACCAAGCTTGCACCCCGCATTCCTCAGTGCCATGATTATCTTGTTGAATTCATCAACATGTTCTCTGACATACTTCTCTTCTATTATATTCAAGTAATGCAGTTGTTTCATGAGATGTAACCTGTTGGAGTTCGATGGTGTTATGTACAAGTTCTCCAACTTCAACCACAATCACTCGGTCGTTGTCTCTTCTGATACTTCTCTCAAGACTTCGTCGCCCAAGCACAACAAGATTGTACTATGTGCTTTATGTATGGCCTCGTCTTTCTCATCCTCTGCCAATGATGTCGGCAATGCATTCTTTCCCTGTAGCACCTTCCGCAACCTTTCTTGAACTAACAAGGCTTGCACCTTTATCCGCCACAAGTCGAAGTCATTCTTCCCGTCGAACTTTTCGACTTTGTATTTTGGAGCCATGTCAACTATCCGTACCTACCACTGTGTAGATCTTTATGTCACGATCCTAGCGCAAAAAACGGCACTCGGTTTCAACTCCGTATGGCTTCATAATCAAGAATACAAATCTGCCTCGTCGATCATTTCGTAGTGCGTGTCACGGATCTATGCAGTCCACCGTGCACACCTCTTTTCTTTTTCTTGCTTTTCGTGTGGGCGATCAGAGAAGATCAAGGTTGATTTCTCTCTCCTAATGCAGTGTCTTGCAAAGCAATTAACGCCCTGCAATTGTATGTTGCACAACAAGACAAAATAACAATTTGTCTTTTTCTTTTAACAAGGATTCAAATCGTTTCTTTTTCACAAACGATTTCAAGTAACAATTGCTCCAACAGTTAACCGAAAGAGCAATCCCCTTCTTTCTTTTACTTTGACAATTGCACCACTTGCGCATCTTCATTCTCACTATTTCCAAAGCTCTGATACCACTTTGTTAGAGCAAACGCAACGATCAAACAACACACGCATACGATCGACACAGAGAATTACGCGGTTCGTCTACGTCCATGGCAGAGAACACAAAGATTTTATTAAACCAGAAGATTACACCAACGCCAAGGCTCCAACTCTCTCACGCTCAACAACTCAAGACACTGTTCAAGACATTACCGATTTGATGGTCTACCCTATGCCAAACCCTATCAGAGTTCTACTAGGAAACTGAAACCTATAAGAGTTGTACTAGGATACCAAAACCATGTTGCATAAAGACTTCAAGCCAATATCAACATTAATAAACCATACAAAAATATGATCATTAGCAAGAGGCAACAAAAATATAACAATGTTATCAAACTAATATTCAAGCACAATTGTTAAACTACATATGAAGTTCCTCACCTTCGAAAAACAAAAAACTAATTGCGGTCTTATATAATTCCAATATAAAATTAAATTAAAGTTCAAGATAAATATAAAAATAACCATTTAAAATGGTTATATGAGTATTAACATATGGACAAGTTGAAAGTTCAACGTGATATAAATGAATATCATATGCGTCTATTTTCTGTCTCCATTTGCAATTTCCATTTCATCGCAATTCCATTGATCCAACTGTAAATAAAATAAAGATTATTTGTTATTTCATAAATAATTTTCTTTAAATAAAAGAAAACTGGTATTAAACTTATACCTGACAAACCTTGCAAATTAAATATTTTTCTTTCAGCTAGCACTTGTTATACAGGATCTAGATGATGTCTCTAAGAAGAATAAATAATCATAGAAATAAAAAGTAATTAGATGAACTAATGGATGTCACGAGTCATAAATTAAAGAAAAACTAGTTTGAAAGATAACGAATCCACCTTATTCAATCAGTTCATAAATTTGCTCCTCATCCATGTGATCTTGAATTCAAATGGATTCATGGGTTGAATGTAACCAGTTTTGTGCTCAGATTGATGCTACTACCATTTTAGGACGTAGTGAACTTTTAAATGGTTCTATATCCCGACCCCCCCTTTAGTGAATGCTAATTCTGAAGCAACTGTAGATACTTGGATTGCAAGCACATCTCTTGCAATATTAGAAAGAACAGGATACTTGCGAGAATTGAATTTCAGCCGACACAATATCAAAAGTAGAACTTAATGAGTCTTTCTTCGAGTTTTCGAAGTTCCAATAATTAACAAAATAATTTGTGCATTAAAAACTATTAGATTGGCTCCCTAAAAAAGCATGCATCACAATTTCTTCTCAGGCTGTAAATCAATTATGCAGTCATTTTGAAGCGTATAGGGACGTGCCTAAGATTACCGACCTTAAAGAAAAGTTCAAGAATATCAAGCAAATACTCAAGTCTCATGTTTTTTCAGATTTCTCGAGGTATGTTACATAGAGGTTTGGTGTACTTTCTTGATGGCGTCATTTGATGTTTCTCATTTATGGCCTGACTTGATGATGAAAAATAATATTAGTTTAGTCGTAGCTCCCTTTTTTAATCAAAAGAAGTTGTATGACATGATGACATAACACTTGTTGCACTTCATTTCTTCCATCTAGCTTGTTTTGTGACTTTTGTCAGTTAAAACAATATCGTTTGCAAATAGCACACATCATTGTATATCCTCTTGAATATGTCTAATTAGTTTATCTATAACTATTAAGTAAAACATAAAGATACAGGTTTTAGGCATGCAAAGTTTTGATGCAAATCTATAGAAATGAAGAAGTCTCTTGTATTTCCTGCTATTGTTTTTATACTTATTATTGCCCATTCGTATATATCTTTAAGAGTGGTGATTATGTACTAAAAAATAATATAATTTACTCAGAGACCCTTCAATAGTAAGGCCTATGTTTTTCACTTACATATTTTCACTTGCATTACATATTTTCACTTGCATTTTCTAAATAAAATATTGGTAAATAAAAATTAAACTTGTACAAGTTAACAAGCACATCGTGATTCTTATTATATCATAAAAAATGCGCAAAAAAGTTGAATGCATCAATTCTAAAAGAGGGATGCTATTTCAACGCATTGAACCTATCTCCTCACCTAAACGTTTTAAATAAAATTTTGGACTTAAATGTCCATTGAATCAATGACCACATTATCCTATTCAAAATTCACCCACCTCTCTCTCCTCACCCTACTTCCCTCTTTTTATCTCTTGTTCATGGTGACTATGATGAACCGTTGCAAGCAACCACAAATCTTTTGAATCGAGTCCCCTCACCCCCATCGAAAACAATGTGGCTCTGGCTTTGCACCCACCTAATTCACACAAAGTATAGGGGAAGAAATTCTAAAAGATCAGTTTCACAACTTGATAGTTTTGAATTCAAGTTTCATTTGTACATCAAAATATCCCCAATTTACAACACCCAAAATGTTGGTGAAACTAATTAAATTAAAAAAATGATAAAAAAAGAGACCTTGTTGATTTTATTTCCAACAAATTCATCGATCCCAGTATCAATTAGCAGTGGTGGTTAACTAGGTAGTCTTTCATTGATCAGTTTTGCGCTTCAACAATTAAGCCAAATAACAAAATAGAGAAAAGCCAATTCAAGGAAAGAGAGGAAATTTTGCAGTTGAAAGAATGAATAACAGAGAAAACCTAATTCAATTAATATGCAATTGATGGCCTTAACCAACAAATAAAATTAAAGCTCAGATGAAACTAGAAGTTTAGACGATGAGTTTGGTGAGGTGGGATGAGAGTCATACGAGAGAGGGGAAGGAGTTGCCGAGAGTATTGATGTTGTGTTGTGATTTGGTGGGTCGACAGAGGGGTTGAGAGTTGAACCAGAAGGAAGAAAGTTCGGTGGGTTGATTATAAGTGAGGGTTGTTTTAGGGATTTCAAATTAATGTAGGGTGGGTTTAAAGGATTTTAATAACCAAATGGGTGGTTAATTTAAATAGGGCGGGGAGATAGGTTGGAAGGGTTGAAATAACAACCTCTTCTCAAATGCATAAAAACTCAAAAAAAAGAAAAGAAACAAATATTAGACAAATAGACCAAATACTAATATGTATATCGCTTAAAATTCAAGAACAAATCAAATATCTAATAATCATCAACTAGTCACAATATAAGTATCAAAAACAACCATCCAAACCATACTACAAGCCATTAAGTCTGCGAGAGTAAATACTTAAGAGTCCGCCAAAAAGTGAAGAACATAGCAAGTTCAAGTCGTTTGAATCATAGTTCAATAGTCATCCTTATCAAGCTAAGTTTTTTCTCTGAGAACTCCATCGTCAATATCGTCCACATCTTAGGATACTTGGACTCGACATTTTTGGCTCAAATGCCGCCCGTGTCGACACAACACGACAAGACATGGACACCGGTATGAAAAATGGGTCGGATACAGAACACTTGAAGATCAAACTGGACGCGACTCTTAAGGGAGGAAGGAGAAGGAAAAGAGGAATAAAGGCAAAGTAAGAAGGAAGAAGACTTTGGCTACTGCCGTCATCTTCAACTCTTGAAGAAACCCTAAATTTGCACCTTTGCAGGAGAAGGAGAATCGAGAGATACAGAGGTGTAAGAAAAAAGAAGGGTTGGAGAGAGAGAAACGGATGAAAACAAATGAAGACAAAAAAAGAAGTTTCGGTGATGCTCTCTCTATAATAAAGCTATGTACATCAACTCTACATAGATTTTAATATGAGTATCCTTATTAATAGCCGAAGTACATCATTTTCAATTTTTGGTTTTTTCTTTTTTTTTTTTACACAATAACAACTTTTTTTTTTTACTTTTTAAAAAAACAAAATATAATAGCTATATATAATTTTGTGTTAAGATGTCCATGTTGGGCAATGCTATTATTTATCATTAATAAAAAAAAGCTATGAATTATCAATTAAACGTGACTAAATGAATCTACAGCGCCATATGTACTTATACCTGGCTATATCAAGCATCTATACTCATGTGTAGTTGTTTACATATCCTGTTATATTTTGGCTTAAACAATTTCTTTGTACTTTATTGAAAAAAAATATTTTTTTTTTCACAGTTTAGGTACAGGGAAAGAGACAGAGGAAACTAATTTACTACAACAGTTATCTGATGCATGCCTTGTTGTCGATGCACTGGAACCATCTGTGAGGGAAGAATTGGTCAAGAATTTTTGTCAGAGGGAACTCACATCATATCAGCAGATCTTCGAAGGAGCTGGTTAGTATAATGTTTGTTTTAGCTGGTCCTTAAATTGATGATCTAAATATTAGACTCATTACCTTTGTTTTGAAATTCCTTTCATTATACACTAGAATTGGCGAAACTGGATAAAACCGAACGAAGATATGCATGGATTAAGCGGCGTCTAAGAACGAATGAAGAGATTTGGAAAATCTTTCCTCCTTCATGGCATGTTGAGTATCTCCTTTGTATCCAGTTCTGCAAATTAACAAGGTTAGCTATCTTCAATTTTTAGTTTGCTTCTGTGTGTTTTGTCATGTCAATTATATTCTTTCAAGTGTTCTATTTCTCGATTGAGAATACTCAGACCCATCGTAGAGAGGGGACCATGTTTAATAGTTCCTAATTCCTACTGGAAGGTGTCTCAGATCATTCTAGTTGTTAGAGGTAAATCTAACCATACATGAGAATGGGTGACGATAATGATTATTTTCTTAGTGTTGTTTCATTTTGGATCTTGTTTTGGGGATATGCATTAGAAGGAATCCCAATGGTTTATAGTCAGATAGAGTCGCACATTGATTGAGCTCTCTATGTGTGGATATTGCATTTGACATCCCTACGAGGCTCTCGTATTTCAGATAGGAAAATAATAAGATGACCAGGTGAGGGACACTCGGGATGAACACCTGGTGATGACGTCAATCCATCGTGCATCGACGTGTGTGCACTCATATCTTGATACGTGAATGGATGGACACCTTTACCAGGTGTCCATCCCGGGTGTCCCATTCCGGGTCACCCTAGCATTTCTCTTTGGGATATATATAGGAGAGCAAATTATAAAGACTTGGAATTAAATAAAATCTCGCATCACTTGGGTCATCTTCACATAGAAATACGGCACGTCCGATTAAAAAACATAGAAATTCAGCACTTTGCAACCTTATAAATTTTTGCATTTAGTCTTGATAAAAAAATAGTAGCTCTTCCTGAGACAAGCTTGCTTTAAATGTACTTGTAAATTCTTGCAAACTATCCTTTGATTTGCCTATCTTCGAACTGTTGTTTTTATGTAAAGTTTTGTATATTCAAGTCGGGGAAGCCGCTCATATGATTAAAATGCTGATTATTTCAGGGCATTTGCTCAAGGATAATTATAATTCTTGAAGTTGGAATTATAGCTCTGTCACTTTACGTTGATACAATACTGCTTTCGTGGAATATAATCTTATAGTCTTCATTGTGGTTATATTTTGAAATTTCTTTGTTTATAACTATCTTGGAAGTGAATGGCTTTTGCTTGCTATTGACCGAAAGAGTGTGGGACAGATTGTGTCGAGTGTGGAACAGTGGGGTTTCATTTTCTCTGTCTTCATATTGAACTTAGTAGCATTTGGGGTTTCTACTTTGTATCTCGACTCTTCATTCATGGAAAAGAAAAAATTCAAACCTGAAAAGAAACATGTTTGTGTTTTCATTCTTTCACCATGCATCTGGGTACTGCATCTAAAATCATGGCTATTGAAATTTAGAAATTCTACTTCCTAAAAAAAATTGATAAGTTAGATCATTGTTTTTTTAGCATGCACACAAAAAAAAAAAAACCTGTCAAATGAGGGAATTTTCCCATCATTTGTGTAATATAGCAAGATTTGTTGGTTTGATGAAAAGAAATTTACCCATAATTCTGATGTGGATTGGAAATGCATCCGTCTTTTCACCTGATTTCACATTCCTTTGTTGACATCTGGGATTCAAGTCTTCACATGCTGCTGTTGTACATGCAGGAAACAACTTGTTGATATCCTTGATAATCTCAGAGAAAAGCCTGATGTTGGGACGCTATTGCTGGTAAGTATTTCTAGATTTGGCCATGTGCTTTTGGTGACTGAGTATCCATTTTCTTTGTTCATTTTCAATCTGCCAAGATATACTGCTGTGAGAAAGTCAATAAAGATGCAATCTGAGAAACCCCGAAAGACCTCTAGTCTGTCAAAATAGAGATACAGCATGCTGGATATTTAGTCCCTATGCACTCCTGTTGATTTGGAATATTGTTTATTTCTTGATCTAGACGGATTTGTCTTTCTAATCATTGTCTTGAATTGAGGAAATTCCTGGTTCTCTGTGCTCCTATTTTCATTGACAATATTAAAATATTATGGATTCTGATATATGCCGACCCCAATTAATTTGGAACTGAGGCTGCGTTGTTGTATTGATTCTGATATATGTAGCCAGGCAGTTTATTGTTTGGCACATGCTTTTAGGGTACTGACTAATATGTCACACCTTTAAAAAAGTTTGTTCTCCACAAATTTTGGAAATGAGCAAATGTTATTCTTATCATGTTGTTCCATCCATAAAAAAAAAGAGGAGATATGCATTTTGTTAGCAACTTAAAGGGTAAGTTTGTGATTGTAAAATGTTCACAGTTAATGTATCAGTACCTTCAGATAGTTGTGATGTCCTTATTGTTGGCAACTGTATGCAGGCACTTCAGAGGACTATTGAATTTGAGGAGGAATTAGCAGAAAAATTTAGTGGAGGCCCCCGGAATAGAGAAACTGGGAGTGACGTTGAAGAAAATGACAAAGGGGATACTCATAGTCAAACTGTTTTAGATATACGAAAGAAGTATGAAAAGAAGCTTGCTGCAAACAGTGGGACTGAAGTATGCTTGATAAATGCTGAAAATTTTGGATATGTGTTTATTTTATTTGCTGGTCAGTTCTATTCATAATGCATGTATGGTATTGCAGGAAAAGGATGTGCATAAAGATTTGTCTGTACCAGGAGCCGGGGTATCCTTCACTTCCTATTATCTCTTTTTTGATGTTTGTTTGCACTTGTTTGTGGACCTCATTGGTGTGATTAAATGGCCCATCTGTGTCATGTTCGTATCCACATAGGATATATAAATAGCATCCATTGTTCAGCCAAGTGCTCCTGTAATTCTTAATTCTCAAATTGATAAATTTGGCAGATTAAAATAATATTTTAATTGAAGGTATTAGTTTGTACTCCTTGTTGGAAATTGTCAAATGTGTATTGTTTAAAGTCCTAGAAACAGTTTAAGTACATAAAAAAATAAAGACTTGTAATGTAATATGCTATCCTAGATTATTTTTCCTGGTGAGGAATCGACTTTAGAATAGTAATTCGTTAATGTGTTGTTCAATATATGCTGGACTTGATAACTTCTTATATTTTGGTTTCTTTGTTTTTGGCAGTTCAACTTTCAAGGGATTATTTCATCTTGCTTTGAACCTCACCTAACAGTGTATGTTGAACTTGAGGAGAAAACGCTAATGGAAAGCCTGGAAAAACTTGTTCAGGTAGTTTTTTATACTTGATATTGCCAACTGTCTCTCCCATTAGGCTTTCTACCTTTTCATACCTAATTTATTTTCTCATTTGGCAGGAAGAAACCTGGGAAATTGAGGAGGGAAGCCAAACAAATATTTTGTCCAGTAGCATGCAGGTAATATCAGATGAGTTGAAAGACTTGGTATTGAGTCCATTGGTTCATGACATTTCCACTTGTTACACATTTCTAATCCCTAAAGCTGTAACTACTATTGGGTAGTTCGTTTAGAAATCTTTCTTATTATTTTTTTTGCTATATTATGACATTGACGCAAAACTCATGTTCTGAGCGTATTACCCCAATCCCTGGATCAAATATTTTTGCTTCCCTAAAAATTTTATTACGAATTTTTTTTTGTTGCTCTTTATGAAAATAATAAAAAAAAACTTGGTTTTATCATGGTGCCTGAAATCTTTTTGGGAGAACTTGCTAATGTCTTGGTTGTTGCTTTCTACTAGATTTGTTAATTTTCCATATTAGCATCCCGAACAATTTTTATGATTTATATTGTGACATTTATATATGTATGTTTTACAGGTCTTCCTGATTATCAGGAGGAGCTTAAAGAGATGTAGTGCTTTGACAAAGAACCAGACATTATTTAATTTGTTCAAGGTACAATCCTTGAATCAATATGAAAACACAATATTTAATTTTAGTATTTGGATTTATTATGACATTGGCCTAGGTTTGTTGACTTCTGATTTGATTCAAGGCTGAAATTGAGCTTAGTTCTGTAAAATTTCTTTTGTCAGTACTAGATTGTTTTCTATATTGAAAAAGTTCTTTCTGTGTCAGTTTCAAGGTTGTCACTTGTCATTTCTGAGACGCTATCATATATTGTTATTTTTGTGATTTTGTGCAGTGATGGTATTATTCAAAAAAAAAAAAAAAAAAAAAAAAAAAAAAAAAAGCCTGATTGTCTAACGCCTGTTTAAAATAAGGAGAAAACTTGAGATAATTTTGATTTTTAAAAGTTTCATTTTGGTTCAGAGATATATGAACCTGAAAACAATGTGTCAGCTTGGGCTGCACATTCTAGAAATGCTAAGTATTGGGCTACTGATTTAGTGCTTCAGCAGATCTCTGGTAGTTCATGTAACTTGACTACTGTGAAGACATGTCTACATATACTGTTCAACCATGTCATGGGAATCAATGGATCACTATATTGATTATGGTGCAGTTTGGAAGCATATTTTTCAGTGGGATGACAAAAAAGAAATGTGTGAACTGCTTGCATCATCATCTTCTTCTATATTTCTTATATAGGAACTTGTTACATTCCCTGATGCTTCTAATACAGTTAATACCTTGTTTTAATTAATATACACTTATACTGATGCTTGAATATCTTTGATTCAAAAAAAAAATAAAATGAAATTCATAAACGAGTTGTTGAAAGTCTTGATGTATTGAACAATTCCATAAGTTTTAGTTTCTGATCACTCATAAGTGACTCCATCTATAGGTGTGCTGTTATTCTAACTAGACCATTATGGTTGTTTGAGTAAGTCCTCTATTTTTCAGATTGATTTCCATAGAATGTTATTGAGTTGAACCATTACTTCATAATGAAGTTTATTTTGGCATGATATTGAAGCAGCTCACCTCATTTCCAGTAGCACTGGCCCAGTACGCGTACTTATCTGCAATTTTAGTTGCAAGCAGGTTTTCCAAGTCTTTAAATATATCAATTCATATTGTTAAAAAAATGCTGTTTTACCTTTGTACTTTGTCGAAGCTCTAGTGTGAGACATTTAGGAGTGGTCCAATTTCATCAAGTATTAGCCTGAGTTCTTGTTTGGAGGTTAAGTGCTCCCTTAATAAACAAAACTTGATTCCTTGTGTCTTTGGAGAGCCTCATCGAAAGAACTGAAACTGCTAAAAACTTACAATTCGTATAATATGTGCTCTTTAAGTATTTTGTAATGTGTTTTCCAAAAAAGAAAGAAAGAAAGTATTTGTAATGCTTATGTCAAATGAACAACTCACCTTTCATGTTGTTACTTGGATTTTTTTACTTGCATGTGCATTTGCAAGTGCTACATATGGGTACACCGGGAATGAATACTAATTTCATAAAAATAAATGATTGCAGATGTTGTTTCATAGTCTACCTAGATGGAATCAATAGGATGCAGACATAGCATGTATAGCATTTCCTCGACAGTTTGACATTTGCACTAAACTTCACATTGAAGTTCGACCTTTAAACTTTGGCTTGTATTTTTGACGAATTTCTACTCCCCTGTTGGATAGAAAAAGCTGAATCTCTGGTTTAATTGAAGTTTGTACTCAGTGATCGTGAACTGAATTGACTTTCGAGTATTTGGATTTGAGCAATCTAGGTCAACGGTCAAGATTATGTCTGTAAACTTAATCTCTTTTTGATCAATTCATTTTGGTAGTTAAAGAAATAGGGTTGGGAGAGTGTGGCAGCAGTGGGCTTGCCATACAGATGGGAGATTCTCTTGGGCAGCCAATCATACTTTAATAATTTTTCCCCTCGGATAATGCTCCTAGGAAGCACATAGAAAGCTATTAATGGGTGATTTTTGCCACAAGATAAACCCTTTGGTTGGGAAGGAATCAAAGAATTTTTGAAGACAAAGCACTTGGTTGGTTCTCCATTTGAGAACAATCGAAACATCTCACTTCCTTTTGGATTCTCTATTCTAAATGGGAAAAGGATGTTTCCCTTTCCAATCTAGTGCGGCATTGGAGCGTACTTTTGGTTGATAAGTTATGCATCTACATTTGTATAGAATTGATTGAACTTGGGATGTTTGGTATGATTCTTTACAAGGACGATTGGTCCTCCATTTTGTAATTGTAATTACTTAATATAAAAGTGATATAAAGTATCTTTCTAAAAAAGAAAGGAAGTAGGGTTGGGAACTTGGGAGAGCTTTGAAAAAACAAAAGCTTTGCTTCCAAGTTACATTCATTTCAGACATTCATTTTAGAGAGCTTTCTCAACCTGTTGATTGGATGATGGGATTTCCATTTATACATGTCATCCATAATGCCCAATTTTCTTTGCTTTTAATGCGCTGGTTGATAGGATTTTAGTTTTTACATAAGATGCTATTATTTGTAATTAGGGTATTCAGGATTGCTCATGGATCGGCTCAAAAGTGAATGCTTTTTCTTCTTGGACGTCTTAAGGAAGTTAATAGATCTACGTTGGTCTCTAGTTATCTAGCTTTTTGGTCAAATTTTTTTATTATTTTTCTTGTTTTTTTATTTTGAGCGCAGTGGAAGAATTTGATCCAACTAATTTGGGATTGAGGCTTTGTTTCTTGATTTCAAACCTCCCTTTTCATGATGTTGCTTTCAAATTGACAATCGATCTCATTTATAGGTATTTCAACGAATTCTCAAAGCATATGCTGCTAAGCTCTTGGCTAAATTGCCAAAGGGAGGTACAGGGATTGTTGCAGCCGCCACTGGTACAGATGGACAAATCAGGGTATTCTTGCTCTGGATATCATTTTGATCTTCTTTTTCCGTATCTGCTAGTTTGCTATTTAGAGTTCATTTGGATGCATTTTCTCACATAGCTAGGGATGATCTATGTTTTTTAAAAAATCAATTGTCTCTTTTCTCACATTGTAATTATAATGCAGACATCTGACAAGGACGAGAGGGTGATTTGTTATATTGTGAATACAGCAGAATATTGTCATAACACGGTCAGTTGCTCGTTGAACATACTTTATGGATACATGCTAATTTTCCATGTTACTTTGTTAATTCTTCTTGTTGTCAGCAATCATTGCAATTTGGTTAGTTGTAGTTCTTGCAGCACTAGATTTATGTTTAAAGGACGGAGTTTTAAAAACATCAGAAATGTAGGATAGTGTGATGTTCTTTTCTTGTGGCAATGATTGCAATATTCTTGTGATTTCCATTTTCCATTTTCTACCTTGTTTATTCTGATCAATCCTATCACATAATTATATATAGTGCTTTTCTTTTTTGAAGAAAATATAGTGCATTGTTGAATTACATTCCACAATTTGTTTTGTCTTTCATATTTTTTCTACTGATCTCATTTTCTCTATTTTGCATGTTTCCAGAATATTTTCTGCCACAATATATTACAAATATTTAATTATGATAAACTTTATATCATCAAAAAAGAAGGTCGAGTTTCATAGCTGCGCATTGAGTATACTCACCGCCAAAGGCTTTTGGCCTAGTGAGAGTGAACTTTCAAGTTCTAACCTCTCCAACATTAAGGTTGGTTGGTTTCAGATAGCTTAGGATAGTCTGAAGACATAAAAGTGGGTGATGGGAGGTATAATGGAGCCATGAAAAAATAGAGTATGAACCCAGCCGGGTTGCTCCAATGGTTAGGAGCGGGCTCCTGCCTGTCAGAGGGTGCGAGTTCGATTCCTGCTGGAGGGGTAAAATTCGGTTGGGCCAGGGCAATTGGCGCTTCGTCGCTGCCTGCTGTGGATTAGTCTCGTAGATCGTCTGTTAAACCCATTGGGGGCTGGTGTGTCAGATCGGTACGGGGGCTGCTGGATACCACAGGACATCAAAAAAAAAAAAAAAAAAAAAAAAAAAAAAAAAAAAAATAGAGTATGAAGTATTCTCAGGTGACAGGTAAAGCAGTTGTAAACTAGTCACATATGAGGCTGCAAAGCGCTTATTTGTGATTGATGTATAGCATAAGGATAGATTTGAGTAGTTATTCTTATGAGGTTGATTTATTGTGCGTCGAAACGTATCTCTCTATCTATCTGATCCATAAAGGAAAACTTTTGACACTCACTCGTTGGTTTCCCTTGATTTGTGCATTGATATTTGTGTGCACAAAATCAATTTGTATCTAATGGACACTAACAAGTGTCAATTGTGCATGTCAAAAGTGGGTCACTATAGCATCTTCCATTCAAAAATTTAGATTGAAGTCTGAAACTTTTAGCTTTATTTTGTAGGTGATATTTTATCTTTTAAGGAAAGCACTAAATTTATAAAATCTTGTGTAGGTGATATTTTTTTTTTTTTAAAGGAAAGAGGGAACTTGCCAAACAATTTGATGTTTTATGAAGGAATCCTCAATATGCTTGTATTGTTCATTTACTAATATTTTTATTATTGGAGTTAGAGAGTGCGGTTGGATTTAATTATTTTCTACTTGGCCATGCAGATATAGACCTATATATTGAGAACACTGATATACATTTTTTTTTTGGCTCATCACAGTCTGGTGAACTGGCTGAAAATGTGTCTAAAATGATAGACTCTCAATTTTCTGACAAAGTGGATATGACAGAAGTACAGGTATTTTAGTCATTATAATGTTACTTTGCCATTTCCCTAAATCTGTTCTTATTTTTTGAACTTGTGCTTCGGCAGGACGAGTTCTCAGCAGTGATCACAAAAGCATTAATGACATTAGTGCATGGCTTGGAAACTAAGTTTGATGCTGAAATGGCTGCAATGACACGTGTACCGTGGGGTACACTAGAAAGTGTTGGTGATCAATCAGAGTAGAATTCCCACCTTTTTACTCATTGATACTGCCTACCGTTTTGTCTGTTTTTCTAAACAAAAGTTAATGTTTCCCCCTTGCAGGTATGTTAATGGCATAAACTCCATCCTTGTTAGCAGTATACCTGTGCTTGGAAGGCTTCTGTCTCCCATATACTTTCAGTTTTTCTTGGACAAGGTACTGATACAAAGATGAATAATGGTGATTCCTCAAGTATCATAAAACCTATCTCTTTCCTGAGCGTTGTTCATGGTGAATTCAATTTTGTCCTTCATCATACCACTTTATTTGTCTTGCTCTTATTATAAAGCTTGCATTTCTGATTTTCTTTATTCTGTTTTTTTTTTTTTAATTTCTCTTGGCGTGGGAACCCCGTTAGGTTTGTGATGGTTTTGTTCCGTTCTGTTATGTACTTTATTTATTCTCTCTTTATTGTTATGTTTTCTTTGTTGTTGTTTGGATGGTTCTCCCTTCAGTTGTCTTTGCCTCTCTCACCACCAATTCATTCTATGCAGCTTGCATCATCTCTTGCTCCTCGATTCTATCTCAACATTTACAAATGCAAGTACATACCAGAAACTGGTGCCCAACAGGTAGGTTTACTTTCAGTGTGTTTCACTCTTATTTTGGGAAGTGTAGCTTTGAGAAACTCACAGTATTCTGTCAATTATAAAGCTCGGTATTCAGAGAAAAAAGTATTCACTAGTTTATATAAAAACTGGTTTGTGATCTCATATGTTAACAGGGATGGTATAAATCTTCTTGTTTATAATTTTTTTTCTCATGCATGTGTATGCTATGTATCATGCATACCAATTTGCAGCTGGAATAGGCAATTGTAGTCCAATGTATGCAGTAGATGAATTATGCTTATCTAGTGCATGCTGAAGTCGTTCTGTGCTTTTGCAATCATATGATTCTAATCGACCAATTTCTTTTACCTTTAAAGTTTAGGAAAACTTCAAACTATGCCGTCTTGTGTGCCTATTTGGTGAAATTGACAATTTAAATATTTCATGGTGAAAACCTTATTTGAATTTTTGTTTCATATATAAGATGATAGATGATATGTTTCCTTGTTACAACTTTATAGATGCTGCTGGACACTCAGGCTGTGAAGACAATCCTTCTTGATATCCCTGCAATTGGAAAACAGGTGAACCTGCATAAATATTGATTGAGTTCTTGATCCATTGAATTTTAATTCCAAATACTTGAAATGATGCATCTAAATTACTGGTGAACCTTTTACCATGCGCATATCCTTGTTTTTAATTGCAGATATATTTGTTAGTCTTTTTATTAGCTTATAGTGTACTAGACTCTTTTCTTTACATCGTTTAGGACATTTATGTCACTTTATGTCTTGCACTTCCTGATCAGGTGTAAATAAGATTAATTATGATAAGCAAGGAAAAGGTGTTGAATCTGATGTATATCCTACTCATTCTTTTGGGTCCTTATATCATAAAAAGTAAAAACTATATAAATTACAGAAGCTTTTTTCATCTTTGTATTGTTCAAGATTTTCTTCATTTCTGATAGCACTACTGTGAGATGTCCTTTCCCTGAAAATGCCCTACCAGTCGTCTTAGCATTGTTGAACCAATTAGAATCATCAAACATATCAGCAGCTAGTAACTCTTCTAAGTCTATGTTCCTCCATCTCATCTAACCTCCCCAGATCACAACCATTCCCGAAGTGGCCAATGCTCATTCTTTCTAGATTGTTGAACATGTATCGGAGGTCTATCAGGCTATTAGCAAATAGGAGTTTGAGCATTTCCTTTTTTCTTTTTAAGGAAGTTTGAGCTTTTCTTATAATGGATGGAGTAGAAAATTGGAGCAAAATAGTTGGTTGAGGGACCTTGGGGCTGAACTAATTTTCTGTTTTCTTTTGTTATTCTTGTTTCTTTCTTATCCATTTCCTTTACTTTGTTTCATGTTTCCACCCTTTTGGCCTTTCGTATGTAACAAGTTCTCTTTTTTTTGGTCAAAGCTTATGTACAAGTCCTTTTTCTAACCTTAGGATTGTTGCACGTAACTAATAGTTTTCACCCATTCGAATTGATTGCAGCAGACATCTGGTGCATCCAACTACTCAAAATTTGTCGGCCGTGAAATGAGCAAAGCTGAAGCCCTCTTGAAGGTTATCTAATTGCTACTATATTCCTTTTCGTTATGCTTCTGAAGCTAATATATTTGTTGTACAGGTTATTTTGTCGCCTGTTGATTCAGTGGGGAATACGTACAGAGCACTTCTTCCTGAGGGAACACCTCAGGATTTCCAGCGGATTCTTGAGCTTAAGGTCCCCACTTCATTAATCTTTATGTTTCTATGAATTTCATCGAGTTTGGAAATATGCGGCCTTGATCTCAATCATCAGTTCAACTAAATGATTTGAATTCTAGAATTCTGCTCAGGCTGGCAAGACCTTGATAATTATGTGTCATTACAAACTCATTGTGATATGCTTTAGAATCGGCCTTTGAAGAAACTCATTGTTATGCTTGAGCATGAACAACTAACCGTTGGCAAATGACCATGATTATTAGTTTGGTTACTTTGGTAGCTTGAGGATGCATTTGCACAAGGCTTATGGAAATTAGACAAAAAAGTCTACTGTCAAATCTTTCACGCAATGTTGTGTTGGTATGTTTAATTTGTACCTTAGGCAACTGAATTGATACATAGCGCCTAAAAATAAAAATAAAAAAAATCGTCAGTAGCATTGCTGTGATGTTCTCTTTCTTTCCCGCAAAACAAGAGCTAACTTTAAATAAGTTGCGCCTTTTTTGGATTTACTGTCCAGGGTTATACCTTTTTTTAGGCTCAGGGTTATGCCTTGTTTGCCATTAGAATCAATGCAAATATTATCAATCAAGTCTCACATTTTTATACCATGGTTGCGTGCATAAACAACCATGGTCATGGGGAGGCAACCCATGATTGGAAAACTATGTTTTGTTCTGACAGGTTGGTTATGAAACATGTGCAGGGGTTGCGAAAACAAGACCAACAAAGTATATTAGATGACTTCAACAAACACGGGTCAGGGATCATGCAACCTTCAGCACCGTTATCCGCGGTTCCTGCAACTTCAGCCACTGCAGCTCCAACAGCAGCCAGCACATCGGCTTTAGTAAGCTCAATTGTCTCCCGAGAGGATGTACTCACACGGGCGGCGGCGCTTGGAAGGGGTGCTGCCACCACAGGGTTCAAAAGGTTCCTTGCTCTAACAGAGGCAGCAAAAGATAGGAAGGATGGCCCATTCAGGAAACTCTTCAATGCATGAGAAGCATTTCAGAGTCTTCTTTTTGCAGATTTTACTCTCCCTCACTCGTTCACTCGCTCCGGTCTTCTTGCTCAACGGACCAAACTTGGAACCAAAGAAGAGAGTTCAGTTGAAGAGGGTCGGATCGAGAGTGTAATCAAACTATAGATATGTATTTATTTCTTTGGATAGAAATCAAACTTTTGTATATTAGTAAACTCAGCTAGAAAGCAAATTACACAACAGAGAGGTACGGGAGCTTTTCAACTTAAGATTTTGATGAATGGGTTGGAGCATGAAGTGTCATATCAACAGGTATAATTTTGCGTACTATTATATATGCACGCAGTATAATTCATGTAAACATCATATGGAGCTTGTTTGGGTGATTACCAAATGAATGATATTTGAAAACATTGTTCGCCATTCTTGGGGAATTGGTTACCAATCAAAGCTTGCTCATTCAGTTTTTACAGGGTAATTAAACGAGTGATTATAATAATTGTAGGATTTGGATCAATAATGATCATGCATTGAAATGGTTGGGTGGTTAATAGTGACTCTTGAATAAGATGCCCTGAATGTTGTTATTGCAATCCTCCTACATAGCTATTGTGATGATCTGAGATTGGGAACAATTATACTGGTGATGCTCTGACAATCTTGAACCAGATGCCATATGTCTAAAAGCACAGTAGCCATAAGTTGGTGCTATGATAAAGTTACTAAGACGTGTTCGGTGTTTAAAAAGCCATGAAATCAAATTATATGTATCAGTCTAACTTAAAATATGTTGGTCTCTTTGTGTCATGAAATTTGGAGTGCTTGACTAACTTTCAAGAGACTAGTCAAGCCTAAGTAAGGCTTCATTTGGTTAATTCACTAAGGCAACTTTCGAAGAAGTTGATACATATATTTATGCGTTTGATTGATTTTTTTTTTTTTCGAAAAACTTTGATAAATTCAAAAATATTAAATTGTTGTGACACACTCAATTGAGTGCACGAAAGTGCATGGGATTTTTATACTCCCAAGAAAAGTGCACGAGTTTGAAAATAGGACAAAATTTCTCATCAAATAAAAGAGTTGTTGTTTATTCCGCTTCAAAGATGTTATCAATTGGATCTGAAAAAAATGAAACAAAACAAAAAAATAAGCAAACAAACATAGCCTCGGTCACAAATTAATTAAAATCGGCTACACAAATTAAACTCTTCCATTATGCTCGATTAAGTGCAATTGATGATGAAAAAGAAAACACAAAAATAATAAAAAAAAAAAATAAAGACACCCACGATTATCCACAAAAGGAAAAAAAAAACTTAATATATTAAATAACCTTTTCCATTGATGTAACAAAAAAATAAAAAAAATTACAATATTGTAAATTAATTATAGCCTAGGCATATATATTACAACACAAACTACTTCTTCCCAACTAATATTTCTATACACACAAGCTTCGCTCTCTCTTTTAATTTCTCGTCTATGTATGCACTATATATATACCATATTTCTATTTACTGCTAGTTTCAAGTAGGTGAGCTTTTGCACCTTTTTGCATTGGCCCCCCGTGCATCTTCAACAAAAACAAGCACAATTACCGGACGCATATATATTATATAGTGACTCTAAATCAATACGAAGATACTGTCGATGTCGTCGCCGAAGACGTCCTCGGCGAGTTCTGCTTGAACACCACAACTGGAAAAATACTCCTTCTCCTTCTCTCCTGCTCTCTAATCACCTCTTCTCCCACCAACTCCAACTTTTCCACATTAGTCTTCTGTGCCACCCTCTTCCCTTTAAACATCACTGACTCCACATTCTTCTGCCTCAGCACCTCCTCTGCAATGCCCACCAGTTTCTTCCCCTCCTCGCCTTTCAACGATGACTTTTCGAATTTCTTTTCGCCTAACAACAGCCCGTTTGCTTGGATTCGGACATAGTTTGTTTCCATCATGTCCCCAAATGCCATTGACACTGCTTGATCCACCTGTAACAACATATTATTAGCGGGGGACTGCTACAATGAGAGTTATAAGACAGAAATACCCTTGAAATAGTCGATACATGCAAGGTTTATGAAGGAAAATTTCGTCATTTGCTTATTTACTCAACCACAGTTCCCGATGTGCCTCGAGTTATGCAAGAACATAAACCGAGTGCATCTGACGGCAAAGTGGTATTTTTTAAAAAAAAATTATGAATGGTAGTCGTATTATTTACTATTTCATGACCCCAGTTGTCAGATTCGCCTCGAGTATTTCAATTACATGATACGAGGCGAATCGAACAATGTTGTAAGTACTTAGTTAAGTTGTAAAGGGCAGTTGTGTCATTTACCATATCAGAAGCTCCGTCACCGACGATTTTTGCCAAACAAGCAGAAGACGGACTCCGTTGAACGGAACAGGCCGACTCCCCGTTCCCCAACGACACCACCAACAGATCCTCCACGCCGTTACAAAACGGAAACTCATGTTTATTATTCAGCACGTGCGTAATAGCCGCAGCCGTCGGATTCCCCATCGCGATCCCCGCACCGCCAAGGGCCGAGATCGTCGTTCTCTTATCAACAGACCTCACGACCTCCACCGTCCCATCTCCACCACCAATCGCGGCACCACAAGCGTCCGCCATCGCGAAATCGTAGCCGTCGCTCTCGAATGCATCAGCACGGGAGAACAAAAATGGGGATCTCGAGGAGAGGTCGTAGCACGAGATCAACACCGGCTTCAACGTGTCCTTGAGAGTGGTCGGCTCGCCGAACACTCCCCGGAGAAACTTCGCCGGAGTTTTTCTCCGGCGAAATATTCCGGCAGATCGCGTCAGCATTTTCCGGCGGTTTATGATCAGGAACTGCAACGCTTGATCTGCTGTGAAGATCGGACGGTCGTGATCCGACGTGCCTCGAGTGAAGAGCAAAGCCGCTAACAATCCTCCAACACCAGATCCAGCTACAATGTCGAAAAAATCCGAGATCCTCGCGTCGGGATTCGCGGTCTTAGATTTTAAATATTCCTCGAGATGCGCGAGGGACTTGGCGGCGAGGATTCCGTCGGTGAACCCGTTGCCGTCAATTGAGAGGATTCGCACTTTTCCTGGCAATGATGACGTTTTCTTAAAATCTTCTTTATTAGTATTAAGAAATTGGTTGGGATCAGCGTAGGCGCCGAAGAGGAATTTGTTCTCGAGAATTGAGAAGATCTCGTGAGTGAGCTTGTCGAGCTCGATTGTCGTCGAGTCATTAATTGGGAGTGGCGAGGATTGTGAAGAAGAAGTGATGGTTGAAGCCATTGTTAATGAATAATGACGTATGATTTAGAGATGTGAATGTCGGCAAGTCAAAATGGAGGGAAATAATTAAACAAAAGGTGTGTGAGAAAAGAATGAATGAATGGAGGGGTATTTATAGGTACAAGAATCATAGGGTGGTGGGGAGTTCGAGGAAATTGTGCGGTCAATAAAATAAGCGATTAAAATCGTTGGGGGAGATTTGGGCACCTGACGAAGGTAGGAGTACCACAGGTTGACTGTCGGCGTTATCGCTTTAGTTCATTGTCTTCGGACAACACCGCCGCATGTATCGATTTCTGTTTAAAAAATTTTTAATGGCATTGTTGTTAACTTAAACATAATACTACCTATTTTGATAGAATTACGATGTAGATTTAGAATATTTTGGTTAACTTTTATATATTTGTAAGGATAAAAATTATTTGAATTTTTGAAGAAATGACTCAAAATTTTTTTTAATTTCAAGATATGTAATCTAATTAGCAATTAATAAAATAATCATAATCACTTGTAAAATTCCTTATTAGATATCTCTTAAATATTTATAAAAATTTTGATAAAACCTTATTGTATATGATTTGTACTTTTCTTTTCTTTCTTTTTTCATGAAATTTGTAGTTAATTTTCTAGATGTATTATGTAAATGTGTGCAACGCTAACAAGAAAATGGGCTTTTTTAATTTGTTTTTGAATTTATCGTATAATTTGTTTTTTATTTGTACTTTTTTTTCATGAAATTTGTAGTTAATTTTTTAGATTTATTATGTAATTTTTATATATATATGTGTGCAAGTGTGCGCTCGTGAGGCTAACAAGAAAATGGGCTTTAAAAAGGAGAAAATTAAGTTACTATATGTAGAGTGTACAAGTTACATTCAATGTAGAAGTCATGTTTGATGTTACAATTCAATGTAAGAGTCATGCTTGACAATGTGATAATTCATAAGCTTGGTTAAAAGGTCATCCAATTTACAACACTCATCATTGGATGACACTTGCTGAGAGAATATGTCTCGTTAAAACCTGTACTAGAAAAATTATGTGGGAAAAAAATCTTGTATGGGAAAAAGAGCACAATGTTCTCGTCAATCTTGATTTGCAGTATAATATTATTGATTGCCTCATTAAAAACATTGCTAGAAAAACTCAGTGGGACAAAACCAAAGCTAAGGAAAAAAATGCAACACAATGATACACTTTGAGAGAATATATATGCCTCATTAAAACCTTTGCTAGAAAAAACCCTTTAGGAAAAAAATCTAGTATAGGAAAAAGAGTACATTGCTCTCATAAATTTTTTATACGGAGTATAATAATGCTAGGGTTGCCTCTTTAAAAACCTTGCTAGGCAAATCCAGTGCGATCAAACCAATAGCGAAAGGAAAATAGTGCAATACACTAATCAACCTTAATAAAAGAGTTTTAATATTGTTAAAATCGACTCATTAAAAACCTTTGCAAAGAAAACCCAGTGAGATAAAACCATAGCAAAGGGAAAAAAGTGCACTACACTAACAAATGACTCATTTAGATTCTCCCCCTCGTGTTCACACGGGTGAGATATTTTGTGCATTTTGTTACACATGAACCATTTCATGCTAAAGCATATGATTGTCACTCTTTTGTATATAGTACTTGCATCAAGTAATCGATTCATAACTTTGTTACTACTGAATGATCATTTGAACTTCGAGTTCATATTAATTTATACATGATTCATAATACAACAAATTTAATGCAATTTGATGTGTTTCAAGCAATTTCACGCCATTCCTTTTGAATTGGCTTATATCTCCCCTAATGGTGGAAAAACTGTTTCATCAAAGTGAAAATTAGCAAAACTTGCTATAAATAATTTCCCTATTATGGATTCAAGGCATCTTATAATATGATTAATGGAGAGTAAATCAATATACGTCTCCTATTGATTTGTCTTGAGATAATCTCCAGCTGAAAAAAAAAAATCAGTTCGATAAAGGATGTCCGTGTGAGTTTTTGATATTTTCACATTATTGATGATTATGGATAATCGAATAGATATTTCCACATTATGAATGTCATTTGATTTATGAAGACATTTGTTTTAACGTGTCTTATATAATCCAGAAGTTAAAGCGAGAATATTATACTCAGATTAAATCATATAGATAAGTTTTCTATTATTCTAAGTAGACTTCTTCTGAACAAGACATTAACAATTAAATTGTTGTATTAGATATTGTCTGAACATTAGCCTCCGCTAAGTTCGAATTCGAGAAATATTCATTTTTGTACATGCATGTAGCACGATACATAAAACATAAACTCATAGCCCATATTTAGGTCACAATTTAAACACATCTCGATGTGCCTATTTTATCGAGCAATTTTCAATGATAAAATTTCTAATATTTTGCCTTTGATTTTGAAGGCATGGTAAAAGTCACAAAAATATTCGGGTATATATATGATAATATTTAGGTAAAATAGCATTTCATATATGACCAAGAAAATGTCACAATTATGAGCGCTCATTGTCGATAATTATTTGTCATTTGTAGCGGTGCACCACTTTTGTTTCAATTTTTGACGGAATTGTCAATACGACCTTTACCTGATATTTTCACCTTTTCCACGTCCATAAATTTATTATTGCGATCATGATCATTATATGCAACATATGCTTCTTAATTTGAAGCCGAACTAATTGGACGAGAGTGATATTATATTTATAATATCTCATTATTTTACTCAGCTACCATGAGACAAGAAACCAATCCTTAATATTTATTGGATTGATGTGCACACTCAATATTCGTTGCAGCAATAAATCGAGGCGGGCCATGTGACCTTATTTTTATTAGGGGTGGGCAGCGGTTTTCGAAAAACTGCCCAAACAGCCCAAACCGACCAAACCGCCCAAATCGACCAAACCGCGCGGTTTAGTTTGATTTTTAAAACTCGCGGTTTGGTCGCGGTTTGGAAAATGACCAAACCGCGATTCTGCGGTTTGGTCGCGGTTTTCGTTTGAGAAAACCGCGGTTTAACCAAACCGAGGGCATTTTGGTAATATAAACCAAAAACCCTAAAAGTTAACTATAAAACCAAATCTTCTTCACTCTCCCATCTGCGCACAACCCTCTCCTCACAACCCTCTCCTCTCCCTCTCCCACGCCGCACAACCCTCTCCCTCTCCTCTCTCCCTCCGCCGCCACCTCCCTCACTCGCATGATCACCTCACTCACTCTCGCCGCCATCACCTTCCGCTCACAGCCGCCGCTCTTCGATCACGCCTGCGCCTGCGCCTGCTGCGCCGTCACCTCCTCTCTCTCCGCTCACAACCGCTGCCATCGTCGCGCCTTCCACCGCGCGAACGTTCACCGCCGCCTCGCCCATTCGCCCGCCTCGCCGTTGCCTCACACCAAAACCGCAACCAAACCGACCAAACCGCGCAAACCGCGGTTCAGTTTGGTTGCGGTTTTGGTGGTTCGCGGTTTGGTGGTGGTTTGATAAATCACTAAACCGCAGCCCTTCGGTTTGGTCGCGGTTTGGTGGTTTTCACCACCAAACCGCGGTTTGCCCACCCCTAATTTTTATTGTCTCATCAGTCATATTTCCACATAGCCTCAACATAGAGGTAATTAAAAATGCGGAATTATATTTAATATTTGACTGATTAAATTTTGTAGCATGAGACCCAACCGCTCATTTTGAGCTTTTGGAGCATTACCGTTTTGGTATGTATATATATAACTCCATAGGGTGAAAATATATATAAAGTGAAATATTTACTTTTCAAATATCTAAAGAGAAATTGGCGAATGATTATGTATAACACACATTTTTGCATATGTGCTTTATTCACAAATTGTAGTATCTAATTGTCATGACAAGTAATTCTTGTTGGTAATATAATAAGGCAACAAGTTCAACTATGGTTGAATAATATTTTAAAAATAAATTTAATATAAAATAGTTTTCCCCTTTAACATAACATATGATTAAATATATGTTCACAACTTGATTCATTAATAAACAAAATGTGCTATTCGTATGAGTTGGCGGGACAACCTCCAGGTTGGGTGGCGAGAGATACTTTACTTAATATCATGCATCCTCGAACGAGATAACCCGTCTCCCTTTCAATATTTAGCTTTACCGGGGACAAGGCTTACCCACTATCAACTCAAACTTATAGCATTATTTGTATTATAAAATCAAGAATATAACAATAACTAATCGTTTGTAGTTTTAAAAGAAAAACTATATGTCATACATTGACTTTTGATTTCTGATGTAGAAGATCGTACAAGAGTACAAGACGCAACTACAGAGCATACTTTCGTAGTCGGGGACGTTACAATGCATAATGTATGAATAAATTACATTTAAATAATTAAATATGCATGTAACAAAAAAGAAATTAACCATGACAACATGAAAAAAATTGAACTTATTTAAATTAATAAAAATTATACCTTCTTAGCTTTATATCTTTGAAAAGCTTCTTGATTTTCAAGACCTCCTCTTGTTGAGCAACTTCGTGCTGATAACGTGTTGTAAATTGAGTTGAAACTTGCTAAGAACTAGAGAAGGAAAATAGAAAACTAAAAACTTATACTACTACAAACTACTACTACAAAGGAGAAGAGAAGAAATGAGATAGTTGGAATAAGAAGTTTTCATTCAACTTGGTGTGTGAATTACAATGGGGTTGACACTCTTTATATATGTCATTTGGTGATGATGATAATTGTATTTATACAATGTGTATAAGTTATACATACACCACAAGTCATACAACACATCACAAGCAACATAGACAATACATGAAAGAGTTGGTGTACATTGGAGATGATTACAAGTTACATGACATTACATGGATAAATGATTATACATTGGAGTTGAATACAAGTTATGTAGAATGTACAAGTTACATTCAATGCGGAAGTCATGTTTGATGTTACAATTCAATGTGAGAGTCATGCTTGACAATGTGATCATTCGTAAGCTTGGTTAAAGGGTCATCCAATTTACAACAGTTACATTTTTATTTTTATTTTTTGTGCATGTTTTAATACCTTTGAAGAAATGAGGCTTTTTTTTTCTTCGTATTTTTTATGTTAATACAACAACAACAATAACAACATAGCCTCAAGTCCCAAAAGCCTCAGTCCGAAATTAACTGGTATATGGATCAAACTTTTCCATGGTGCTCGATTAAGTACAATTAATGATGAGCTTTACAAATCATTCAAATCTCTCATAATTAATGCATCTCATATTAGCTTTGCAAATCATTCAAATTCTCTCTTAATTAAAATTCTTATTAAATTGACTAGAGTGAAAGAATTTAATTTCATAGAACTAAATCTAAATTGAGACCTTCTATTGTTGTTAATTAGTGTACTATATATTCCTTGTACTTGTTACGGTGTTTAATATATTGTAGTGATTTCTTTTGATTAATTGTTGGTAAATCATTATTTATTTAGAAGAGGATGCATTTTTCTAGTCTTCATTATATCAATACAAATTTTAGGAGGTCTCATCTGAGACTATAACAGTGATTAGTTGGAAGGCATATACACAGAACATTGGGCATGAGTGATTGTTTTGGACGTGGGGACTCTACCTGGACCTGTCATTGTTTAGGGAGAGAAAGGCTACCTATCGGAGGGTAGAAGTCGAGTTTGGACAGTATATGTGTTTTAAATATGGTGAAAGGCTAGGACATGGCGAGACACTCATGCAAGGCTTTTTCACTTTCGTCTAATTAGGAATTTTAGAAGACTTTTCAATAGGGAGTGGACTTCGCTCACACCAATCGTGAAGGTAACAGAGCTGCGAATGTACTTGCAAACTATGTAAGAGAGCTCCCTCAAAGTTTATCTATTATTGATGTTTCTCCTGACAGAATTCGGGCTATTCTCTAGGATGCTCGTTGAGTAGCACCTCCTAAAAAAGTGTTTGGTGGAGTCTCTTGTTTGGATGTATGCCCCTTATTTGTCTACATTATTAAAAAAAAAAAAAAAAACACTTGAAAGTTGAAACTTAATTAAATCCACAAACATTAATTTGACAACTTTAGGTAACCGATCGAACAATAGTTATGGGGCCGAAACTAAACAAACGAGCAAAGAGATCAGCATCATCCCACGTCTTTGTTAGTATAGTGTGCATGTATAGTCTTTGTTGGTGTGCATTTTCAAAGCTGTACACATCTGTAAGTCCAACTGATCAACTGTTCATACCATCAGATCGATTAAATGTAAAGAGGGCCCACATTAAATTACGTACACGTGACCCACCAAGGATGTCCTGGGAACAGAGAACTGAAATATCTTACAATATCTTTATGTACAGGTCTCTACTCTCAATGTACATTTTACTGACTGCTCCACCGACGCTAGCCTCCTCCATATGCACCACTTTATGTAACATAATAAATGGAATTCTACCATTACTTTCTTTATTTTTGGATAAAAATTTTAACATTATATCCTTAATTGAATTAGTACAATAAAAAAATTATAAAGATGTGCTTGATGATTTATTCATGAGATCGAATCATATTATTTAATTCTGATACGATGATTTTTATAGAGTCATGATTGGATCTGACTGACTCTTGTGATAATAATTAAATCTAAGTAAGAAGAAGCGGAAAAAAGCTCTAACGCCCGAGACGAAGAAAAAAATAACATTATTATTAATTATAAAAAAATAAAATGGGTGCTTCCGTTTACAGACATCACTTTCACTCGCACGCACGTATTCTTGTCGGATAGCGACTGCAGATTCGCTGCTCCTAGATTTCAATAATTTTATCCAGCATCTTGTGTTGGGATATCACAACGTGGCTTCCTAGAAAACACTTTGTGAGTTTTATTTTTTTTTTGTTTTGTTTTGTTTTTAATTTTAATATGAATCCAGAGCTAACGAGCTGATGAACCTACCAACATTCATGCGTGGAAATGCAAATACTAGTTTGTCACGTAATATGACCATAAGACAGGATGGTTTTATTTTATTTCGATAGTTAGGTGTCTAATCATAAGTTAATTGGACAATTAAACAGTGATTCAGTGAAGTAGAATTAATTGAGGGTTTGTCGACTTTATTCGAAAATAGGTCAGCCTTGTATTTTTATTTTATTTTATTTATGTAGGTAATAGATCGGCTTGTTTCTTAAGCTAGTGTTTTTTTAGACTAGTGTTCCAGAGCTCGAGTATCCGAAGCAATGTTGAAGATGTGTGGATCGAAAGTTAGTTGGACATTGATTAAATAAAACTTCGAAATGAAATATACAAGTGATTAACTTCTCACAACTACAACCTGATGCTTTTGAGATAAAACTAATACTTAAATGTTGAAGGTGGTTAAGTTAGGAACAATATCGGTGCTGGTGGAGATTCGTGGGCTCGCGCACGCGTGTGCAACGTGGCCGAGAGAATTTACAAGTAATGCTTCGACTAAGGATTAAGGTTGGTAGGACCGCTACTGATCGAGTGACGCCACCTCTGACCCAAGATTTTTTTTTTTTTTTGTCAACTTCTGACCCAAGATTTTAAAAGGACTCCATTCTCACACTTCAAAACTGAGTGAAATGGTTAAGGACTACGATGCACCTTGCATGTGCCAACGCATTGCACCCTACTAGGTCTTAAGCTAGTATTTTTCAAAGAAGCTAAGCAACCACTTATATATTATTCCATTATCAGACCATGAAAATATATATTGAGCCAACAAATTAAATCTTAATTAACTATATACATATATACATGAATATTTATTCAATAGATCAATTGTTTAGGCTGGCACAATTCTCTCACGTCGAAAAATGGAGACCCCTGTTGGGACTTGAGTCAAACTCCAAGTTCAAGTTCAATAAATTAGATGTACGTTTATGAAAACATAATTGTCAAAGCATCTTTAGTGAAATGGATGAGGTATCAATTGTCAAAGTCAAAGTTCGAGGAATCGAGGTTGTAGGTTTGACTACAACTTTGATTTCCACTTTAAAATTGAGAAAAATAAACTTTAAAATTAGTCTTCATTCGTCTATTAAACGAACAAAACGTTCCCACTTTAAAAGTACGTGCATTTTTTTTTTAAAGAATATATTTGTTTCAATAATTTAATAGACATTTGAATTTTAACAACGTACTTGACCCAACCGTCTCGTTGTAACATTCTCTTCGTATACATAGTTCGTGCAAATAAATATGAGTGCACGCATGCTATCAATTATTTGCACATATATAACTAGTTGATATCACATCTCAACATGCAGTACCAAATGGGCCTATATATATATATGCTTCGATAATATTGTGGTCACAGCTAAACATATCTTTGCAATCTGTAGATATTAAAATGTTGTTGTACCTAAGATGAAGGGACTTCGGAATTAAATGGAGGAGTAATTAAGTGCATGTCTTTTCCTTCTCCGTTGTGTGGTCAATATTTGCCATCTTATTTTCTTTGACCTTTTTATATAAAATGAGATGTACGTATAACAAACAAGTAGTATCGATAGAAAGGATTCTTTAGATTTATGTTGATGCCTACTACTTGAAATAAATGTGATGTTTTGAGCGTACTTGTGATGTCCCTATCTTAAGATGGTCTTATAGTGCTTGCAAGATCTCTTTGCGGATATATTTGTACATAGCTAGCTATAGTATAGTACCATCACTTCCTTACATTGCTCTTACGTCTTATTTTCCAAAGGAATTACTCAAAATATCACTCTAAGAGTATATCCTTCCATACATAATTGAAAGTAGGGGTATACATGGATCCAATCTAATCCAGCTGTATATGGTCAATCTATGATCTAATCCAAGTACTATGGATTGAAAAATCACAATGCACTACGTACATTTGAATACGGAAAGAATTAGCTTAAGTTGCAAAATTTCAAATTTTTAAACATATGTATGTATGGAATCATGTATGTATAGAATCATGCATACCCATAATTATTTAGCAACATTAATTTACTCATTTAACAATACTAATTAGTGTCTCTAAAATTTTACTAACGCATCATAAAGTGTCGTCACTTGTGCTGATAAAAGTGATGTCGCCTTCCTTTTTTACGATACAAAAGGTATGTGTTGATAACATTTATTTATAACACTTTTGCTCTAAGCGTCCTTAAAGTGGGGACGCTTGTTGTTTATGCATCTTTAATTTTAAGACATTTATTTCTTATGCGTCTCAATTTAGAGACACTCTTTGTTTATGCATCCATAAATTAAAGACACTTGTAAGCTTAGCGTTCTTAAATTGGCAACGCACGTATAATTAGTGTCTCTAAGTTGACAACACATGTATAATTAGTGTTTCTAAATTGGCAACACATGTACACTTGTGTCTCTAAATTGACAACACTTGTACACTTAATGTCTCTAAATTAGTAACACATGTACGCTTAATGTCTCTAAATTGACAACACAAGTACATTTAAGCTTTGTTTGGTAAGCACTAACTAGCTTATCAATTAGCTGATAAGCTAGTTTATTTGTTAAGCAGTGTTTGGTTTGTAGCTTATTTTAAAAATAATCTAGATTAGCTTTTTGAAAAAATAATCTGGTAAGCACTAGATTTGATAAGTTTGTAGCTTATTTTAAAAATAATTGATAAAACGATACTCTTATTAGCATTTGAACCGAAAATCCGTAGTTTGGATTTTTTCTCCCATTATACCCTTATTTTTACGGTATTAATAAATTAATTTCCTTGCAAATTAGTAAAAACAAAATACGTAGAGAATATTAATACCTGCAATTATACCCAGATAGAGTTGGCAAAGGTGAAACCAGCCTTTCAAACTCTTGTAGGTTAGACCAACAGTTATATAATACGTTATTAAAACTTATTGAATTTAAAATTAACATATAGTTTAATATTGTTAATAAAAAATAGTGATTAATAATTAACTAAATATTATAAAAAAAGAATTTCACTAAAATTAAAAATCATTACACATTAATTTCTTAATTATAGATAATCTTGTTAGATATTTATTACATATTAAATAAGTTTTAACAACATCAAGTATAAAAATATTTTTAGATGTTATAAAAATTTTTTAATGTAGTGTTCTAGTGGTGGGCTATCCTACATATTTTTTTTTTTTTTTACTAATCTACTATTTTTTTTAAGTTATAGAGATACTTCTATAGAAATGAAGAAATAATATTGCTTCTCAATTATGGATGATGTGTTAGGTATATGTATAGTTATCCAAGTCGTTTATTATATTTTATTTACATTTGTTTATTTTTTACGAATTCTTATAAATTAATATAGAGCTATTTTCATGTAAGCATTTATGGACACACATAGTTTAGTTTTCTAAATAATATAAATTATTTTATGGTATTAATTTATATTTTGTAAATAAAATACATTAATTATATGATTATATAATTAATATACTTAATTGTGTCATATGTCATTTATTGTCATTTTGCATTTATCAGCTAATCAATCAGCTATCATTCAAATAGTTTTTACTTGATCAGATAGATTATCAGCTTTCCGATACCAGCTAGTAGATTATCAGCTATCAACTAGTTTATTATCAGCTAGATTATCAGTTAGCATTGCCAAACAGAGCCTTAGTAGCGTTTGAACCAAAAATCCGTCGTTTGAATTTTTTTCTCGCGATTATACATTTATTTTTACGGTATTAATAAATTAATGCCCTTAACATTTCAAGCTCTTCTAAGCTTGACCTAATAGTTATATAATACGTTATTAAAACTTATTGAATTTAAAATTTAAAATTAACATATAGCTGAATATTGTTAATGAAAAAAATAGTGATTAATAATTAACTAAATATTATAAAACAAAAATTTCACTAAAATTAAAAATAATTACACATTAATTTCTTAATTATAGATAATCTTGTTAGATATTTATTACATGTGTTTATTTTTTGCGAATTCTTATAAATTAATATAGAGTTATTTTCATGTAAGCATTTATGACACACATAATTTAGTTTTCTAAATAATATAAATTATTTTATGGTATTAATTTATATTTTGTAAATAAAATACAGAGTTATTTATAACAATTAATTATATGATTATATAATTAATATACTTAATTGTGTCATATATCCTTTATTGTCATTTTGCATTTATCATCTAATCAATTAACTATCATTTCAAACAATTTTTAGTTTATCAACTATAATTTATCAGCTAAATTATCAATTTTATGCTACCAGCTAGTAAATTATCAGTTATCAGCTAGTTTATCAGCTATCAGTCACCTTGCCAAACAGAGCCTTAGTGTCTCTAAGTTGACAATGATTGTACACTTAGTGTTTCTAAATTAACAACGCATTTACACTTATTAATGTCTTTAAGTTGACAACACATTTGCACGTAGTGTCTCTAAGTTGACAACGCATTTACACTTATATCTTTAAATCGACAATGCATTCATATTTAGCGTCGTCATATAAATAACAAATTAATATTGATATTATTGGAAAGAAGATTTTATACATAAATTAAAGATGTTTCTAATTCTATTTACAAGAATATTTTTTATCAATAGGAAATTTTTTATTTATTTATTTCATTTGAACAAAATTCAAACTAACAAATGTACAGATTAAGGTAAAAAAAAAACAAATAACTTTATTTAATCAGGTTCTTTAGTGACCAGTGATTTTGCCTTGCCACCTTTAGGACCTACTAACATTAGTCCATAATATGCATCTGCAATGTAGAGTTGGCATGTTTTGTTGTTGAACTTCAATCAAAATAGTCTCCCACATGTAGGTTCCATGGTATAGCTATCAGAGCCATTGCAAATCTCCTTCCTCCTATAAGTACACATGAGGAGTTATAGAAGCAGAAACAAGAGTTGCCCATGTGTCAAGACCCATATGCTTTACATTCAAGGTCTCTTTAGAACAAAAGATTCTACGTAGGTTTTTTTTTGGTTACCTTATGAGTCTTGTGGCTTTGCCAAGTCCATATTTTGACCTTGCTTCCTCTTTTGATCTCAACAACTTGAATAACATAAAGAGAAGAGTTTTTAATTGATTAGTTAGGAGCTTCCCTTCCTGCATAAGCAATTTTACAAAGATGGATCAGTTCTTTGAATATGATTTAAATCAAGTCGATCTGTAAATCAAGTGGGGGAATTTTTCAGACATTTAATAGGGATGTACCAATCTCAAAATCATGCCAGGGGTTGCAGTAACATGTCTCATTGACCAGGAAGAAAGGATTTTGGAACTCAACCATGGAAGCTGCTGCTTCTTTACAACCTCTCTCATCACAAAAAAAAAGAAAAAGAAACTATCTAACAATCTGTTTAGTATGAATATTTTTCTTAGAAATTTTGTCAAATAAGTTACTTGCATCATTTTGAAGACATGAATTGTGAATCTTGTAAACCCATAGAATTTGTCTCAATCTTGCGCACTCCATCAACTTTTATCACAACAGTTAACATAGAATAAAATTTACAAATCAAAGGTTGCCCAAGTTTTTACAAGGAATAACAAGAGTTTCTAACAACACTATCAATAAAATCGTATAAAGCCCCACAAATTAAAAAGATATCTATCAATTGCATCAAAAAATAAATCTTTATAAAAATAAAAATAAAAGGGACAATTACTCAAAATTCTTTAGTAACCTATCATCATCCATTGCTATAAAAAAATGAAAAAACAAGCATATACATGGAAACCAATTAATCAAGACTATTCATGTGATAGGTGTCATCAACAAGTTGATCAACATATTTCTACAAAATAGATATCAATAGGCAACAACTGTGAATCTAATTGACAAGTCCAAAATATAATTAGTTGTGAATCCAAAACTCAATCCATTCTAACCTAGAGAACTTAAAAAGAGCAAGTTGTAAAGTTCATAGCATAAAAAATTTCACATGGGAATAAGATTCAGTTCGTATTTGGCTTCACAAGTTCCAAACAAAATTAAAGTTCTTGTTTTCAGCAGTGCCAAAGCAGAACAAACTACTTGAACTCATATATGATTTAAAAGTAAATAAGCCGAACGCGAAACTAGGATGCAAATAAATACAGTTTGTAATGATGCAAATACATACAGTTTGCAATAGTGCAAATACATACCATTTATAAGTGGCAATCGATTGCAAGTTATGGGGTTCCTAAAGAGTTATGGATCGGAGTCAATGTTAGCGTCGTAGACAAAATCGATGATGCTAGTGGAATAGTAATGGGTGCAGGAAGAACAGTACTAGCAACGTTTGAATTTTTTTCCTAGGAAGGGTTAAAAAGTTGTTGAAGTAGATGGAAATTAAGTTCCCTGAGCTTGGAATGAACAAGGATGATTCTAACGAGATGAGTTGGATTGAATCTGCGGTCAGCTTTGCCGGTTTTCTTAATGGAACTCCTTTAAGTATTTTGCTAAATAGAAATAGTAGCAGTAGTAGTAGTCTTGTTTCCAAGGGTGCATTCAAAGTTATCCACTAGAACAGAAAACAGCTTTAGTAACGGTTTTTCACCGCTATTAAAACAAACACAACAAAGTATAAAACTGTCATTTGCTATGACAATGTCAGAATGTCCAAACAATCACAACAAAGTATCATGAAACTAGAATTCATAAAAAGTGTAAATTTTATATAGAAAGATGTAAAGTTTATGCGATACCTTCACTCAAGAGCCATGAGGAATTGGAGGTGACCCATCTGCATTGTTTGGAAGAAAGATTACCCAAACACCAAAATCATTCTGTAAAAATGCAATCATTGTGTTTCAAACCATGGAAACACTATTAAAGGTACAAATACAACAAACAAAATCGAAATACGCATGTCAAAGAGGGCAAGTAGAGTGAGACAATAGCCATGTGTCTATACACTCTAGATGGAAGACATGGCTGGGGAGCAATCTAAGCTTGTCTTCAGCATCAAATTCACACAAACACACAGCACAATCAAAGGGGTTCTTCAATCCTATAATAGTCTTGTAAAGGAACACTGGGAGAGTATCTATGTAAGACTGATCAACACCAGAGTCATGAAGATTTAACAACTGTTGAAGCTGCCCTTGTAAGGCAGTCACATTATCCAAATCTTCAGTTTCTCTGTTGAATGGTCTGAAGAGGAATCTCACTAGGAGGTGAAGCAGACCAGATATAAAGAAGATTATAGGAAGTATTATGATTATGAGCATAATACTTGGACTGATTTTGTTTTCTATGCCAAACCTAGCACTAGTACTAGCACTAGTACTAGATTGAACACTTGGTGGTGGTGGTGGTGGTGGCGGCGGCGGTGGCAGTGATGATATAGACAACAAGTGGGGAGGAGAAATGAAGGGTTTTTGTTCTGTTTGGATAAAAACCCACTTCATCTTCAATCCAAAAACACAAAAAACTCACCAAGATTGAAGATTTAGATATGTTTCACCTCCATTAATGCCATTATTATCAAGTGGGGAGAGATGGGCCTTCCCCTGATGAGGACTTCTCAAATCCCCTTTTTGTAGGGGATGAACTCTACAAAAAGAAGAAAACAAACAAACAAACAAACAAATAACAAATCTGTGCAAGTCAATGAAGTTTTAGAGAAGAAGAGTTAGTAATTGACTGAGGAATGGAAGTGGGGAGTGTTCTTTGGTGGGAGAAATAAATGGAATGCCAGATGGAGATGGAATTCAAAACTGGGTAATAAATCTTGGCCTCAAGAGTAATGAATGGTATTAGATTTGGCAGTGAAGACTAAAATTAGGTGAGATTATTACTTAATTAACTAGGCTTAATGATGGCAACAATTATTGAAATTAAAGAAAGTCTATTCCTATGTTCCTACTAAGTTAAAAGGAAAATTTTATAAGACCGCAATTAGGCCAGCTATGCTCTATGAAAGTGAATGTTGGGCGGTAAAGTAACAACAATTACATAAAGTGAACGTAGCTGAAATGAGGATGCTTAGGTGGATGTGTGGTAAAACTCGTAAAGATAGAATAAGAAATATAGAAATTCAAAGACAAGTAGGAGTAGCACCAATTGATACAAAGATTAGGGAAGGGCGGTTGTGATGGTTTGGTCACCTGCAAAGACGGCCTACAAATGCCCCAACTAAAAAACTTGACTCAATAGAAACTGTAGAAATTCGACGAGGTAGGGGCAGACCAAAGTTAACATGGGATGCATTAATTAAAAGGGATTTGAATAGTTTGCAAAGCTCACCATCAATTGCACTTAATCGAGCACAATGGAAAAGTTTGATCCATGTGGCCGACCCCAGTTAATTTGGGACTGAGGCTATGTTGTTGTTGTTGTTGTAAAGAAAGTCTATTCCAATTCAAGTAGATGATATTTTTATTCTTTGTAGTTAGGAAAACAAGCTTAAGTACACATACCTGAGTCATTACATCTGCATTGGGATTCCAATTGTTAAATTCACCAATCAAAGAAGCCGACTGAAAAATGAAATAAGCAAGTCTTTTTCAGTATCATAAAACTGAGCAAGAGTACACCAAATTCCAATATTCAAACGTAACCAAGCTATACATCCTTAAAGAAATTCAAAGCATCAAGTAGCGCCCTACAGAGAAAAAAATCCAATGAAAAAAGTACTATGCTTTGAAGTTTCTTACCTCTCATCAGTCATTATGAAAAATAACAATGAAACAACAACAACAACAACAACAACAACAACAACAACAACAACAACAACAACAACAACAACAACAACAACAACAACAACAACATAGCCTTAGTCCCAAATTAACTGGGGTCGGCTACATGGATCAAACTTTTCCATTGTGCTCGATTAAGTGCAATTGATGGTGAGCTTTGCAAACCATTCAAATCCCTCTTAATTAATGCATCCCATGTTAACTTTGGTCTGCCCCTACCTCGTCGAATTTCTACAGTTTCTATTGAATCAAGTTTTCTAGTTGGGGTATTTGTAGGCCGTCTTTGCATGTCACCAAATCATCGCAACCGCCCTTCCCTAATCTTTGTATCAATTGGTGCTACTCCTACTTGTCTTTGAATTTCTATATTTCTTATTCTATCTTTACGAGTTTTACCACACATCCACCTAAGCATCCTCATTTCTGCTACGTTCACTTTATGTAATTGTTGTTGCTTTACTGCTCAACATTCACTTCCATAGAGCATAGCTGGCTTAATTGCGGTCCTATAAAATTTTCCTTTTAACTTAGTAGGAACATGTCGATCACAAATCACCCCTGTTGCACTCCGCCATTTCTTCCATCCCGCTTGAATTTTATGTGTGACATCATTTTCAATGTTACCATCATTTTGTATGATTGATCTTAAGTATCTAAAGTGGTTTACCTTAGGAACTTCTACTTCCCCTAATTTGTCACTTTTCATGAAATGGATCAAAAAGCATACACAAAAACTTTATTTTTTTTCGCCAGCTAGCCAAATTGCAGTAAAGTTAGTTAGAGCACGTTCGATAAGAAATAAATATTGCTACATCCTAATAAGCAGTATATGATGTGATAATAATAAATAATGCTGGTCCTATGTTTTCAATTCGATTGAAGTGAATTCTTGACTAAGGAAACAATGCTTGCATTCTTAGGCTGCATTTAGTTTTGTATCCTGAACTTCTGCTATTGAGAATGTACATTTCTTGAATACTAGTTTGATTGGGTTGTAAGGAAAAGTCAGAGACACTATAAATGAAATAGTTGAAGACATTACTAGGTCATCATTCACTACAATCAATCAACAATCAACCAGTAATCAAGCCAATCTCAACAAATGCTCCTCAAAAATTGAACTTCCTAAAATCCAAAAACCTAACCCTAAATCTGTCCAAAAGCCTAACCAAGCAAACAAAAACACAAAAACCAACAAAACCACAAACCCTAGCACAAGAGAGAGATCATACCGGAGCGAAAGTTCTAGCACTAGAATGAGATCTCATCGACCTTCGGACGGAACACCGCGACTTGACCCGACGAGAGAGACGAGAGCCTCCGATTGCTCGATCGCTGAGCAAAAGTGAATCCGTCCGATCTCTGCACCTTCGCGTCCGAGCACGGAGAGAACACCGAATCGAAGATCTAGTGAGGCCGAATGGAAGATCAAGAGAGATATGGTGAGACAGTGAAGTCGAGAACTTTGACACAGTGAGAGGCATTTGTTATCAATCTATGTTTAGAGTTTGAGCTTACTGGTGATATAGGAGCGGGCGCTAAAGATGATGGAGCTGATTCGAAGTCCGCCATTGAAGCTCGATAGATCGATCGATCTGGTTATCAATCTATGGTTCGGGTTTGAGGTTCTTCTTCGAAAAAATTACAAAAGTACATATAAAATTACTTTAAATGAGGAAATGGGGTGAAAATGGATTTTTTTTTTCGAAAATAGGCAATAACGCCTAATCAAAAGGCCTTATCACAATGGATTAGTGTTGTTGCTGACATGGACGCATGGATAGCGCATTTTGAAAAGACGTTATCCATGTGTCATGGCCACGTGAGACATATTACACAGATAGCGCCTTTTCAAAAGGCGCTATCTGTATAATCTGCACGTCCTACGTGGACAGTGAGGTGGAAGATAATAGTATAGATAGCTCATTTTCAAAAGAAGCTATCTATACAAATTGCCTCGCCAACTCAACGCCACCTCACACCCATGAAGCCTACAAATAGTGATATAACGCGCACGCATATCGCCACCTCACTCCCGCGCCACTCGCGTATGTCGAGGTAAACAACCAATGTAAACAACGCGCACGCATATCGACGCGAACAACCCATGCAAATGTCACCCATGTATGCCGAGGTGGAGATTTTATGCAAATGTCAGGCACGTTTGTCGAGGTGGGCGACCCGTGCGACCTTGTGCAACTCATGCAAACGTCACGCACGTGTCTCGAGGTGGTAAAACCAATGTAAACGTCGCGCACGTATCTCCTGGTTGACAACACATGGAAACGCCACGCATGTATGTCGAGGTGGGTCAGCCATGCATATCCACTACAGACCATGGACCCCATGCAAACGTCACGCACGTATCGCGAGGCCACCTCACCGCCACCTTACAAACTTCAAACATAACCAATAACGCCTTTTGAAAAGGCGTTATTGGTAGTTCGTGAGGTGGCGGGGCAAATGTATAGATAGCGCCTTTTCAAAAGGCGTTATCTATACATTTGCCCCGCCACATCACCGCCACCTCATAAACTACAAAAGCAATAACGCATTTTCAAAAGGCGTTATTAGCTACTTTTACTAATTCAAAGTACACCACCCTATTTTGTGAAATAAATTGTAAATGTGTCTTACTTTCGGAAAAACACCTTCTTCTCCTCTGTTAGAGAGAGATATATACATTAGAATTTGTGATTTGTCGAAAAATCGAATTGGGGGGCATGGCAGGGTAAGGGAAAGCGTTTGGCTCGTGTGGAGAAAGAAAACGAGGCGTTTCTCATGAAATAATGTGGTTTCACGTTTTTTATTCACCGAATAGTGAAAGCTTACTTTAAAATTCCAAAACTAATATATAACTCATTTTCAAAAGGAGCTATTGATGATGAGGTGGCATACATTATTGGTGAAGTAGAAACCACTGGTATGAATAGCTCCTTTTGAAAAGGAGCTATCTATACAAAATACCAAATTATATGAATCACCTCTTTTGAAAATGAGCTATTTGTTCAACTCAAATATCACACATCGAGGTGGAGAACCCATGCAAACGACACGTGCATATTGAGATGAACAACCTGCGTCCCTCGCATATCTCGAGGTAGACAACCCATGTAAACGACACGCACACATATCGACGTGGACAACCTATGCAAACGTCAAGCATGTATGTTGAGGTGGAGAATTCATGCAAATGTCAGACACGTCTGTCGAGGTGGGCGACCATGCAACCTCGCGCGATTCATGCAAACGTCACGCATATATCTCAAGGGGTGCAACTCATACAACCTGTTTCAATCCATGCAAACCTAGCGCACGTATCTCAAGGTAGACAACTCATACAACCTCGCATAATCCATGCAAAATCATGCAAAGATCACACACATATTTCGAGATGGACACCTCATGTAACCTCTTAAAATCTAACTAAATCATGTAAATGACTCGCACGTGTCTCGAGGAGGTAAAGCCAGTGCAAACGTCACACACGTATCTCGTGGTTGACAACACATGGAAACGCCATGCACGTACGTCGAGGTGGGTGAACCATGCATCTTCATGCAAACCATTCAAACGTCACACACATATCTCGAGGTGTGGACAACTCATGCAGCCTCGTGCAATCCATGCAAACCATGCGAATGTGAAGTACGTATTTCGATGTAGACAACACATGCAAGCTGCTGCAGTCCATGCAAACCATCCAAACGTCATGCACGTAACTTGACGTGGATAACTAATGCAAATGACAAACACGTATCTCGATGTGGACAATCCATGCAAACGTCATGCACGTATCTCGATGGGACAACCCATGCATATCCACTACAGACCATGCACCCCATGCAAACGTCAAGCACGTATCGTGAGGCGGACAACCCATGCAACCCATAGTAACCATGCAACTCATCCTTTAAACTTTTGTCTTACTTCTATCTGATGATGATAAAAGAGATATGAAGATTAAAATAATTATAGGCCAAAACTACGTTATTTCTTTGTCTAGAATTTAAAATTAAAACAACAATGATTTGTTGAAAAATAAGTTCATTCCATGAGAAGGTTATATACATAAACTTCATTCACCTAAAATATAAACTAAAAAGAAAATCACCACGACATCAAGAAAACTCATCATACAGGTCTATTACGACGGTTACGTTGACGTTGTTGCTTCATGATGCAAACCAAACGTACTCTATGTTTAGTTGGACGTTGTGTTTGTACATCCGGTCGAGGTTGTTAATGTTGCTGATCTTGCATTGAATGTCGTTGAGTCGATTGATGTTCTTCCTCTGGTGCTTCACTTGACCCACCTATAGTACTAATGCTCCAAAAAATAAGAGGTAGAACCATCCCAAAATATTGGCTTCCTGTATGCGGGTGGGCGAACGAAACATGAGGCGGTGACATGCTTAACTGGTTCATGAATGAGCCATCTCCACTATATGACATATTGTAATTATAACATGGTAGAGTATATACACTCGGCATGTATTGAGACAATGAATGATACATTTGATGTCTAGGCATTCCATGGTACACATATGAAGACGACGACCGGGTGCATAAAGATCAAAATGGTAAGGAGGAAGATTCATGATCGGCGGCCTTGGTACAAACGTTTGAGGTTCTAGTTGCATTAGGGATGATGTAGGAATGTACCCACGAGAAGAATGACGTGGTGGGGATGAGCGTTGGCTACTCTCACCAACGGTCTCTGTTCTACTCGCTCTTGGACGAGATGAACGTGCTGGAGGTGAACGTCTGCTACTCTCTGCAACAATCTTAGTCCGACGAGATGGACGTGGTGGACGAGGACGTCTGGTGCTTTCCCCCTACAGTCTCTGTTCATGTTTTTCTTTTTCTTCTCACCTCTTTATTTGATTCGCTCTGATCCTTTTCTTCATTTTTTTTTCATTCTTCTCATTTATGTCATGTTCGACATCAATTCCATCATTTCATAGAGCAGACCTTTGCCTTTCTTCTTCGTCTAAAATCTTAATCCCTTCATCAAGCGCAACAAGACCTTGCCCGCACCCATCCTCAATAAACATTCGCTTCAGTCGATGCACCAAGTTACACTAATATAAAAACATGAGTTTAATGCACGCAATTTAATATATTAGTTGTTGGGCAAAAATAAGAGTTTCAAGTTTACCGAATAGTCACGTAAAGCCCCGTCGTGTCCGATGAATCATCTAATGACTGAGCGATACCACGTCATGTAGTCTTGGTGATCGTATCATTCTTCTTATGCCGCTGTGACTATGTTGTGACCACGATTTTCCCACATTTGTATAAAGGTTGCGTGAAAAGTCACCTAATTTTCTTGATTGGGTCAACGTAATTCGATGCGGTGCAGTCGGGTGTCGTAATCGCAGTTTGGTAGCACCACCTGTATCATTCCGAATTGTCTCATAACCCTTTCTGATCGATGCTACTCAACTATGTATAAACAAATTAGGGGACACGTGGAAAGCTAACTTTTGTGACCGTCAATACAGTATTCAGGAAGAGACCCGATGACTTCAGCATAAGGTTTTCATACTACATTATCTTCATTTTGTGAGTCGAGTGCATCACGGTAAGCTGATAAAACGTGCATTGCATTCTGTGTAACCGAAAATGCATCAAGCCATCTGTATACAAAACAATAAATTATAGAAAATAAAAATGGAGTTACTATTATAGAAATTATGAAATAATATTTGTATTACATGTGTCCCAATGGAACGTCTATAAGCATGTGTTCTTCATCCACTGTTCGCGGTCGAACTCTTGAAATACTCAAGCGCCTTGGTGCTATGAATGGAAATATGTCTCATGCCCACAGTTGTACAAGAATTGATGCACCAGCAACCTCATGTGCACCTGCGCGAGATCCGCAACACAACTCCTTCTACAAATAAGCCAAACAGGCACCCCCAACTATACTGTCCAACTATTTGAGATCCTCAAGCAATGGTAGAAACATCAAATGTACAAATTGGTTTGACTTGTCAGCAAATAGACAATCACCGATAAGTTGCAGTATGTACGATCGAACATAACGTTGTACCGATTCCTCATCGTTGTCATCATCTATAGTTGGTACGTTACGTTCAAGTTATTCGACTTTAAGTTTACAACCAATAATGTCATCTTCAACAAAAGTTCGACCAAGTAACCTCTCACACACATCAACATAGTCTGTATTGGTCGTTCCCATCACACGCATACCTTCGATAGGTAAGCCGAGCTGTACCTGCACATCCTGGAGTGTAATTGTGCACTCGCCATATTGCATGTGAAATGTATGTGTCTCAGGACGCTATCTCTTTACGAATGCAGTAGTCAAAGCCCAATCAAGGCTGAAGATATGAGATTATCCTCGATTGGTATTGCACTGTTTGATCAACGAAACCACGTCTTCGACGCACGCGCAATGTTTCGTACAACTTATAATTGATAATGTATTAATCGATATATATATATATATATATATATATATATATATTACATATATGCAAGAACATTTGACGTATACATGTAAAAAAGTTTACCTGACCTCTCTAGGTTCACGACGATTCGTGTGTAGATTGGAGATGCAAAAATGAAGGATCTGATGGATCTGGACCCATTGTCGTACAAATTACAAATGACTAATTTTAAAAAAATTAGTCGTGTTGTTCGGAAACTCACAGTAACTTTTTCATATATGTTCGAAAAATAACGAATACTTAAACATTTCAATATAATCAAATTACCAACTTAAGCCATCATAAACAATATACAAAATCGACTATTAGTTTTCATTGGAAGGTTGAGCTCTGCTTGGACAATTTTTTTTGTTATATCCCTCTGAACGACAAATACCACACCCGTTCTTCCTAGTAGGTATTTGTTCACGGTCTTTATTAGGACATGTTATTCTTCTATGTCCTTCTTGATGACATATGCTACATCACGAGGGCCTCGAGACATTAGGAAGATCCATCTCGTTTTGCCTTTGTGTTCCCTTTGGTCTCATTCGACCACGTTTGCACCTTGAGTCCGGTATGATATTCGTCCCAAAAGTCGACCAATATTTCTCATCTGAGATGGCTTTGAAATTATAAGAGTAACATTGCACGTACACATCTATCCTATATTATGGCTCAATGAATCGCGCGTAGCTCATTCGAATAAAGACACATGCAACTAACACGTGCGAGCAAGGGAAACTAAACGATTGCCATTTATTGCAACTGCACACCCGGTCCTTTAGGATGACGACTTTGGTGTTATTTCCTTTATGCATGCGATCTCCATGTCTTCCGGTCAGCACTTCAAACTCACCTATGTCACGATTGATCAAAGTGACTTGATGCCTCCTTGCGGATTGTTCATAATGTGTGAGTTTATCCATGACATATTTTGTGCAGGATAAGCCGTTAGAGATTGCTTCATAAATTTCCTATTTACGTTGATCGTGGTATGTCACCATATGTAGTAAATCATCCGAGTCATCGTTGTTATTGGCAAAAATCGAGCCCCCTTCAATGCACCGTTAAAACATTCTACAAGTGACGTTAAAACTCGTGTAAGTAATATTACTTCAGCGATAACTATATAGTTGAGCGCATAACATAACTTGCATTTCATATATACCAACACCATTAGAATTCATCCATCCGTACCACATGCCTCCATCATTCGATTGAGTCCAAAGTTCTTTGGGGAAGACATTGACATATTGCAGACATTGAGGAATTCGTGATGATAAGTATGCAAAACGCTTCATGCACGCATTAAATTTGATGAAGTTGTGTAATCGAGATAGAATTTGTCCCTCTCATATACAGAGAGATATCTAGTGGATCCCTCGATGTGTTAGATTGTTAAAAGGCCTAGTCTAAGTGAATCGATATTGATCAATGTCACTTGGATGTTTTCAGTCTACCTAGAGATCGAGACTAGTACGATTGAACATGTTGGATGACAATTCCATGCCTTATTTTTGATCAAAAGGATATCGTGTGACAAAAGGATGTTATATACACTATTGATTAGGTTGTATCGATTTGATATTCGTACAACTTGGGTAGTCATAATGTCTTGCTAGAGGCCGACTTGTATACCAAAATGTGTTTTGATACACTGCCAACGTTGTATGAGCCTATTGGGTCGCACACTAAGAATGGTTTTGCGAGATTTTAAGAAGGTTCAGAAAAATGAATTTTATATGATAAAATTCATGACAGAAACGTCCTTGTGGTGTATTACACTTATACTTCTTTAAGTAGGGGTATATGTGTAATTTACGTAACTGTATATATACAAGGGTTGTATAAATAGACGCTTTAAGTTAAAATACACGTACGAAAGATTAAAAGGCCAAAACTCTATTTTCGTTTTAGAAACGACTTAGGCCAAAACTTTGGATCATTTTGGAGAGAAACAAAAGGTTTGGTATTCTCTGAAGCTAGCACTTCGAATCTCGGCTGTCGTTCGTGTGTGGACTACTGGTAGAGGGCGTTCGTCGTTGGCAGCGCCTTAGAGATCGATCAACCTTCATAAAGGTATATTACGACTGATGTATGATTAAGTTTTTCATGGTTTAAACATTTTTAATGGAATTAGATTCGGACCCTGTTGGGGTTTTTGTCAAAACTGTTTGTAATCTCCCTACGCATGAACCCCAAAATTCAACAGTGGTATCAGAGCCTTCGAGTTCGATTCCATTAAATTCATTGCATATTTTCTTCTGATATATACATGATATATGATTGAAAACATGTTAATAGTTGATGTATATGTGATGTATATACGTTTTTTGTTAGATTTATTATCATATTTTGTGTATATGATACATATATTCGTGATTTAATTGAAATTAGTTTCGTACATGCTAGTAACCATGTTAGGTTAATTCGAATAATTTTAATGAATTGAGTATCGTGTTCTGTGATTCATGACACCATTAGGTTCGATTGGGATGAGGTCCGAAATTGCAAATAATTAATTTTCAAAATTATTTATTTATCTCGTTATATCTATTCTGTTATGAAGTTTCTATTTGATAAAGATAGATAACAAATTAGATTAGAGATATAAACAAAATCGATTTCGTTATCCCTATTGGATAGGAGATAAATATGGAGAAGTTTGTTATTCGTGATATGCTAGGATTCAAATATCTTAAGTCCTAATTGGATTAAGATAAGATGATTAGTTAGATGTAGGCCCGGGTTAATTAAAAATGTTTTAATTGACTTACTTTTGGATAAATTAAGGGGTAAATTTAGGATAATAAAATTAGCGAAAAATATGATTTTCTATAGCGAATCTTAATTTTCGAAATTGAGATTCGTCTTCTAAAAAAAATAAAAATAAAAATGGGGCGCCGCCTCTGTACCGTCAATCGTGTCCGACCGTCAATGAGCTGAATCGTCTAACTAATCCTAGCGCACGAAAATTCTTTTATTAGTGAACAGTATAAAAATCTCCGAATTGTTTAGTGATTTAACGAATCAATAAAAATATATGATATTTCATTGTTTACATAAAATCACTAAAACTGAATAAAATCCATCTATTAAATTTTAAGTCTCACGCCATCCATTTTAAACACTTGTCAAGGCCTCGATCACACTAATACAGTTTCAGCCATAACTGGGTGTATTGTGTTATCTTGGTGAGACAAGTTGGATAAAAGTTACCTAAATGTTTAAAATGGTACGACTTAATAAAGCTATCAAAATAGTTTTGAGCTTTAGGCACATGATTAGATAAAAAACATGATAAGACATAAGATGTCCCGTATCTCATAAAAGTATCTAAAAATTACATAAGATGTAATTGGTAACTATTACCTACCTAAATAATCTAGTTATGTGTTTCATGTCATAGCTATCATAGAATTAGGTGAAATATGGATTTTAGTCCCCTAAATAAATAGTGTGTTTTAGGAGGGTTGTTAATTTAGTGGGAGTCTATTCCTCTATACTAAAATAAACTTTGCATAATCTTTATTGTAGATAAATGGCCTCTTCAAGTAACAATAATCCCCTGTCACTGCGATCCATCCTCGAGAAGGATAAGCTATCTGAGACTAACTTTCTTGATTGGTTCAAAAACTTGAGAATTGTTCTTAAGCATGAACGCAAGTTGTATGTCTGGATGCTCCAATTCCTGAGGACCCACCAGCCAATGCTACGAAAAGCTGTGAAGGATGCACATAATAAGCATGTCAACGATTCTACTGATGTTGCACGTATTATGCTGGCAACTATGGTTCATGAACTTTAGAAGGACATGGAACTAATGGAAGTCTACGACATGGCTATAACGCTAAAGGAAATGTTCCAACAACAAGCTAGGCAAGAAAGGTTCGAGACAGTAAAAAACCTACATTCTTGCAAGATGACTAAGGAGCGTCAGTTAGTCCTCATATTATGAAGATGAAGGGCTATGTTGACCAGCTTGATAGACTCGGATTTCCTATAAGCCAAGAATTGGCTACGGATTTGATCCTGAATTCATTACCAGAAAGTTACTCACAATTTGTGATGAATTACAATATGAATAATATGGAGAAATCAATTTCAGAGTTGCATTTGATGCTCAAAACTGCTGAACAAAATATCAAGAAACCTTCTAGTAATGTGTTGATGGTCCAAAAGGGAAAGGGAATGAAGAAGAAAGGCAAATGCAAGGCTAAAGTTGTCAAGGCTGCTGCTGCACCTGTCGCAAAGCCTGTGGAACAAGTCAATCCCCAGCCTGTTCCTGCTTCAAAACATCCAAAAGAAAAGGAAGGAAATTTTCATTTCTGTTATGCACCTGGACATTGGTTCAGAAATTGCAAACTCTATCTGGAAGATCTAAAGAAGAAAAAGGGTAGTGCGACTACCACTATAGGTATTTATGTTATTGAAATTAATTTATCTATTAGTGATTCCTGGGTATTAGATACCGGATGTGGATCTCACATTTGTATAAATGTGCAGGGACTCACCAGAAGTAGAAAGTTGAAGAAAGGAGAAGTCATCCTCCGCGTAGGGAATGGAGCAAGAGTTGCTCCCCTTGCTGTTGGATCATATGACTTAGTCTTACCTAGTGGACTTATCTTAACTTTAAATAATTGTTATTTTGTGCCTGCCTTGAGCAGAAACATCATTTCTGTTTCATGCTTGGATATGGATGGTTTTGATTTTATTATTGCGAATAATAGATGTTCCATTTATCATAAAATAATATTTTATGCAAATGCTGATTTGTGTGATGGTCTTTATATTCTAAGCATGAAAAGGTCCACTGATACTCTAGTCTTTAACATAAATACAAAGAGATTTATGTCAAATGATTTGAATCAAACCTATCTTTGACATTATCGTCTCGGGCACATAAATGAGAAACGCATAACGAAGCTCCATAAAGATGGACTTCTAGATTCATTTGATTTTGGAAACATATGAAACGTGCATATCTTGTTTACGAGGCAAGATGACTAAAAGTCTCTTTACTGGACACAGTGAAAGGGCAAGTGATTTATTGGGTCTAATACATACCGATGTATGCGGTCTTATAAACATAATGACTAGAGGAGGTTATCAGTACTTCATTACATTTACCGATGATTTCAACAGATATGGTTATGTATATCTAATGAAACATAATGTTGAATCATTTGAGATGTTTCGAACGTTGCAAAATGAAGTGCAGAATCAACTTGGTAAAACTATCAAAACACTTCGATCAGATCGAGGCGGTGAATATTTGAGTCAAGAATTTGATGATCATCTTAGAAATTGTGGGATTGTCTCCCAATTGACTCCACCAGCAACTCCATAGTGGAATGGAGTTTCTGAAAGGAGAAATCGAAACTTATTAGATATGGGTCGATCTATGATGAGTCATGTAGATCTTCCATTATCCTTTTGGGGTTATGCATTACAAACCGCAACTTTCACTCTAAATCGAGTTCGTTCTAAAGCGGTTGATAAAACACCATATGAGATATGGTACAGAAGAGACCTAGTTTTGTTTTCCTTAAGATTTGGGGTTGTGAGGCTTACGTAAAACGATAAGTCTCAGAAAAATTAGCACCTAAATCTGACAAGTGTTTATTTGTTGGGTATCCTAAGGAAACAAAAGGATATTACTTTTATAATCCCCCTGAGAACAAAGTGTTTGTTGCTCGGTATGGTGCCTTTATGGAAAAATAGTTTATTTCAAAAGACACTAGTGGGAGAGAAATAAATCTTGAAGAAGTTCAACAATCACAGATAAACCCTGAACCGCTACCGGAAGTTCAACAACGTTCTGAACCAGTCGAACCTCCGTAAGTGACACAAGGTCCACACAAATCTGGTAGGGTAAGACATGAGCCAAAGAGATTCAGATTTCTCATTACTGATAGTCGTGATGTGTTGCTTATGGATCAAAATAAGCCCACTACTTATCAGGAGGCTATGTCTGGACCAGACTCAGATAAATGGCTAAGTGCCATGAACTCTGAGATGGAATCCATGTATGATAACCAAGTTTGGAACTTGGTTGATTTACCTTATGGTGGTAAGACCATTGGATGTAAATGAGTTTTCAAGAAGAAAACTGACATGGATGGCAATGTGCATACTTTTAAAGCAAGACTTGTAGCAAAAGGTTTTAGGCAGACTCAAGGTGTTGATTATGATGAAATTTTTTCGCCAGTAGCCATGCTTAAATCCATAAAAAATTTAATTGTCATTGCTGCATATTATGACTATGAGATATGGCAAATGGATGTAAAAACAACATTTCTTAATGGAAAGCTGCTTGAGGACGTGTATATGACACAACCAGAAGGTTTTGTATATCCAGAGAATTCTAGGAAGGTACGCAAGCTTCAAAGATCCATTTATGGAATAAGGCAAGCTTCTTGGAGTTGGAATCTTCGTTTTGATGAAGCAATCCAGGATTTTGGTTTTATTAAGAACGAAGATGAGCCTTATGTATACAAGAAGGTCAGTGGGAGTGTAGTTGTTTTTCTCGGGCAGTCTTGTATGTTGATGATATATTACTCATTGAAAATGACATCCCAACATTGCGAGAATGTCAAGTCTTGGTTAGGGAAGTGTTTCTCAATGAAAGACTTAGGGAGATGCCTATATCCTAGGGATAAGAATCTATAGGGATAGATCTAAGAGGCTAATCGGTCTAAGTCAGAGTGCTTACATAGACAAGGTCCTGAATATGTTCAGTTTGCAAGACTCTAAAAGATGATTGTTGCCAATGTCTCATGGCATAAGTCTCAGCAAGAATCAATGTCCCAAGACAAATGATGAGCGAGACCATATGAATAAGATTCCATATGCATCGGCTATTGGATCTATCATATATGTCATGCTATGCACTCGACCTGATGTATCATATGCTTTGAGCACTACAAGTAGATATCAGTCAGATCTTGGTGAGAGTCACTAGATAGCCGTAAAGAACATCCTTAAATACTTAAGAATGACCAAGAAATGTTCTTGGTCTATGGAGGTTTTGAAAATGACCTAGTTGTAAATGGTTACACAGATGCAAGTTTTCAAACTGATATAGATGATTTTAGATCGCAATCTGGATATGTGTTTACTTTGAATGGGGGTGCGAGAAGTGGAAAAGTTCGAAGCAGAGAGGCATGTGACAGATTCTACAAATGACGAGTATATTGCGGCGTCCGATGCAAAGAAAGGAGGCGATTTGGATCAAAAAGTTCATTTCGAACTAGGTGTGGTTCCAAGTATTGCTAACCCTGTTTGTTTGTATTGTGACAATAACGGGGCAATAGCATAGGCCAAGGAACTTAGATCACACCACAGATTCAAACATATACTCAGGCGTTTTCATCTCATTAGAGAAATTATTGAGAGGGGAGACGTAAAGATTTGCAGAGTACCTATTGAATACAACATTGCGGATCCATTGACAAAAGCTCTTCCACAAGCAAAACATGATGGTCATGTTAGATCATTAGGCATTAGATGCATGTATGATTGGCCCTAGTGCAAGTGGGAGATGTTGGGGCATGTGCCATAGTCAATCCATTAACTGTCTTTATGAATACTTTTAGTTAATAAAATAAAGGATTTCGTTTGTTGTTTATTATAATTAATTTGCATGTTTACATTATAATAAAATTCATGGGTATTTACAGAAATATCCTAAATGTCCCTAGTCGATCATTATATTGGGAACTTTAATGAATTAAGACTACTGTGAGTCTTGATTGATGATCATATGATGATTATACGTATAGGGATATAAATCAAGATCACGAGTACTTGTTAGGGAACAAAGTACTGGACCGACTCGCTATGAGAACATCACATGGATTAAGTCATAGTTGTTTCTCATGATAGGTATATTTTTAGTCCTCTGACTTGAGATTACCAGAGACTTCAACATTAGAAACATAGTGATTTGACACTATTAAACGTTGTCTTTAACCGAACGATTATAAAGGTTGTGATTGGTTACTGTGTGAGCAATGTGATGAAGTTGTGTAATCGAGATAGAATTTGTCCTTCTCATATAAAGAGAGATATCTAGTGGATCCCTCGATGTGTTAGACTGTTAAAAGGCCTAGTCTAAGTGAATTGATATTGATCAATGTCACTTGGATGTTTTCTGTCTACCTAGAGATCGAGACTAGTACGATTGAACATGTTGGATGACAATTCCATGCCTTATGTTTGATCAAAAGGATATCGTGTGACAAAAGGATGTTATATAAACTATTGATTAGGTTGTATTGATTTGATATTCGTACAACTTGGGTAGTCATAATGTCTTACTAGAGGCCGCTTATGACTTGTATACCAAAATGTGTTTTGGTACACCACCAACGTTGTATGAGCCTATTGGGTCGCACACTAAGAATGATTTTGCGAGATTTTAAGATGGTTCAGAAAAATGAATTTTATATGATAAAATTCATGACAGAAACGTCCTTGTGGTGTATTACACTTATACTTCTTTAAGTAGGGGTATATGTGTAATTTACATAACTGTATATATACAAGGGTTGTATAAATAGACGCTTTAAGTTAGAATACACGTACGAAATATTAAAAGGCAAAAACTCTATTTTCGTTTTAGAAACGACTTAGGCCAAAACTCTGGATCATTTTGGAGAGAAACAAAAGGTTTGGTATTCTCTCGAAGCTAGCACTTCAAATCTCGGCCACCGTTCGTGTGTGGACTATTAGTAGAGGGCGTTCATCATAGGTAGCCCCTTAGAGATCGATCAACCTTCAGAAAGGTATATTGCGAATGAGGTATGATTAAGTTTTTCATGGTTTAAACGTTTTTAATGGAATTAGATTCGGATCCTGTTGGGGTTTTTGTCAAAACCGTTTTGTAATCTCCGCTGCGCATGAACCCCAAAACCCAACAAAATTTTCGTTCGTGATGTTGAGCGGCCGCTCGAGAAAGGATTTTTTTCAAGGGTCATTTTTGAATCGGGTGTTGAAATTATTAATCAAGTGTCGCAGGCAATAACTGTTGTATCCTTTTGGGGGATAAAAATTGTTGGTCGGGGTGTTGACCGCCTCTCGAATGTCAGGGTGACGATAAGAAATAAGGCAAACTCCATCTCTATCTGTCGCGTGTTTACGCAACATCCTAAAAAACCATCCCCACGAATCAGTAGATTCAGTTTCTGTAATGGAAAATGCAACTGGAAGTACGTGTCTATTACCATCAACAGAGATGACAATCATTAGCTTATCACTATATTTGCCATATAAGAAAGTCACGTCAATCTAAAGCAGAGGCCTGCAAAAACTGAAAGCTTGTATCGATGTTTCGAATGCGAAAAACACACGACGAAATTGGGGGGATGCAGTTCTTATCTCATCAGCACCCCATTGTATATGCGACCACTCGATTCTTGTCCCCGACTCTTATTCTTCACAGCCGCCAACCATCTTGGTAATATAGCGTATGACTCATCCCAATCTCCAAATGCACATGCAATTGCCTTCCTTTTGGAATCCCACATTAGCTTGTAGTTTAATTCATGTCTGTATTTTCCATTAATTATTTGTATTAATGCGTTGATAGTATTACTTGATCTATCTGGATGACACTTTGGATCTCTCGCGCAAGCATGTTGGCATCGAGTTGAGCATGACCGCGTTTTACGTCTGGATTTATACAGTTGTGCGGTATGTCTAATTGTGTGATCTCCCATAATTATGTTTTCTTTCGCGAATAAGCACGAAGATGCCAAATACACACGTTTGTGTACTTCCGCACTTGATCGCCCAGAGAGTTGTAGTCGATTCCATTACATGGTATTGACAATATACATTAACATGCTACTGCAGCATCCTCGTTAGGACGTATGTCCTCGTCTGTTTCATTATTGCCATCCTCGTTAACTTCATCGTCACTAGAGGCATCAATGTCATCATGTAATGGACTAACAAATCCATCTTGCGCAACATCACCTTGTGGTGATTGCATATGCAGTCTTTCCATCATCAATCTAGCGTCTAATGTGCCAACATTTTCATCACGGACTTGCAAATGAACAATAGGATTTCGAAACGAGTCGGTTGGCTCAAATGTTAAATAGATATCTACCATTGCAGTTAATGGTAAATTGGTCACTATTGCACACATTAAGTCAAAGTGTGTCGCATCTTGCAACAACACAGGGACGAAATATTGCGAACCTTCGGGGAAGATTATCACGTGGTGATAAGTCATCCTAACTAGAGTCTCCGTAGATGAGATATTGAATACGTTACACACGTCATCCATCAATTATCGGCTACTCGTCCCAAACTTAACCATCAACACTGCTGATGGGGGTGTGTTGTGCACGATACCATTTAAACCATTTACAATTTCACCATGCGCATAGAATAGAAATGAGATGTTTCTATGTTCTATGACCTACATAATTTATTAGACATTGATGTAAATAGATTACACTACACAGGATTACAAATATATTAAGCGAAAAAGTTGATTACTAACGGGAGTTAAAACGTAATCGAACTATCTAATGTAGAAGATCGACATAACTGTGCAATTATAGAGCATACTCATTTGTTTGCATCAAGTATCAATTAATAACTCATATTTACATCCCAAACGATGAAAACTACTAAACTAGTTCATAACGAGCATGTATTTCATAAAAACAAGATCATATTGACTTGTTCCCAAAGACTAATATATATACTATATTTATCATCAATTATTCTACGATTTTTTCATTCATTTTTTTAAAATATCAAGCCAGGAATTTTTTCAAATTGGGTGAATTTAAACCGCAATCAGACTTTCTAATGTAGATGATCGCCGTAATAGCGCAACTACAGAGCATACTCATTTATCTGCTTCAAGTACACCCTCTGTTTGAGTTACTTAATGTTTTAAGCACACATACCATGCGATGAACATATCAACCATTTTTTTTAAAAAAATACATATGTCACTACATAACATAAAAATTATAACAAAACCAAATAAACAATTATGGAAATATTAAATTTTTGAACTTACTATTTTCCTTATCTTTTTGTCTTCAAATTAATAATCATGCGATAAAAAATATAGTTAGTTATTTTATTTAAATGGACTATAATAATTAAAAAATATATAGTTAGTTCGACTTGTGTGTTTATTGAAGAACACATGAGAACAATAAAATAGTTTAACATCAAAGTTTAACAAAATAATAAGGTTAAACAAAAAATCTGTTTAACAAATATAAATAGGTTCAAACAAAGTTTAACAAAAAATATGAATCCTAAATTAACTCTTAAAAAATCTAAAACTAAACCAAATCCTAAACTAAACAAAACAAAACGAGATCCTAAACTATACATAATACATATGATAAAAAGGTTAACAAAATAATATTTTCACAAAAAAAGTTTTAAAAAACCTTTAAACAAATAAAAATTCCTAAACTAACTAAACTAAACTATAGTAACTAAACTAACAACTAAACTAAACTAACATAAACTAAACTAAACTAACTAAACTAACAACAAAACTAAACTAAACTAACTAAATAAAACTAATCAAAAACACACCTTAACAACAAAGTTAAAAAAAAATATTTAGTTAATCTTTAATTAACACTTCAACACAAATTTCCTCGTTTAATCCAAAACCTAAAATTGAGCAAAACTTAAACTAAAAATAATCAAATACTAAACTAAACTAAACTAACCTAAACAAAAATCGAAACTAACCAAAAATCATATAATTAATAACAATGTTAAACAAAAAAAATTAACATAAAATCAAATCCTAAACCTCCAATTCACCTTCACCTTCATCTTCTTCTCTCCCGTCACCTCCTTCTTCTCCCATTACCTCCTCCTTCCATCACTTCCTCCTTCTCCCGTCATCTCCTCCCACCACCTCCTCATTCTCCCTCCTCTTTCTCCCGTCTCCGTCACCTCCTCCCGTCGCCTCCTCCCATCACCTCCTCCTTCTCCCGTCAAGTTGCCCCTCCTTCTCATTCTCCTCTTGTCACCACCTTCCCCTTCTCCTTCAACCCGTCACCACCTTCAACCTCGTCTCCTCTCTACCCTCAACTCGTGGTCTACCACTCCCAATCTCCTTCGACCCGTCACCAACACCTTCCTTAAATATTGAACTAAACTCCGTGACCTACCCTAAACCCTATTACCTACCTAGCATCTACCTCGAGTCCCCGTGGAAAGGTGTTATCTGTGTACCCGAGTCCCCGTGGAAAGGAGCACCGAATAGTGCATTCAAAGAAGCGCTATTCATGTGCTCTTTCCTACATCGACATCCCACATGTACTGAGGAAACAAGAATAACGTCTTTTCCAAAGGCACTATTATTGTTTTTTTTTCCACGTAGATATCCCATGTGGACACCATATATTATTTACATGAATAACGCTTTCGGAGAATGCGCTATTCCTGTAAATCGGCTCCAATCAATCCACGTGGGATCGGACACGTGAATAACGCCTTTTCACGTAGGCCGAAATCTTTCCTCCCATGATAGCGCCTTTTCAAAAAGCGATATAGCTTATATGAAGAATAAAAAAAGCCACACTTGTTTTACTCATTTAAACTAATTTCCGATGTACTCGTGTAAGTTTTTCAAGAAACATGGGTGTGTGTACATTGAACTTTTTATTGTTTCAATGTTAATGGTGTGTTGATCCATTTTTAGTACATAGACTAATTTTTTAGCTTAATTTTAAGTTGAAATAAAAATCTTATTTTTCTTGCTATAGCTTACCTATAGCAATGATAAATTATTTTCTCACTTAGTTTTCAAAGTAATAACTAAAAATTAAGCTAATTATTTTTTATTTAATAATTTTTTTTGAAAGAAGTTGATCTAATGGTTTTAGTTGCACGCTTAACACTAAATTAACCTTTTTGGTTTAATATTTTTTTTTTGAAATTTAACAACACTTGTAAATTTTGTGTCTTTAAATTTGAAATTTAACAACACTTGTAAATTATGTGCCTTTATATTTAAATTTGAACAACAGTTGTAAATTATGTGTCTTTATATTTAAAGTCTAACAACACTTGTAAATTATGTGTTTTTAGATTTAAATTCTAACAACACTTGTAAAATTATTTGTCTTTAGATTTGAGATTTAATGACACTTGTAAATTATGTGTTTTTAGATTTGAAATTTAATGACACTTGTAAATAATGTGTCATTATATTTAAAGTCTGACAACACTTATAAATTATGTGTCTTTAGATTTGATTTTCACAATGAAGCGGCCGTAACCGCCCTGGGGCGACGTGTCTCCATGCATTCCTTGCCGGCTGGCCCAACTACACATGTCCGACACTTGTCCGTCCTCTTTATGTCTCGTAACTCATGTCCACAAGTGTAATATTAGATAAACTAGTAAATCATCCTTATATTCTTTGTCTCATACCAACCGTGGCTATCTAACTATTTCAAATGTTACCTAGTTGACAATTTATTGAGATCCTAACCATACTAATGGGTTGCATTTTAAGGTTAACATATTCAACGAAAGTCTTACTTAATACCATTTAAACAAGATAATTTAGCATGATAAACATTGTTCAAAGGCAAAACCTACTGTGGAAAACCCTGGAAAGTACTCTGTATATAAGCGACATCACCACAATAGGTATATATACATGTACCATGTGATCTTAAGTCTCCCGATACCCAAAATATACAAAATATCAAAAATAAACACGTACAAGTAGGTCCTCGACAGTGGGCACTCAGATGTAGTCGCCTAGGATCCACATGCCCCTACTGGTACGAGGATCTGTACTCAATCATCACAAAAAGACAGATGACGAGTACAGTAGGTAAAATCCCAAGGAACTTCTTTGAGCATTCATATAATAAAATAAAGGAAATACAAAGAATGTTGTCAGGTAAACATGCGGAATGTAAAATAGGAAACTTTAAATGGCTCATCGCATGAATAAACAACAGACAAGTTAACAAACACGTGTGCTCGCTCCAGAGGGACTAGACTGTGCTTCAGGCTACCAAGTTCCCATTGGTGGTCGCATCCAACTGGCCTAACACTTGGTCCCTCACGGCATTGGCAAAATCCGCTGAGTCACCGACATGTGCACCAAGGCAAGCCCAGGTCGCCATTCACTAAGGGTCGGGTCACGCGTGCTATAGTCCAGTGCCTCATGAACATACAACAAGGAAATCCGGGGGAGTAACCTCAACCCATGTTCAAATATCCGAAATAAATGATGAACGACAAGGAATAATAGAAGCAACATGTAAGCAGAATAAATACTCGGAGTTTTTCAGTTGGGTTTTACAAACCTCACACCGCTCTCCAACCTCCCCGGAATCCCGTACCCGACCCGTCGAGCTCCCCAACACTGAGCTTCAATCCACTAAGTCCCTAGAGTCCATTTTTACCTGTTTAGTTTGTTTATAAAGGTGTAGATATGTATTAGGTGATATGTATTAGGTGGAAAATCTCTAAAACAACCCTAAATTCCCATTTTCGTCTGTCATTAACGCGTTAATTTGTCTACCTAGCACGCTAATTTTGAGTTAGCGCACTAAGGGGGTGTACCTAGAGCGCTATTGTTCTTCGTTACGAAGAATAACGACACACTCAGGATAGTTAGCACTTAATATTTCCAATTAGCGCCTAATTGCCTTCTGGGACAGAATTTTCAATTCAAGAATTCTATCCTAGCCCTCTCAATTAGCTATTCTAATTGGTCTATTACACTCTCCTCATCAAAATAACCCTAATCCACGAATCAGAACATTCCAACATCAATGTACATCAATTTTTCACAATTCATACATTTATCACCATCTCTATTAACAACCAATTTCATCAAAACTAACTAAACCAGTGATAAATTCTCCTTATATACAATCTAATGACATGAAATGCATTATATTTACACAACGAATCAGAGATTAAATCATCAATTCGAGTTTCACTAAACACACCTAAAAATGGGTTCATTTGCAAGCTTAGAAGGTGGAGAATGTGATTACCTAAGTTAGATCATTTGGTTTGATGTCTAGGTTGTTGAATTTCTAGTTGAAAGTTTTTCTCCCTCATCAGATTCTTCTCTGTTTCCATGAGAAATTTGTAAGTGGCTTTGATCAAACAATTCCACTAACTCTCATATATACATATTTTATTGGAATCAATTGTGTGTACGTATCCCGAGGCATATCTTGTGGTTCACAAACGTCTTTTCCTATACCTCATGGTGACTCCAATCACGCACTTATCATCTAGTAACACTCACAATGCTAATCTAGATATCCATCTCATGGCCTCTTTTATTTAATATAAATTATAGGCTTCCATTTATTTTATTTGTGTCACATTACATTAAGCCTTATCCAACCATATGGCTAGTGTTTTATTTATCAAATTAAACCAACTCATGGTCACATTAACCTTCGGCTACCCGTACCTTGTGCCCCGCATCTCGACATGCATTTCAAGGTGTGTCATAGCCTATTGTTCAAGTTTATTTAATTAGCCTATGGTAACATTAATTATACTAATTATATAACCTATGGTTACATTAATTATGTCAATTTGATATCCTAGACATGTTTATTTAAGTTTATTGAACTTTCTCTAGTGTACCCATATCTCGCCTCTCGATACCCGCATTAGCATGCACTTCGAGGTAGCTACTCGACATACAACCTCGCACGCTCTCGTGATTCAACATACATACATGCGATATATTTAACCAATAATTGAGTAAATTGCACTGCAATTAAACCATCCAATATACAATTAAACCAGTATACCTAGGTTGATGTGTGTCCTAGCCTACCTGCGGCGTCCACAAGGATCTGAGTTGGTGTCCATGTATGCAATTTCAAGATAATTAACGATATTATTAAAATGAGTCGTTACAGTTCTTCCCAACTAATTAAAAATCTCATCCCGAAATTTAACCGTAACTTAAATCTCATACTAGAAAATAGCCGAGGGTATCGCTCTCTCATCGTCGACTCGAGCTCCCAAGTGAGTCCATCTGTCCTATGATGCTGCCAACGAACTAAGACCTTAGAGAGTTCCTTGTTCTTGAGAACTTGTACTATTCGGTCACTGATCTCTATCAGTCTCTCCTCATAAGTCACGTTAGGCTGAACCTCAATCTGTCCCAACTCAATAGTCGGTCTTGGTCCTGCCCTAGTTAGTCTCAGAATCGAAATGTGAAATGTAGGATGAACTCCAACTAACTCAACAGGTAGCTCTAATCGATACGCAACACTACCTACTCGCTGTGCAATTCTGTATGGGCCAATGAACCTCGGCGCCAATTTCCCCTTAATATCAAACCTCCGCTGACCTTTCTAAAGAGAAACCTTCAAATACACTATGTCTCCCCCTTATAGCTCAGTCCCTCGTGATAATGATCCGCGTATTTCTTCTATATATCTGTGCGGCTCGTAACCTTTGTAGAATCTGTCTAATCTTCTCTGTATGATCAACAACTATCTCAAGCCCAACTATTATTGTATCTTCTAGCTCCGCCCAACAAGCAGATGATCTATAAGGCCTCCCATACAGAGGCCTCAAACGGTGGCATAGTTGTTATTATATGCAAACTCCCACAAAGGCAGATAGTCCTCCCATGAACCCCCAACTAGAATATACAAGCCCTGAGCATATCCTCTAAAATCTGTATCAGTCGCTCGAGGATGATAAGCCACACTAAACTGCAACCTGGTGCCAAACTGCTACTACATTGCTTCCCAAAGCTTCGATGTCAATTTGGGATCTTTATCCAATACGATGGAGACCGGCACTCCATGCAATCTAATAATCTCCCGCTCAAATAATATGCTCAGCTGAGGAAACGTGTATCTCATGGAAATCAGAATGAAATGAGCTGATTTCGTCATTTATCAATCACTACCCAAACTGCATTATGACGCCTCGATGTCTGCGATAGTCCATTAATGAAATTTATAGTGATGTGCTCCCATTTCCATTATGGAATGGGCAATGGCTGTAAGAATCCACCGGGCTTCCTGTGCTCAGCCTTCACCTGCTGGCAAATGTGACAACTCCTGATGTATCTGCCTACGTCACCCTTCATCCCTAGCCATTAGAATAATCGTCGCAAATCATGGTACATCTTGGTCTGACCAAGATGAACTGTGTAGCGAGACTAGTATGCATCTTCTAGAATCTCGTCCCATATCTCCTTATCTACAGGTATCCACAATCTTCCTTAGTGTCTCAAACACCGATCTGTGGCCTCTGCATAATCATTGCACTCCGGATCCCGAGCCAGACCACTATACCGCTCATAAAGCCCACTAGCCCTCTGACACTCGGCAACCCCCTCAATCGATATGGTCGGAACCTTTATTTGACCACAAATATGTTGCTCAGCCGTAGTAGATACCTCTGTCATGCACATAACTGATGCCGCCTGTAATAAATTATGCTCGTGTGTCATAGCTCGCAAACCAGTCTGACCGTTAATCCCACTCTGACTCAATACGTCCGCTATAACATTCGCTTTTCCAGGGTAGTTTTCAATAGCGAAGTCGCAGTCCTTCAGCAACTCCAACCTTCTCCGCTGGCACGTGTTCAAATCCCTTTGAGTATACAAGATGAATTTCTCCCTATAGAGATAGTGCCTCCAAACCTTCAGTGTAAAGACGACCGATTCAAGCTCCAGGTCTTGCACGGGGTAATTTCCCTTATGGGGTCTCAACCATTTGGAGAGATAAGCAATTTGTCTACCATCCTACATCAACACGTATCCAAGACCAATGCCTGGCGCATCTATATAAACTGTCAAAGTCTTGCCCATTTATGACAATGTCAATACTGGTGCAGAGGTCAACCTCTTCTTCAGCTCATAGAAGGCCTGTTCACACTGCTTTGACCAATCAAACCTAACATTTTTCTTGGTTAGTCTCGTCATCGACACGACAATCGAAGAAAGATTCTCTACAAATCGTCGGTAATATCCTACCAGTCCGAGGAAACTCCGTATATCGGTAACAGACTCAGCCGTCCTCTAGTCAATGATAGCCCGAATCTTCTCTGAGTCTACTTGAGATACCCTAGTTATTGATGACATATCCCAAAAATCTCACCACACTCAGCCAAAAGTCACACTTACTAAACTTGGCGTACAATCTGTGCTCTTTTAGTGTCGCCAAAAATGCCCTAAGATGTCCCTCGTGATCCTCACGAGTCATGCTTTAGATCAAGATGTCGTCAATGAACACAGTGACGAATTTGTCTCGATACGGTCTCAAGACCATGTGCATCAAATCCATGAAGATCGTTGAGGCGTTAGTCAGCCCAAACGATATGACCATGAATTTAAATAGCCCGTATCTTGTGTTGAAAGCAGTCTTCTAGATATCCTCTTCTCGAATCATCAACTAATGATAACCCGAGCGAAATTCAATCTTCGAGAAGAATCTGACACCCGTTAACTGATCGAATAGATCATTTATCATAAGAAGTGGGTAACAGTTCCTAAGTATCACCTGATTCAACTTCATATAGTCTATGCACATCCCCATCGACCCAACCTTCTTTTTCACAAACAATAGTGGAGCTCCCAAGGTGACATAATAGGGTGAATAAAACTCTTCTCCAACAATTTTTCCAGCTTTCATCTCACCTCATCTTGCTCCAATGGCGAAACCCTATATGGTATAGGCAATAGGTGCATCCCTGGTATCAATTCTATGATAAACTCGACAGATCGTGGCGATGGCAATCCTGATAGGTCATCGGAAAATACATGAACAAAATCTCTCACCACCGGTACATCCTCGATCCTGACCTCCGTCCTAATCTCCGACTTAACTATCGCTGCAAATGGCTCCATTTCCTATGTTGTAGTTAGTCGGCCTCTAGTGATAGGTAAATCAGTCACAAATCCAACCAGTGTAAACTCTGGTATCCCAGGAATACAAAACTATATCCTCTTACCATAATAATATATATGTGCATGATAGGATGACAGCTAATCCATCTCGGGAAGCACATCAAACTCTAGGTACTCCAATACTCAAAGATCGGCTGGTAACTAATGTCCTTCAACCTCTATTATCACAAATCTCTACATATCCGGTTAGGGTATATCTTGTCCTTAACGGCTGTACTGAGGACAAGGTGTGTGTCTAGTGTCTGTGTATATAACCGTAACACTCCAACAACACGTCCAACAATAAATGATAAAGTACTACTAGAATCAAACATAACATGCATAGGTCAACCAAAAATATGCAACGTACCAACGACGAGCTATCTGGTCACTCCACCATCAGGCTATGCTACCGCATGAGCTATCTCTCTAGTCTATTTTGGCTCTCGACGTGGTGACGGTGGCGTCCTACAGTCGGCCCTCAAGTGCCCCCTCCGACCATACCTGTGGCATTGTGATTATCCTGCCTCCCAGTTTGTCCATCTCAGATCTCAGACCTTGACCTCTGTCATGTCCCTCTAATCTCAGCCTTGACGGTGCATCTGTGGCTGTGGCCTATGTTGATCTACTGGTCCTGATGTGATGGCATGAACCGACTGTCTCTCCTCATACTGGAACTGACTACCTTGATGATCATCCCTACATCCCTTATCCCATCTATCATCACTCCGGCCTCTATCCTAACGATCCCTTTGTCTCTTGACCTCTGATCCGACCGAGAACTCTGGCCTGTCTGTACCTTAGTACCAGTCGCACGCTTGCCATTTCTCTACATCAAATATGTCTCATGTGCTAATGCTCTATCGAAGATGTCCTGCAGAGTAGATGCCCCAGATGATACAGCAGCTGAAGTGATCTTGTCATCTACCCTTCTGGTGAAATAGTAGATCAGCAGTGCTCTGTCCCGGCAACATCCATCGAGAACTGAAGTAAATGTTAGAACCTCTCCATGTACTGCATCAATGTATGGTTACCCTAACTCAGGGTCAAGAACTCCCTCAGTCTCATTCTGACCTCCATACTAGTCATAGAATAGCTTTCTAAACTCAGCCCATGTCATCGGCTCTACATGCGTATCCTGATACGTGGTCCACCATATTATGGCGTGACCTCTCAAGCATGCACCTGATAGTAGTGCTTGAACACTCTCATCATTCCTCATCAGCTTATGAAATAGCTGATGAGATACAATCTATTTCCCCGCGGCCTCGGGGTCAACGCCTCCATAAAAGATCATTTGAAACTTTAGAAATTCCCTCAACAGTTTTTCCTTTGGAGCTAAAACGAATCCCGATATAGTAGCAATAGTAGTAGTCATCTGAATAATAGCCGTAGGTGGAGGCGTAGGAGTCGGCGACTTCAAGGGAACGACAACGGCTGTGGCTCTTTTAGTCTATGCACCCTCTACTACTATCTCAACCGGTGTTTGGGGTGTAACGGGGATGACAACCGTCCCCGTAGGTGCCGTAACTGCTACTGGCTCTCTAAATGCAGCAACCGTTGTAGCCAATGCTGTTAGTACAACGATCGAATCTGTAGGAAACGCAACACCTCGGCCATCAGCCTTTCCTGAGCCGAGAGATTCGGTCCTCCATACTAGGTGCAACTGGGGAGTCTCTAGCTGTACCACTAGGCTGACCAATATCCTGAGGTGTTGTCGATTGTCTGTTCATGATCTGCATCGAGAATCCTTCTCTAGATCGGTCTTGGTATATACGTATATCATATATATAATGGAAAAATAACACGTATTTAGATTCTAACTCTACTTGTCTCACATCACTTCCCAACTAAAATTCTAAGGCAATAACATAGGGTTTCCACAACTAAAGTCTATTTATTACGTCTTATGCTCTTTCATTGTAAATTTTTTGAAGTTCCTCAAACTCAAGCTCTAATACCAACTGTGGCATTGGTATCAGGCTAAGACCATATCCGCTTCTTCACATAGGCTCAAACCTCGCTCTGATACCAATTGTGGCGGGCTCAACCGCCCCAGGGTGACGTGTTTCGTGTATGCTTTGTCGATTGACCTAACTACACGTGTATGACACCTACCTATCCTCTTTATGTCTCGTAACTCGTGTCTACAAGTGTAATATTAGATAAACTAGTAAATCATCCTTATATTTTTTTGCCCATACCAACTATGGCTATCTAACTGTTTCAACTGTTACCTAGTTGACAATTTATTGAGATCCTAACCATACTAATGGGTTGTATTTTAAGGTTAACATATTCAGTTGAAGTCTTACTCAATACCATTTAAACAAGATAATTTAGCATGATAAACATTGTTCAAAGGCAAAACCTATTGTGGAAAACCCTGGAAAGTACTATGTATATAAACGACATCACCACAACATGTATATATACATGTACTGTGTGATCTTAAGTCTCCCAATACCCAAAATATACAAGATATCAAAAATAAATAGGTACAAGTAGGTCCTCGATAGTTGGCAATTAGATGTAGCTGCCTAGGATCCCCTTGCCCCTACTGGTACCATGATCTGCACCCAATCATTACAAAAAGACAGACGACAAGTACAGTAGGTAAAACCCCAAGGAACTCCTCTGAGCATTCATATAATAAAATAAAGGAAATACAAGAAATGTTGTCAAGTAAACACGCGGAATGTCAAACAGGCAACTGTAAATGGCTCAACGCATGAATAAACAACAGACAAGCTAACAAATATGTGTGCTCGCTCTAGATGGACTAGACCGTACTTTGGGTCACCAAGTTCCCATCAGTGGTCGCATCCAACATGCCCAACACTTGGTCCCTCGTGGTGCTGGCCAAATTTCTGAGTCACCAACATGTGCACCAGGCAAGACTAGATCGCCATTCACTGAGGGCCGGGTCACACGTGCTACAGTCCAATGCCTCATAAACACACAACAAGGAAATCGAGGGAGTAACCTCAACCCACGTCTAAATATCTGAAATAAATGATGAACAACAAGGAATAATAAAAGCAACATGTAAGCAGAATAAATACTCAGAGTTTTCAGTTAGGTTTTACAAACCTCTCATCGCTCTCTGACCTCCCCGACTCCCGTACTCGCCCGTCAAGCTCCCCGACGCTGAGCTTCGGTCCACTAAGTCCCTGAGCCCATTTTTACTAGTTTAGTTTGTTTACAAAGGTGAAGATATGTATTAGATGAAAAATCTCTAAAACAATCCTAAATTCCCATTTTCATCTATCATTAGTGCGCTAATTTGTCTACCTAAAACGCTTATTTTGAGTTAGCGTGCTAAGGGGGTGTACCTAGAGCGCTAGATGGAATTAGCTCGCTAGAAATTTTAACTAGCGCGCTATTGTTCTTCGTTGCGAAGAACAACGACACACTCAGGACAGTTAGAGCGTTAATATTTCCAATTAGCACGCTATTTGGCTTATGGGACATAATTCTCAATTCTAGAATTCTGTCATAGCCCTCTCAATTACCTATTCTAACTGGTCCATTACCCTCTCCTCATCAAAATAACCCCGATGCATGAATCGAGAACACTCCAACATCAATGTACATTAATTTTCCACAAATCATACATTTACAACAATCTCCATTAACAACCAATTTCATCAAAACTAACTAAACCCGTGATAATTTCTTCATATATACAATCTATTGACATGAAATGCATCACATTTACACAACAAAACAGAGACTAAATCATCAACTCTAATTTCACTAAACACACCTAAAAATGGGTCCATTTGCAAGGTTAAAAGGTGGAGTAGGTTATTACCTAGGTTAGATCACTTGGATTGATGCCTAGGTTATTGAGTTCCCAACTGGAAGTCTCTTCTCCCTTCTCAGATTCTTCTATGTTTGCATGAGAAATATGTAAGTCATTCTGATCAAACAATTCCACTAACTCTCCTATATACATGTTTTATTGGAATTAATTGTGTATGTATCCCGAGGCATATCTTATGTTTCACAAGCATGTTGTCCTATACCTCCAGGTGACTCCAATAGCACACTCATCATCTAGTAACACTCACAATGCTAATCTAGATATCCATCTCATGACCACTTTTATTTAATGTAAACTATAGGATTCCATTTAGTTTATTTGTGTCACATTACATTAAGGCTTATCCAACCATATGGCTAGTATTTTATTTATCAAATTAAATCAACTCATGGTCACACTAACCCTCGGCTACCCATACCCGGTGCCCCGCGTCTCGACACGCATTTCGAGGGTGTCATAGCCTATTGTTCAAGTTTATTTAATTAGCATAAGGTTACATTAATTATACCAATTTGATAACCCATGGTTACATTAATCATGTCAATTTGATAGCCTAGACATGTTTATGTGAGTTTATTAAGCTTTATCTAGTGTACCCGTATCTCGCCTCTCGATACCCGCATTAGCACGCACTTCGAGGCAACTACCCGTCACACAACCTCGCACGCTCTCGTGATTCAACATACACACATGCGATGTATTTAACCAATAATTGAATAAATTGCACCGCAATTAAGTCATCCAACATACAATTAAACTAGTGTACCTAGGTCGACGTGTGTCTTAGCCTACCCGCGTTGTTCAAGTGGATCTGAGGTGGCGTCCATGTCTATAATTTCGAGATAATTAACGGTATTATTAAAATGGGCCATTACACATAACACTTGTAAATTAAATGTCTTTAGACTTGAAATTTAACAACACTCGTATATTATGTGTCTTTAAATTTAAACCTAACAACACTTGTAAATTATGTGTCTTAAGATTTAAAGTCTAACAACACTTGTAAAATATGTGTCTTTAGATTTGAATTTTGACAACACTTGTAAATTATGTGTCTGTAGATTTGAAATTTAATAACACTTGTAAATTATATGTCTTTAAATTTAAAGTCTAACAACACTTGTAAATTATGTGTCTTTAGATTTAAAGTCTAACAACACTTGTAAATTATGTGTCTTTAGATTTGAATTTTGACCACATTTGTAAATTATGTATTCTTCGATTTGAATTTTGACAACACATATAAATCAGGGTCCCAAAATTTTAAATTTGGCGTCACTTGTTTACCAAGTGTCTCTAATATAGGAGACACTTATAAATTATGCATCCCTAAATATCAAAATTTACAACACTTATTTGCATCCTCAATTTTAACTTTAGTGACACTTATAAACTATGTGTCCTTATATTTGAAGTTTGACAACACTTATAAATTAATGTATCCAAATTTTAAATTTGGCGATACTTGTTTATTAAGTTTCTTTAATTTTGAAACGCTTGTACATTATATGTCTCAAGATTTTAAATTTGGTGACGTTTTAATATCAAGTGTCTTTAATTTGGAAACACTTGTATGTTATGCATCTCAAAATTCTAAATTTGGCAACGCTTGTACATCATGTGTCTCTAAAATTAAAACTTGGAGATTATTTTTATTAATGTTGACAAAAAAGTGTTGCTATAGACCCACTTTGTTTTAGTGGCGCCTAACTCATATTGTTATATGTAACAATGTTAATTGGACCAGAGAGATGATTGAATGCCAATATTAATAAGATGTAAAATTTGCAACCTAATCAATAATTGGTTGTCCTCTGTGAAGAGGTGTTGCGTTCTTGGTGTTTGTTTGCCTTCATCAACGCATACTGGAAAACTCCACAGTTGACTTCTCAATGCTTTCATTGGATTTCATCAGGTAGATGTTTTTTGGTAAGTAGTTTATGAAGGTTGTTGCACACAATGCCGAACATAAATATGTCTTAAATGGGCCATTTATTATCTGGCAAGGTAGATGTTCATTAGGATGGGAGGATTTTTTTCACATTATCACATTGAATGTCTTCATGTGGATGATTCTTTTCAATAACACCATTTGAAAGGTAGTTGTTTTTTAGGTAGGGGTTCTTCTCTGAGTTCCCTTTTGGATCTACTGCTCCACAAGAGATATAATCTTACCTAACATCTGGTGTATAGTCATTGTTGTTTGTAGTGTGCTTGCAAGGATTGAGTAACTAATTTCAAAATCGCTGAAAAAGAAGATATTTCTGGACTTTTCCATAAGTATTCCTTAAACCCCGAAGAAGAGGATGAGGCTGAGATAACAGAAGATTTGAAAGGGGGCACATAGAGGAATACAAGCAGAGCCTCACGGGAAGGGTCGCTTTTCTCCAATATTTGAGCAGAGGGGGCCTAAAAAATGCGCTGCTCAAGGCGTGGAAAAGAAGGGAAGAGGAAGTACAGTTCATCAAAGTTTTAGTTAATTTGTACCATATTAAATTCAAATCCTTGCATGTTATGAACTTCGTGTGGTCCTTGGTTGTTTGAAAATCACCCTTTCTTTCAATTCCATAGAGTGTCGATATTCATCTCCCCACTTTAAAGATCGATAAATGCAAATCTTGGGTATAATTACATGGGGTTCCGATTGACCGCAAAAGTGAAAGCTCGATTAGAGAGATTGTAAAGTATATTGGTGAGTTCGTAAAAGTAGGTGATGCGATGAAGGTGGATGGAGTTGTTCTTAAAATATACAACATATTTCGTATGGAGTTGAATGTGAACAAACCGCTTTTGCGAGGAAGGAAGCTAAAAACTAGAGGAAAACTATATTGGATTGATTTTATGCATAAACGTTTCCGTTTTATTTGTACATACTGTGGAAAAATAACCCACAAGTCAGGCTACTATGACCAATTTATAAAAGGTGTGTCTGGGAAGTTATACTAAGATTACGTGCTTGCCGATGCCCTAGGAAGAAAGAAAGAGGAATATTGTTCTGCCCTAAGCGGGATCGATAAGAGAAGATAGATGAGGGAGACCAAAATCTCGAGGCAACAGAGAGACTTTCGAGATGAATCAGAGGAGGCATCGTGTTTGGGGTCCACTTCGGTAAGGACATATCATAATGAGTCGGTCAGTAGTCCGCAATAGTTGCAGCAGCACCAGATGAGGGATAATGGGAAATAATTAACGTTGACAGGACCTCCCAACCTCGTTATGGAGGGATTTGAAAATTTAAACATGAAGGGAGTTTTGAATTCAAACTGAAAATCGAAGACCTCAGCCCACACATTTGTGAGTGTAGATTTAGGGAAAGCCTAATCCCAAATAGAGCCCACTGAGCCTATGGACATTCAAGCCCCAAGGGTAGAACCATTAGAATCCCAAATGATAATTGTTCCTGACCCATAATCAAGCCTACCCAATCCCCTAAAACATATCCATACCCAAAGCTTACTGGCCTCAAAATAAACCTACCCAACAATTCATGTCTTGTCCACCCAGATTCCCCAACAAACCTAACTTTACCCAATGGCTGCCATCTTCTAAACCCCCATGATCTTGTCCCTCCTTGTGATAACCTAAAAATAGTTCTTATTAGCACTATTAAACACCCTCATGACTGGTTCACTAAACCAGAAAGTCTTACCTTTTCCATCATTCACGTCCCATCCACAAACTTCACCGCATATACCCAGCCCAACTCACCTATACCCACTCTACCGCATCCATCCCTAATGTCAAAAATTGGGAACCCTCCTTCTCGACCAGTCTTAAGTCGTGGGAAAGGACTGAAAGCAAGGGCCAGAGAAGGAGGATTAGAGGGGCCCAAACAGAGCAGGAGATGTTTTTTTATCATCACCTGCGATCCTTCCATAGAGGAGAAAGGCAGAACCGAGAAAGGAGAACATGAATGTCAATATGGGGAGGAACAAATTGAAGATGGTCACACAAACAAGTGTGATGGAAGCAAGCCTGCCAAGAAGGGGCCTATCATTTCCATCAATTACGAAAGCCTTCATCTAGAACTATAGGGGAATTGGAGGGGCTCCTATAGTTGATGGAATCAGGGGGGAGAAAAATTGTTGAAATCCTAATAATTAGTGAAACTAAGAATTACGATAGGTTGCTAGAGGGTGTTCAAAGAAAGCTAAAATTTGATTTCGTACTAACAATCAAACCAACGGGTGGTAGTGTTTTGAAACTCTTCCTCAGTAGTTCAGATTTTGAAGTATGAGGACTTCTTTGTGGAGCTACAAATAGTTAATCGAGATAGGAGTATGCCTTGGAGATTAATGAGGGTGTATCTAAGCACATTTAAACCTGATAAGGAAATACAGTTAAGATCTTTGAGGGATAGGGTACTAAAAATGGGGAACTTCGTGTTATAGTAGGGGATTTTAATGCGCTAATCACAAGTAGAGAAAAGAGGAGGTTTGCCGTTGTTTCCTGAGGAGAATATGAAAAAAATGCCCCAGGCTAATTTTGAGAGATTGATGGAGGAGCTCAAACGCGTCTGGAGGAATTACCTATATATGATATGATGTTCTTTTTTGGAGTGGCTAATCCAACCCATATACTTTTTACTCAAACCGACCTCATTACTCAAGCATACCCCTTTTTGGCTAAATTTACTCCACCTATCTTTTTTTTTTTTTTGATATTCCATAAATACCCTTGCACACTAATCACCCTCATCTTCACCATCACCCCTCAATCTCATCCATTTCTAAATCTTTACCATTGTAAAACACTCGTACTAAGTTGGAAGTGGCTTATGAGTTTTTTTTTTTGGCAAACAAGATCAGATTTGGTCTCATCGGTGCCCTAAAGAGTGAAAAAGTGTTCCCTGTGGGTTTCATACATACAGGGCCGAGACCACTAAATAGGTCTCAGTGAGAGTCAGTGGATACCTCTAAATAGCTATGACTCGGCCTTGAGTGTTTGAAACGTATGGGCACCAAGAAAGAATAAGAAATTCCCAAAACTTTAAAAAAATACACGAAAACGATTAACGTATCAGTGAGTTTTGCTTGGAATCGTTAGATATTCTCGATTCCATCGACATTTTTATGCCCAAAATGTGAGATTCAAACCTCAAATTGACGCCATATACCCAACAACATCACCACAAATAATACCGACTAAAAAACAACAAAAAAACTTAAAAGAAACTCATAAATCAATATGAAAAGATGTAAGGAATGAACTCATGATGTCAAATCGATGTGATTTTGCCTAGATTTTGTCAGAGTTTGGCCAGAGGTAAGTCTGCTATTTAAGAGAGAGAAAGAGAGAGAGAGAGAGAGAGAGAGAGAGAGAGAGAGAGAGAGAGAGAGAGAGAGTTAAGTGACGGGGGTATGGATGAGCGGGGTATGAGTGAGCAATAACCCTTTATATGTATGGAGGACATTTTGGGTCATATCATACATGAATTAAGATTCCTTCAAATTAAGTAAGGTACATTGTTTAGCAAAACGTGGGGTTCATTTAGCCGCTACTTTCTTTTTTACAAGTGAATAAATGAACAAAAACCTCGTCCAATATTAAAATATAACTAATTCATAAATTGCATGCACTAAATATAACTATTTTACGATGTATAATTAATAAGAATACAAGTCCCATTTACATGCGCTGAGATTTTCTAATTTTTTTACCAATTTACGCGACTCTAGGAATTTGTAAACCTTTCCTTGTCGACCAAGAACCTAAAAATACACCAATTGTAATTAATTTGAGTTCCATATTATTTAATTAGACCCTTAAACCAGTCCCAATCAAATGCGAAATCAATTTATCGAAATTTAGGCCAATGTGACCTTTTCGCATTTTTCGAGGTAAAACCTCGACATAAAGTCTCGCTCGCAATCCCGAGTTCTTCATTTTTTATAGAAATTCATAAATCTCTATTTATTTTATCAAAATATTATTTTTCGATGTTTTTCCTCAATTTTCTAAAAATTTTCTATAATTTTCTAGTTTTTTTTTTTTTTTTTTTAATTTACAAATAGGTTAAGCCTAAACCCGGCTGAACCAGATTCGGCTCAACCGAGCCGAACCGGTCGGGCTCAGGGCTCACCCCTCATCTTCCTCGATGAAACAGAGTTAAGTTTTTTGTTATAACCCAAAGCATTCTCGTGGATAGGAGACGAGCATTCTCGTGGCAGTTTGTCAGAGCCTCCCTTCCATCCTCAATGAATCCAACGACAATAATAACAAGTAATAGCTTACAACAATAACACCAATCATCACACTTTCATCATCGTCTTCATCACCTCTCTCTCGGTCCCTTTTCTCCATCTCTCTCTCTCTTCCTCTTATCCGTTTTCAATTTTGATTTTTGCTAAAAGATAAATAATGAATTTCCTCGAGATTCGTGCAATATGAATTTTGAGGCGGATCTAATATTTCACTTTTGAATTTAATTCTTTTAGAGATACGTAACACATATCTTGAGGCCAATCTTGTGGCTATCAATTAACCTAAAAACCTCCTCTTGACCGATTATCACTAATACATTTTTAAGGTTAGGGTCATTACATATATTATTGCTTACCCCATGCCTTAGAAATGAAGAAGTGTCGCCCACGGTTTTGGTCACACGAGGCCGAGACTTATTTAGTGGTCTCGGTCGTCTTACACCGAGACATCTTTAGAGGTCTCGGCTGACCCCGTCGAGACCTTTGAAAAGGTCTCGGTCTTGTATTAGTTTCGGTGGGAGCCGACTAAAACCTTTAGAGAGGTCTCAAACTTGTGTGACCGAGACTTCCAAAGTAGTCTCGGACTTACGTAACTAAGACTTCTAAAATGGTCTCGGCCCTGTGTGTCTAAAACCTACGGGCAACAAGAACGAACAAAAAAAACTTAAAACTACAAAAAATACATGAAATCGACCAAAAATTAGTGGGTTTTATTCAGAATTGCTAGATATTCTCAATTCCATTGATTTTTGTGCCAAATATGCAAGATTCAAGCTCCAAGTCAAAAGCCATAAACCTAACAACAAAACCACAAACACCAATATCGACTCACAAAAAGTAAGAAAAAACTCCAAAAAACCTAGAAATCGACATAAAAATAGGTAGAGAATACACTCATGACATCGAATTGATGTAGTTTTGCTCAGATTTTGTCGGATTTGGACCAGAAGTGAGAGCGCGATTTGAGAGGGGTGACTTCGGTATGGGTGAGTGGGTGTGAGCAAAAACCCATTTATACGGAAGGGCAGTTGGGTCATTTCACACATGCATTAAATTTTTTTAAAAAATTGGGGTTCATTTAGCAAAACCTGGGGTCTTTTTAACCGCTATCTATTAAAAATGGGCGCGGCTATGTGCACCCCACAAAAGTATAAGGGAAAGCAACTTAAAAAATGAAAACGATATACAAAATTTGGAACATGTGAAAGTACCAACTTACCCCTTCATAAACCAAAATTCTATCCCTGTCCTCTTTCCTCTCTCACGTTCATTTGTACACCCCACAAATCGTGGTCAGTTCCTCCCACCACTTGCGATACGACATTGGTTCTTTAAAGCCCAGGGGCTGTTAAAATTAATGTAAGTATCGTCATTTGACATCATAGTTAGGTGTGTTTGATTGAAAATGGAGGATGATCATATAAGAAATGATGATGTGCAACATGGAGAGGTAGATGTTGAAACAATTTGTTGGCTTATCGAATTTACATTTTGTTAAAAAAAAACAAAAATTGGTTTCACCATCCAGTTCGGCCTCCCAGTGCCGAACCTAAGGTGCATGTTCGGTTACAAAGAACTGAACATGCTTCAATTCTTTGGATGATGGCAACCGAACATAATCATAATACTCGGTCAATGAAAACCGAACCTCCTTAAAATGTTCGGTTATAAATGTTCGGTCGTGAGAGGCTAAACATACAAAGTTTGGACATGATCGAACCTCATATTTTTAAGATTTTTTTCCTTTATTCGTGTTTATTGAATTTCACAACTGATGCTTTGATACTCCTTTTTGAGCAGGAAATAATTGATTCTAGTAACTATCACGATTACACTAATGAATTCATCCCCGAAGCACCACTTGCAAGTAGGCATGAGGCACTCAGTTGGGTGCAAAAATAAGGATCTCATAGACTATTTGTTATTGTCACAAAGAATCTCGACGCGGGGGAAGGGGAGAGAGGAGAGGATGGTCATCGTCGGGGAAGGGTGAACATGGTTTGTGAGTGGTTCGGATCTTATAATGGTGCGATCTAAAGAGTTGGGAAAATGAAAGTTGGTAAGGTTGTGAGTATAGTTAACTTAAATAACAAGATAGTGAGCTCAACCCGGCTGATGGATAATCTATTGAAGGCTAGAAGTGTCGGGGTGACAGGTCTGCAAATTGCAAGCCGCCAACTAGGCACCGTGATTAATGCATCTAAGCAATGGTAGTTCATGAAATTAAACATTACATAAAGTTAGATACATTATCAATATATTAAACACAAACTCAGTACTAAATTACTAAATGAAATAGTACCTCATTTTTTCATATAACAACCGCAACATGGTTGTTGAAACTACTCAATATAGAACGGTCAATGGGCCTACTCGGAATAAGTCTCAATGCGTCTCCGATTGGTTTTTGCACTACCCTCCGACTTGATGAAGTTGTCTTGCCACGTGCCTTACCACGTGACCTTTTTTCCTCAACTTTCTCTTCCTTATCATCTCCCTCTTCTTCTTCTCCCTCCCTCTCATCTTCCTCCTCTTCTTCTCCTTCTCCAGTCCCCTCTTCTTTTCCTTTAAAGGATGAAGATGAATCTTCGCTTCTCTCTATCTTGTGCTTCATCTTATTTTCCTTGTCCAACCTCATCTTTTTCTCCCTTATAACCCTCTTTTGAGTTCTCCTCTTCTCCTTCTTCAACCCCACTTTGTTCTCCATCCCCTTTTTCATCCCCTTCTTTCGACTTTTCATACGACTCCTCTTCAGACTCTTCTACATCCTTTTTATTCTATTATTGATGGACAATCCCTTCTTCAACTTCTACTCGTTCTTATTCACTTGAGTCAAAAAAATATTTGTTTTGGCTATCGTAAAGTTCTATTTTTTTCCTACGACTTCAGAGTCGTGTACCGCGGAAGCCTCAACAGTCACTCCATCTGTAACTTGCAGCGATTGCTTGGACTTTCGATATGATGTGGTTTTAGGAATCCGACATAGGTGCTTGTCGACGGCATTGGCACCAACTTCCTCTCGTGTGATAAGCCTCTTTGGACGACCCATCCCTGTACAAAGGTAAAAGTTCGGAAAAAGCTTTAGGTAAATTTATATTTCTCCTCATGGTTCAGTGGATAAGACCCTAAACATCAAGAGATGTTCGAGCAAGCAGGGATGAACCTCGCCCTCATGTTCGGTCATAAAGAATAGAACCTTATCGAAAGGTTCAATAACTCAATACCGAACCTCACTCAAAATTTTGGTCTCCCAAAGTCAAATCTTCCTTAAAGGTTCGGTCACCGACGGCTGAATCTTATATTGGAGACTCGATCCTGGACGACCGAACGAGAGTGAATGCAACAACGAGAACACACAACAAATACAACATTCATTCATTACAAACAACAACAACAAAAACAGCCAAAAACAATGACAACTAATAAATAAATCTTACCTTTGATTCAATCCGAGTCCGGTAGGCCAAAAATCTAACACTTAATAAGCCTCTCTCCGTATAGGCAAAAATTTTGGGATATCAATGAGACTGTGTCTTGATTTCAAGGTTTCGTATAGGTTTGGGCGAGGGTTTCGTTGATGGGGAGGAAGGAGTCGATTTCGATTTGGTTGTGGGGTGCCCTCCTAAGAAGGGGTAATTTGGAGGATTCTCATTTTAATTGAGGGTGCCCTAATCAAACTTTGGATTGCACTCATCATGTGGCTTGCCCTTACACTTTGTGGGGTGCCTATAGCGTGGCCCATTAAAAATTCCACAAATTTCACTTTTTTATATTTATATATTTAATTTTTCAAAAAAATTTAAGTAAACGCGAAAGAAACTCTAGTGAGATATAAGCCATTGCGTGCCAAAACAGGCTTGAATAAGATGCGTGGTTGGAAATTCTTTTTGAAGTAAAAAATAAAATAAAAAATAAAAAATAAAAAGCGTAGCCGATTTTATATATCCATCGATCAGATGAGTGTTGAGATGTTGTATGGCGCATCTCGAGGACAAGTTCAATGATTAGGTGGTTACGGAGTCTCTTTCTGGGAACAACCACCCGTACAAGGAGACATTTAATATCGCACGTGGCAAGTACTATGGGGTCATTTGCTGTACTTTTCGCCACCCACACGCTTTCCGCTGTGTTTTGCCTGTTCTTTTGACTAGTATGTATCGTATGTAGTCAAACGTTACCCAACTACATATCAATTATATATATGACATTCCTCTATCATAATTAATGAATATCAAATTTTAACCTACAAAATCTTCTGCATTCATGTATCCACATTTTTTTTTTGATGAACTGTACCAACTATTATTTAGATTTTTTTTTGTCAAAAAACAATTATTCAGGATTTAATATTCATCAACAGTACTTGCAAAGAGTGATGGAATCAAAAAATTTAATTAGGTGGGGTTAGATACTCATCCGATTCGCTCGCCTATCATGAGCTAGACTTGAGTTGTAAAGACATATAGACCCAACCTTATTCAAAAAATTTAAATTTAGATCATTTGATGGGCATGCCTAGCTAGGTTAATTCACATTCGACAACTCAAGCCGAGTCCTTATTAAACTTATAAATATCTTTATACTTTTATTTAAAAAGAAGTTGGTTTTAAAAAAGAATTATCACAGGCAATGTTTGAGATTTGTTATTATATATATAGGGAGTGATTATTAGCACCCCTATACCTTATATCAACTCCTTATTTAATTTAATGTTATTTATAGCTCCTAATAAATAAGTTCATGCTCTAAGCACCCCCTTAATTATTAATAAACTCCACAATATACCCCTGGTTCATATTATCTCCCTCTCTCCTCAAACAAAGCCCTATTTTCATCTTTGTGATCTCCAACCTCCAATCTCTTGTTACAAATCGTCTTTTTCTCCTTTTTAATTTAATTTGTTCTATATGCATTCCAAGATTGACTCTTCGATCCTTAAAAGCAAAGATTCAACACAAATTAATAAAGGTTCTAATAATTCAAGATTATGAATCAAATCTTAACCAAATACTATAATCAAGATGTTGTATTTGATGGTGGATTGTTGAGTGTATGGACAAAAAGATGAGAAGGGGTGTGGAGATTAGGAAGTAGAAGAAAAAAATAAGATGAGTCTATGATTTAATTTGGGGTGGGATATAGAAAGTGAAAATTAAGTAGAAGAGGAGAACGTGAGTGCATGCGGTGGGTTAGATAGGAGTTGAAGATGAGTTTAATGTTTCATTTAGGGAGGAGTATAGAGAGTGAAAAGTAAAGTTGAGGAGTGGTGTAGAGAGTGGAAAGTAAATGGGGAAAAGAAATGAAATAGTTCATGATTTAGAGTGAGATTATTTATATAATTTTGCCTAAAACTATTTTAGTTTTAAAATGTAATAAATTAAATAGGGGCTAATATAGGGTAATGAGGGGCTAATAGTCACTCCTATATATATATATATATATACATACATACTTACTTAATAATAAGCATGAATAATCAATCTTTCAACCATCACTTGAATTTAATATTTTATTCTTCATTAAGTCTTTCAACCGTCACTTAAATTAACAATCATACCCTTAATTAAAGGCATAATCAATTTTTCAGCCGTCACTTAAATTTACTATTTATCATTGATTAAGTCTCCAGCTTTCATATAAATGTACTTTTCTACCATTAATTAAGGGTCTTCCCACTATTAAATCCAAAAATTTATAATTAGTTGTCAAAAAAGTCAGAATAAAATTGAAATAGTATATTTTTTAAATATAAAAATAAATTATTAGATTAATTTAATTATTGCGAGTGTACCGAGCGAGTTTAAGCATGTGTAGTACCCTCCATAAACTAGTATACTTAACAAGCACTAATACTAAGACTTTCAACTTGATATTATAATCTTACCCTTTTCTTAAATCGATCTCTCCCATAGGGTGTCAAATCCCAAAATTCTTAATTCAATAATTATGGCTAATCAGAGATTAATGGATCTTAATTGTGGTTTAGGCCATGATTCGGGACCTAAGAACCGGTGAAAAAAGATTTACATATAATTTTATTATTGTGTGACGTGTGATGTGTGCCTAGTGTTGTGTACTATTATATTATTTTATTTTACAAAATTCAAAAATTTGTATGGTTTTGTCCAGAGATAAGTAACAAAATGAGTCTCGGGATAATTAAAATGCTGACCCGAACTTTAGTTTCGAATTTTGTGAAAAATCAAATGCGGTTAAGTAAAAATTTAAAAGTAAATTTAAATGGACTTAATGAGCCGACGTGGGATTTTGCCTCGGTTTTCGTGTAAGTTGAGATCGAAGGTAGTGTGAAATGAGACGAGTTTGTGCGAGACCTCATTACGAGTTTTACGTCGATTGGCAGAGGTCAAGGTTGAGACTGAGTCCAAATTGGTGCAAGTTTGGTAAAGTATGGCAAGAAGATTAGTCCGTAACATTTTATGGACCAAAACTATTTTGTTGAGATTTTAGTTCGATTGATTTTTATGTTTTATTTTTAGATTGATTTTTATGTTTTATTTTTTATATTAAACCATCAACTGCTTGTCAGCATATTAATTTTTTTATTTATTAATTTCCCAAATCCCTATTTGACATGTTTTGACTTTCAGTGCTCGTTTTCGATTCCTTTTTTTACTAAATCGAGCTAAACTCTCAACAAAATAGTTCAATTTCATAAAACTTCCATAACACTGGTTTTGATCACATCAAGACCCCGAAAATCTTAACTTTATTTCATGAAATCCTAAAACTTTCCAACCAGGAGAAGACAAATCAAAGACTTTCAACTAGGGGAAAAACTAACTATAAAATAAAACTAAAAACAATATCAATCTAGTGTTGCATAAATCCATGCAACGCCGCTAATGAAGATGCACCACAATAAGGATGGATCAATCTCCACAAATATGATTAGATTTGTTATATAGTTATTATATGAATAAAATGTAAAAAAGATTTGATTGGAACCACTACCGATCGAAGAGGAGGATCGACAATGGTTCAAGAACAAAAATTACAAAAGTGAATTAAGAAGAAGATTTTAGGGTTTTGGAGAAAAGAGAGGCGACTCCTTTAATTTTTTTTTTGTTAACTACTACTTAATGATCAGTTTGAACTAAGTTTTCGCGGTGGAAACGAAGTATTTGTTCTATAACTTGGTAAATTCTCAATTCATGACATTTTCCATAATTCAATTTGAATTATCACGATTTTTAGATTTTTTTCGTGAGATTTTGATAGAAATTGTATGAGTTAATGTTAATTGGTATATTGGATCGATTTGCATCAATTTAGGATAAATCCCACTGACTTGGGTTAGGGTTTTGATGAATTGAACTAATGTGATTCAGTTGATAACTATTTTGGAGATGTTTTAATCAAATTTGACTCCACGGGCTGTGGAAATATTTTCGTGTTGGTATCAAGTGCTTTTGTGTTTTTTGGTGTCGAGTTTTGAGGATTTAATTTGCAAAAATATTCATTTTGAGCAATTTTTAGTTCAAAATAAAAAACTTGCAAAGTTGACATGCCATATTGAAAAATTCATAACTTCTCCGTCGGTGATCCAATTTGAGTGTTCTTGGAATCTATAAAAGTAGGACATGTGTGAAAGCTCCAAACTCTGAGGCAAATTGGGTACCGACATGTCACTGGACACGTCACTAAGCATGCCACATCACTGCACACTTGTCCTTAACATCTTGCAATATGTTGCCCGCTCCAAATTTAACTAGTATTTATCATGTATTTATGAATATTTGCAATAAGTTAACTAAGTTAAGTTATTTATGACTTATTAAATCATTATAATTTAATTATCTTAGAAGAAGTCTTTAAAAGTATGCAACTATTGTAAAAATGAAAAGTTTGTATTTTATAAACAACTTAATAGTGTGGAAACCCAACATGAGATACCATTTATATCAAAAAGAGACAAAAAAAATGGTCGTATACATGTATCGGGTACACAAATCCTCCCAAAATCTCATAAAATCAGTAAATAATATATACAAATACTTACGCGAAAAATTGACAGGGCTCTCCTAGCTCGGAGGTAGTCAACTAAGACCCCCTTGCCCCGGTTCGACGTAGGATTTGCAATTTTTCACAAAAAATAATGACTAATCTTAAAGAAAGTTAGCTAATATTTACAAAATTCAATAAAAACGGCTACAATTCATGCAATTTAAATAAGGAATAGAAAATAAAGTGATCGCATGAAAATAAGTCATAGAAAAGTTGAAGTTGGACACGAGTGTAACATCGCACATAAACTCTGATCGACGTCCTCGCGTCGACTTAGCTAAACCGAGAGGAGCCCATGACGATCATCTCTCCAAACATTTCACGGTCGGATGAGAGGAACCCATGAACGGTAGGACCCTGTCTAAATATCTTTCGAGAGGAACCTATGATGGAGACTTAGGTCACCGTTGAACATCTCTCAACCTAGCGGGTTTCGCGAGAAATAGTCACCGCGTAGCCCCAACAAGGGGAACTACTCAAACATCACGGGTAGCTAGCACTAGGGTGTGAGTTTGTGCCATGCCCGACCCCGTCGACAAACACACATACATACGTGGGAGTGGATGAACAATAATTGGATTGCAATAAATAACATGATAGAATAACTAAAATGTAAAATAAATCAAGTGCTATAAATTAATTCTAACTAACTTTCTCGTAATTTTACTTACATTAAGCAATTGCAAATCGCCCTCAAAACGTCTCGCTTAGGCTTCGAGATGCACACCCGACACTCGACTATAGTCTCCTGAGTCCTTGGTGTCCAATTATACCACTTTAATTATTTTAAAGTCACATTAAGTGAGCTTATAATGTGGGACCAAAAATTTGAAATTTATTCGAAAATTTAGTTTTGGCACACTTTTCAAGTTATACCGGGGCGTTAAATGCCCGAAAAACCTCGAACTTATTTTCTTACATATTTTTTTTTCTGATTTTTTGGGATTTTACATAATTTATATCTATTTTATCTATTTTTCGTAACTTATTTTATTTAAAAATCATTTTTATTTAATTTTAATTTATTTAATGAGTTGGGCCTGAACTAGGCCTAGTTCGGCCCAACTGCTAGACCAGAGTTGGTTCAACCCTGTCCGTCGGTCCGACCTAGTCAATCCAAGAAGGGTAGGCCCAACCTATCCGGGTTCGGGCCGGGTCGACCCAACCCATGACCCGTATGGGGGTAGCCAGGCCTAGCCTGCCTGACACCCCCTTCCCCTTCATTCCGTCTCTCTCTAGAGACGAGATTTTCTCTCTAAAGAAGATACGCAAATTTTTGTTTTCTTATTTTTTTTAAGCAAATAACAACAACAACAATAACTACATCAACAACTAAACTCTGCCATATCAACCTCACCATTAAAGCTTCAAATTTCTTAAAAAATGTAACAACAATAATCATCACTCACCTTGATATAGGGAGGTCACCGATGGGAGCTGCTAAGAGGGAAGACTTCACGAGAGAGGCGATGAAATCGTGGAGGTGTGAGGAGAGCTTAGTGAGAGAGAAAAATGAGGGGGTGTGAAGAGGAAGGAGATCATTGGGAAGGAAAGGGGTGTTTGTGAGTTTTGTTTGGAGATGAGAGATAGAAAGTGAGGGATGTCTATGGGCAAGGTGAGGTGATGTGATGTGATGTGATGGGTGATGTGACCTCTAAACCTCTGACTACCCCCATACACCAGCATTACGCACACCCCACGACATCGTACACTCTCGTCATTGCAGCCAGACAACGTGACCAAATGAAGTTCTTAACTAGTGTGTCGCGAATTATTAAATAAAAATACTATAATGTAACACGCATCACACAAAACTAAGTATTTATACATTGGTTGGCATGCCCTAAACTTGTCGACGGTGTGCACATGGGTCTGAGCTATGGGTCCTAATCTGTAATTAATAAATTAATTAAGATTAATTAGAGTGGGTCGTTACAACATGAGAACTACAAGTTTCTTTTTGGTTATCATGACAAATATTAAGGTTTTCAAGGTTAACAAATTACTCTAAGTTAGCTAGTTGAAAACTAGTTGAAGTTGTTATAAATTATTATTTTTGGAAACAATTATCGAGCATACTTTGGTTGTTAGTTTTCGTGGGGTTTCACTAGTTGATTTTACTTGAAGTTTGACCCTAAATATAAGTGGGTGTGTAGGGAAGCTATTGGAACCACTTTGAAGGTGATTCGACGCTCTGGGAACCCCAAAAATTAAGCTCGATATTTATGTATGTAACGTTAAGTAAATCCCATAGTAACCTTTTATATTGTATGATTATAAATTTTGTAAAAATTACGTTGATCCTTGATATTGCATTATTGTTATACATGCATAAGTAGGTGGGGAGGATAAAGGCTATTAGAATATCCTTATAATGTTTACTATACTGTGGTTGTATGGGAGAACAACTATATTATGCTTGAGGGGCTAGAGTCACTGAATGGATTGGATTATATTTAAAATTCCTTGGATTATATTTTTTGTTTAACAGAAACAGGATAAGGGAAAGAGAAAGCTTTCCGACTGTTTATGACTTGCTCAGTTCCTTTCTCTCTATGAATGTATTATTTTTTAATAGAATATATTGTATAAATGGGTTTTTGGGTTCATGTGCGGTTATGATCTCTTTTGGAATTGTTGTAATGGTTTTGGGAAGGATTGGAGTGCTATGGAGCTAAGTTAATAATGGTTTAAAGATTTTGAAAACCTGTTTGTTAATGCAATATATATTATTATGAGGTGGATTGTGAGTCCTACAAAATTTCCACCAAGCCGAGTATGTTTTGTTAAAGATTTTTGAAGGTCGAGTTTTCAGTGTAGGCTTAGAAAAAGAGGAGGTGATATCGAAAAAAAAACTTACAGAATTTTACATATTATTTAATCAATCTTACGAAACTTTGAGGTTTGAGATTTACTTTTAGAATCATTTATGGTTAATTAAATTTTATATTTGATGATTACGAGATCTTAATTTTAATTATTTATTAATGATAAGATTAAGGCTGCTAAATTATTAGGGGATTAAGGTAATCTAGGCCGATCAGATGCCCTTATTAGATGGGGTCTGACATTGGAGTGGGCAGCGGTCTCCACAAAACTGCCAAAAATTGCCAAAACCGTCCAAACTACCTAATCTGGCCTGATTTTTTAAACTTGAGGTTTGAGGGTGGTGTAGAAAATCTGAAGATTGTGACTTCGCTATTTGGGGGTGGTTTTTATTTCTAAAAAATTGCGATTCACTAAACCAAAGGGCATTTCTAGAATTTTTATAAATTTACACCCTAAAATCTAAAACCTATTAGCATATTACCAATTTGTGTTAACTTTTTAAATAAACTTATACTCATCATTTTGAATGAGTTCCTGTGTTTCATTGTCTTTGTTATGGATGGTCATGTGTTTTGTTGATGAACATGTATTTTGTTGTATGTTTTGTTGATAGACATGTATGGAATGTATAAATTTTTTTTTTTGAAATGTGTAGCAAAAAAAATTACAAAACCAGACCGACCAAACCAGACAAATCGCAGTTGATCTGGTTGTAGTTTTTAGAGTTCACGATTTGGTAATGGTTTGTAAAATGGTTAAATCGCAAACCACTGGTTTGGTGGCAGTTTGAGGGTTTTCACAATTAAACCGTGGTTTGCCTGCCCCTACTCTCCCATATTTCCTTGATTATATGTTACAATTTTGATTCCTATCTTTTTTTTGAAAAAAAAAACTGATTTCCTTTTATTTCTCTCTAATTACGATTTTGATTTTTTTCTCTCTCTTTCTTTAAAATTTTGATTTCCTTTTATCTCTCTCTCTTCACGATATCGATCTTCTTAATTCTCTCTCTCTATCTCTCTTACTGTGTGCATGCATTAATAATTTACCATTATGAAATAAAAATACTTTTTGATGCAGATAGTTTGTTGGAATGAAAGAACAACGAAGAAGATGACTCAAAACACCCAGACCAGGGTTTAAAACTCAATTGTGATTCATTTTGATAAAATATACCTATTGTTGTGTCTCTACATCCTTTTATACTAAGGCATCAAAAATTATAGTACATGAAGATTAATATACCCCATCATATAATGAATTCTAATACATCAACTTAGGCCTACATAGTTACTATATCATTCACCCTTTCTTAAAAGAGCTCGACTTTGAGCTACAAATTAAAGTAGAAGCACCATCAATGAATGATAAATGAGTTAGATCATCGTAAGTACGAAACTGAAGAGCACCAACATCATGAAACTTGAAATCTACACTCAATATCAATTATTTACTCTTGACTTTTGAGACCTTGATGAAGTCATGAAGTATATTTAGTCCATCCATGAAAACTCGTCGTAGGAATTTTATCATACCCATAAACCATAAAACGTTTACACCTGATCCAAGATGTATGTCCAGAAGGTTGACAAGTGGCACTAGCCTAATCAAATTGAAAACTCAAGAATTGATGACTATCTGCCCAAAACTCAAGTCTAGGATGTTGACACATAGCAGTAGTAGAAACAAATGTAATGAATAGTTTGATATAGTCCACTTCAGAATAACAACTAATGTTTGCATACGACCCCTCAAACGTAGTCACAAATAAGCAAGCATGTAAGGACAACATTTTACTTAAATGATTTAGCATCGCAACATTTGCATCAAAATTAGATAGCAACATGGTCCCCGAAAACACGTTCTCATGAATCAAGCTATTAAAATTCTTGAAGTCCTCAAATTTAATCTCAAACTTAAAGAGCATGGTAAATAGCACAGGTGTTGAACTGAAAATAATGCATATGATGGCCTGGCCTAATCTATTATTAAGCTCTAAATCATACCACATAGAACTCAACAAGGTATCAGACAACCTTTTCACCTCATTCATCTCATCATAAATGCACAACTTAGTTATTATTCTTTTTAATATTATCAGAGTTAATCAAGAGATTGTTATCAATACCTTAATAATCTGAGGAAGACTTAATAAAATTAGCAGAAACATTTATATAAATATATATTGTGGAAATCAGATGAACATACGATCATATAAAACCAACTAAAGTATTACATGAAGTATTATGAAAATCTAGTATCTCATCCCAAAGTATAACCCCAAAGTTATACAAAAAGATGTAGGTAATATATACATAAAATAATCGCCAAACAAAGTAGCAAAAACTCTCATATAGTGGCTCAAAACTAATCTTTGGTCTTCTCCTTCCCTGGTCTGCTACTCGAAGTATCTGCACCCACCGTCATAAAGAGGACGGTGAGTACAATAATGTAGAAAGTAACACTGAGAGACATTTATCTGCATTTCCAAATATACAAGTATCTAAAAGCATAATAATAGCAATTAAAGCTAAAAAAATCATGCTATAAAATACTCCAATTAAACAAAATGAAACTGACACTGGGCTAAATAGTAATGATCTAGAGCCGGTCGGCTGGGAGTCATATCCCAATGCATTTTCCACTATGGGAGGATGAAGCTGAGCCTACATCTCTGTAAAGGTCGGAGCTGTGCTCTACACCTTTATAATCATCTTAAGTGCCAGTTACCTATGATGTATACTTGCCAACAACCCCGAGTCCCATACCCCGTGATGTCACCCAAGTTTGTGGAAAGATCTTGATTACCCTGGAAGTCTAGTGACCTCTGCATATCGCAACACCTCTATCATATCATGGTCTTAGGTTCAAAAACTACTTTCATATTTCAAGAGATAAAATGGTTTGAGAATCCAACAAAGCAATTGCATATCTAATGCACAATGAAAAATAAATTTACTATACTATGTAACACCTACCTAATAGCATGCTATTTCATTCGACCACATATATTACAATAAAAATGGACATAGCACATGATTTTGAGTCAATAAAATCATTTAACCAATAATCTATACCATGATAGCAAACTTATGAAATGAGAGAGGAAATAAGTCATGATATATAGAGTACTATATAGGCAACTCAATCCAAATGACTAGAAACGATAGCAAAACAAGGATGAAATGTAAATAAATATCTCAATTAGTTTACTTACAAACCATAATAATTTCCTAGCTACTCCGATCTCCCGACACCTCAAAACTTGTACATGAACCTCCGAGACTCATCCCTATGTTCCTGATATCGTTTGACATGTTTTTCAATGTGTTTAGACCTTTAATTGGGATATTGGACTTGTTTATAGTGTTTAAGTTAATTTAGGAAACTGTTGATTTTTGTAGTGTCAGAGCAATTAGCGTGCTTACTAACCTACCTAGCGTGCTAATGACCTCATTAGCGTGCTACCAAGTGTCTCTAATGCACTATACAAAGTTAGCGCGTAAGCTGATCACACCTAGCACGCTATGTGACGGCCTCGGTTTCTCATAAAACTGGGCTCCACCGGCCTAAACCCACATAAACCCCCGAGTCATTCCTTGCAAAGTCAATGCAAGCCTAGTCAGCCTCCAATAGTTACTTTCTCATTAAATTTGTGCTTTTAACATTGAGTTATTACGTTATGTCTTTTATTGAATAATTTGCAGCTGAGTTAAATAGTTTACAGCAGAATTAAAACCGGGACAAAGTTAAATAACTCATATCTAAATAAATGTGTAACAACCTACAATATGGAACCTTGAAATCAATGGATAAACATGCATATCCTATATCACTTGATCACAATATGTCCTAATGTAGTAAAAAAAAATAATATAAAATAATTACAACAAAAATAGCAAAACATACTATCGTGCAAGGAAAGACCCGCTCCAAAAAGTCCTCAAAGGAGATCACCGATCACTGGTCCTTTCCCCTTGCTCGTCTCTGTTCGATCTGCACCGACCGTCACAAACTAGACGGTGAGTACAGTAAAGTAGAAAGTAATAACCAGAAGGATATAAACAACAATTCATGAATTATTTAAAAATAGTCCAAATATCATGCAAGTATAAAAGACAGATAAAAGATAAAAAAATGCATGATAAATAGACTGACAGATATGCACGATGAATAATGAGTGCTTAGGAATCAAAAGAGACATACTAAATGGTTTTAAATCTACAACAATTCAGTACTCAGGGAAAACTCACATTTGGTTGGGTAGTTGCACATTCGTAGGTAGTGTTCACATTTGCCCAACTAGCTATAATCCTAAGAATACCTTCCGACACACTTAGGCCATAAACACTCAACCAAGGAAAGAAGAATAGAATTCTAAGAAAAGGCATTTATCAATAGAGACAATAAATATGGAATATGAATTACTATCCATTCCCTTAACTAGTTTACTTACTTACTTCGGACTCGCGTTATCCCGCCCTTGCGGCTCGGACACGCTCCTCAAAACAATCACCTGCACTCCCGAGAACTCCCCTTAGGTTCGTGAGGACCTAAAACATGTTTTAGATTGAATTATAGTGTTTTGAGATTTTGAAAAATGTCAACTTTATGTTTTGCTAGGGTAATTAGCGCGTTACCACTTACGCCTAGCGCACTAATCAACATTAGGGGTTAATTTTTAACATTAAAGGGCTAATACATAGGATCATGACCTCGGGATGCATTACACTGGATACTGATTTTGACGGGTGTAAGTTCTTAGCGTGGTCGTTCCAGGAAGTCTCACCATCTTGTGGGTTTAAGGCTTGTAAGTGTACCAAGTCCTAAAACCCGAGTCTTGATGTTTTGCCAAGACTCAATGACCTATTGGTTGGGACTACTTGCGCATATCTCTGTTTGCATTTCTAGACACTCACGTATCGATTGCTTTTATTTGTATACAATCTTTTATTTATTCATATGTTCTTATACATTTCTTTCTAACTGCATTAATATAGACCGATTTATGTATTTTGAAATATTGTTTAGTATCCTATTGGCGTTACTTACCTGGGCTCGTTATTCTCGTGTTTAACCGAATGCAGATCAGCAATCGAGTAAGGGAAAGGGGCTAGTACTAGGAGATCTATTGTGAGGACTTTGGAATGGCCTTCTCTCACACATTTTTGTAGGTTTTATATTACTTACGTATATTGTTTTTGTTACATGGGATATATGGGTTTTGTGAGATATTTTAGGACATGGAGTAAATGCGGGGTTTCCATATTTTACGTTGTCCTGACTGATTTGTGTAGAGTTGTTTAGATTTGTTAGATCTTAAATAGCTTCCGCTAAGTTGAAGTAGCTTCCATATAAACTTTGATAACTTACAAATTTGAATAACTCACTATAAATGTTAAATTTCGCTGCCTTGTAATGAAAAAAATGGTTAGGAAGGCTGACTAGGTTTGCGTTGACGTCGCAAGGATTGACTCGGAGTCCACGTAAGTCTAGGCCGGGCGGGCCCAATTTGGGTTGTGGAACTGGGGCCGTCACACGCTATATGCGGGAAAACCCAGAATTTTGCACGTAGAATCCTAAGCTCTCTCTTCACATAGGCCACTCCAACACCTTGGGCTCTCTCTACTACACCTCAAGAGATCCAAGACACCTAAGAGATCCAAGACACCTATTAACAACATACAAACAACCACACATCATATAATTCATGATTTCATCAACTTAAACTAAGTTATTAGTATAGAAGGGTTAGCTAGTTTGATGAACACATAGCTTGATCTATCCTTCTACACTAAATTCTCTTTCAACACCTTGCTAATCTCCTTGGTTTTCTTCTTTTCCAGCAAGCTTAGCTCTCATTTAAGTTTTGTAAATGAATTGGTTTAGTTTGTATGTGTTGATTAATTTAATCTTATATATTAAGATAAAGGTGATTATTAGCCATTGATCCTAATGTACATACGTATCTCGAGACTAATCTAATGGTCGACACCTTGACACATTTCCCATTAACTGTCCACTATCACTTCCTAACTAACACCAATTTAAACTAAATTGGTCTTTTAATGTGCCAACACATATCTTGAGAATCATCAAATGACTATTATTTTAAGTTGCTTAACTTAGGTTGCATTAATATAAATCAAACTTTAGCCACATCAATACTACTATTTAAGCTACACTAAGCTTAAATCACATCTCACCACATCACTCTTTACCCTGGCCCCATGTCGACACGTATTTGAGCGCGTCCCCGTTCACGTCTCAACATATATATACAAGTAGGAGTGACTTTATAAGTCTACACAAATACATCACACTAGGCATCCATCACTCAAATTTAACATATTTCTCGGTCCTCACACCGAGTATTCGGATCATGTACCCGCATTCGGGCCACGTATCAAGTCGATAACCCTGATTAGAGACTAATTCACTATAAGTAAATTCTATGTCATTACAGTCTTCCCAGCTAATAGAGATTTCGTCCTCAAAATTAAACTTCATCTAATCATAAGCTTATTCTCATAACACAGTCTTATCCCTAAAAAATAATGGAGTCACTCGCTAGCCGACTCTTCTTTCTTCATCATCTAAAGAACATAGGAGAATTTATTTTCACATCATTCTCTCAATATTTACCCTAACCAAAATTTCAAATGATGCTAGCCCCAAAGTCTGTGTTTTTGGTTAGTTACCTCAGGTGGATCCCATGTCCGCACACCCTGACTTTAATTATTATTATGGGTGAGTCTATGCTCAATCACCACATGCACACTATCACAATATATGACACTCTGGTCATATAACTCAAGAGAAACCTTACTAGGCATAATCTTCCTTATGAAAGTTTTTAGTGTGCTTATCAGGCAACACTACTTACATTATCTTATTAACTCATGTGATATAGATTGATTCAAGGTCATTCTCTTTAGTCCAGTAATCAATTTTAATTCTCAATCACTAGTACTGCTACTGTTACCTAAGTTAAATAGTGCATAATTAACATAATAATTAAATATATACACTTACCATGGTCGTGTGGCGTCTCTAGGTCCGGCTCTGTCTCCACATGCACTCCAGGTCCGACATGTGGCTGCATGACATATTGCTGATAGTAGTGAAGTTGTAGAATCATCTAAACATGTGTCCGATCTGTCCACATTCGTAGCACGCCAGATGTTTTCTCGGTACTGTCGATATCGCTTGACTGTGCATCAATCTCTGTCTCTTTGGACTAATGTCACTATCTCCAACCTCACTCTCTATCTTTGGGTAAAGAAAATCTGCGGATTATGGACACTGATGAGTTATGTGTCCAACTCGATGACTTCTATAACATGTCTGTAATCTCCTCCGCTCTGCAACTGCGGTCAGAGTCCATCCCTATTTTGGTACGCCTCGGCTACTGTCGCTTGATATTTGCTTGAATTGCGATGATGATAGTATAAATCCTGCATGTTGTGGCATGAGAAATCTATCCTTCACTGTGGACCGCAACTCATGATGTGTCCCTCTTGGCTATATCTGTGACACGTTATATGCCTCATTTCCTCTGTCAACTCAGTAAATCTTTGAGTAAGTCTCTGCTCCTGTCCCGATGCATGTTGTTCTACATTACCCTGAGCTTGCTGAAATCGTGGCAATGATTGCACCATTGGAGTTGATTGACATGCAAAATCAGAATTAGAGGTAGGTGGAACCATAATAGTCGAAGACACGAATGGAAATCTACTCATCAACAAAAATGCCAATGGAGAAAAATGTACATACGGTATTGCCATGGTAATTGGTATCTCCAATCCTGATGAACTAGATACTTTAGACATATTCTTTAATCCTTGACTCACTTCCTCTTCCTATTATTTTTTGTCAGTGTTGGTGTAGCGACAACTAAGATTTTTGATGGTGCTATTACAGAAAACATCTATGATGTAAGAGGTACTTTCGGTGTTATAGGTAACTCAGGCGTTCATAGCACAGTGGTGGTAGTAGCCGACACAATCAAAATCTCAGGTATTGAAAGTAGTGTCGTAGTAGGCTCGGTGGAAACAATTGGTAAAACTAAGTGTGCTCGTCCAACCTTGAGGAGCTTGGTCAACTAATGTCCCTGCGTAGTGACTGTGTCAGTCCAACGCTGCATATCATTAGTCGTAAAAATGTGTGCCTCAGGTGCCGATAGTACTACACTCGAAATAATAGATGTAGTAACTGAATGTGCAAGTGCGGACATACGTATAGTCATACCCGAAATGAAATCAGCCAATTGTTGGCCCTGCACCGCAACTTTATTAGATAGCCTCCGGAACTCCTCAGCCGATACGGTATACTGGCTACCGCAGTCACTACCATCTCTATCCTCGCGTTGATATGCCATTGTAGTATGCATGTTGATAGTGATCACGACATCAACTACTACGTAAATGTTGTGCATATATACATACAAAACATAACATATATACCCAACAATCCCTAATTCACATTCACTAACTTCTCAACTAATAGTTTCTAGGCAAGAACCATATGGTTTCCACATCTAAGATTTATATTTTATTCAAGTTTCATTATGTACTACTCGATAACTTTGGTTCCGACATCAATTATGATGTTGGTATTACGTTGTAGAATAAACTATACTTCACTACCTAAGCTCTATAAACATAGGCTCAGATACCAACTATGATGGCTTGGCTCCCCAAATCGGGTACTGCTCGTCCTAATCCTTCATTAAGCCCTAAATCACACCACGTAGACTCAACAAGGTATTAGTCAGCCTTTTCACATCATTCACCTCATCATACATGCACAACTTTATTAATATTTCTTTTTCAATATTATCATAGTTAATCAAAATATCGTTATCAATACCTTAATAGTCAGCGAAAGACTTAATAAAATTAGCGGATACATTTATAGAAATACTTATTGTGGAAATCAAGTAAACAAATGATCATATAAAACTAGCTAAAGTATTACATAAAATAATAAGAAAGTCTAATCTCTCATCTTGAAATACAACCCCAACATTATACAAAAGGTGTATGTAATATATAGACAAAATAATCACTACCATAGTAGCAGAAACTCTATTATAGTGGCTCAAAACTAATCTTTGGTCTTCTCCTTTCCTGGTCTGCTACTCGAAATATATGCACCCACCATCATAAAAAGAATGGTGAGTGCAGTAATGTAGAAAGTAACATTGAGAGACATTTATCCACATTTCTAAATATACAACAAATATCTTAAAGCATAATAATAATAGTTAAAGCTGCAAAAGAAATCAAGTTTTAAGATACTTCAGTTAAACAAAATGAAACTGACACTCGGCTAAGTAGTAATGATCTAGGGCCAGTCGGCCGGGAGTCTTAGCCCAATGCCTTTTTCACTATGTGAGGATGAAGCTGAGCTCTACCTCTCAATGAAGGTGGGAGCGTCTCTACGCCTTTATAATCATCCCATGTGCCAGTTGCATGCGATATATACTTGTCAACAACCCTGGGTCCCATACCCCGTGATGTCAACCAAGTTATAGTTGCCAACAACCCTGCGTCCCAAACCTCGTGATGTCACTCAAGTTAATGGAGAGATCACGATTACCTTGAAATTCTAGTGACCCGTATGTCGCAACACCTCTATCATATCATAGTTTTAAGAACTACTTTCATATTTCAAGATATAGCATGGTTTTAGAATCCAACAAAAGAATTGCATATCTAATGCACAATGGAAAATAGATTAACAATAATATGTAATGCCTACCTAATAGCATTCTATTTCATTTGACTACATATATTACAATAAAAAATGACATAGCACATGATTTGGAGTTAATTGAACCATTCAACCAACAATCTACACCATGACGGTAAACTTATGAAATGAGAGAAGAAATAAATCATGGTATATAGATTACATAGGAAACTCAATCCAAATGACTACAAATGATGAAAAACAGGAAAGAAATGTAAATAAATATCTCAATCAGTTTAATTACAAACCACACCAATTTCGTAGCTACTATGACCTCTCGACACCTCAAAACTCATACCCGAACCTCTAAGACTCGTTTCTAGGTTCCTGATATCATTTAACATATTTTTGAATGTGTTTAAACCTTTAGTTAGGGTATTTGGCTTGTTTATAATGTTTAAGTTAATTTAGGAAATTGCCGATTCTTGTGTTGTCAAAGCAATTAGCTCACTAGATAACCTACCTAGAGGCTAATGACCTCATTAGCGCGCTAATTGATCACACCTAATGTGCTATGTGCAGGAAAACCTAAAATTCTGTACTTAGAATGTTGAGCTCTATCTTCACATAGGTCACTCCAACACCTTAAGTTCTCTATACTACATCTCAAGAGACCCAAAAGACTCATTAACAACATACAAACAACCACATATCATATAATTCATGATTTCATCAACTTAAACTAAGTTATTAGTGTAGAAGAATAACCTAGTTTGATGAACACCTAGCTTGATTTATCCTTCTACACCAAATTCTCCTTCAACACCTTACTGATCTCCCTGTTTTCTTCATTTCAAGCAAGCTTAGCTTCTCCTCTAAGTTTTGTAAGTGAATTGGTTTAGTTTACTGTGTTCATAAATTCAAAATTATATATTAAGATAAGGTTGATTATTAGCCATTGATCATAACATACATACATATCTTGAGGCTAATCTAATGGTATACACCTTGACACATTTCTCACTAACTCTCCACTATCTCTTCCTAACTAACACCAATTTAAAACTAAATTAGTCTCTTGATGTGCCAACACGTATCTCGAGAATCATCAAATGGCTATTGTTTTATAAGTCTATACAAACACATCACACTAGGCATCCAACACTCAAATCTAACACATTTCTTGGTACTCACACCGAGTATTTGGGTCGTATGCCTGCTCTCGGGCCACGTCTCGGGTCGATAACCCTGATTAGTAACTAATTTACTTTTAGTAAATTCTAGGCCATTACAATGCCTATGTCCTAATAAGCATTAACCCATCTTGCTAAGTCCATTACACTTGGCCTATGAGTAGTCATTGCTTTACTCAACTCAAAACCATCCATTTGCAATTCCTTAAGGAAGCAATCAATATGCATGCTACCAATAATCAAAAAGTTCAAACACACACCATGCTTGTCAAGATCATAAACATCATCCGACATACTTAAAGCTTCCACCAAGTATTCATATATCACACATGTATGCATGTACCCATCGATTAAAGAGTTCCAACACACCAAATTCCCTTTAAGAATTTCATCTAACACGAGCAAAACTTCCACTAATTGTTCATATAGCCCACATATATTGATGAATGGAAAATTTAAATAGACACATAAGACAATCCTATTTAACAAGAAATATCCATGAATTTCCATGTTGAGCCAAGCAAGCAACTTCTTCTCTAAGTTAGTAGCTTCATTGAATACATTATCCACCAATTCTACATTACATGAATACACAACTGCACCATTAAAGGTCTGAAATGATAGTTTGGAAACAATGGCGTTCTAAACCTCATGCAAGCATTTGACTCATATAGGATACATAACCTTACAACAACAAAGAACACATCTTGAGAGAATTTCATGTGCTTTGCCCAATAAACAGAGCTATAGTGCATGAGAAATATCATTTTCCAATTGGTAAGTGCTTTTGTGACACTTCATCAAACAATCTTTTTGTAGACCCAATTGAAGAACTCATGATGTGCTACACATGTACCATAGGTAGATCAAGATTTATAGCATGAAGATCATCACTCTGAACAAGCCCAAAATTCAAAGAAACTCATCACTTCCTAAGTGCACACCAACATTTTGATCAAATTTAAGTGTGATGCACTGGCAGTCATTATAACAACAAAAATAAATCAAATGTAGAGTCCACTTACATGTCTATGACATGTTTTGAACTTTTGAAGCTAGGCACTTCAAAGATCAAAATTAAATTAGCAGATGGTTGAATTGTATAAGAACTAATTAGTGTTGGCGATGAGTTCAACATCTTAAGCATTTCTTCAATGATCTTTAATGCTCTAATATTAAAGTTCATAGCGATGGAACGAAAGAACGTGAAGGTATCTCCCTTAGTTAATGTCAACCATCATCCCGAACTTGCAAGATAAGGTTGTGGAGCTTTGAGAGCGCGGAGCTCTTTCTCTTCTTTAATGCCATATCTGGAAATTAGGGCATTGGGGACATGCTTTGATGGAGGTCATTCAATTTCAACAGGTGTTTAAGACGTGGTGGCAGCGGTGATGCTAAAAACTGATCAATTTGTAGGGGTTTAAATGATGGAGGAGAAGGAGGTGGTAGTGTAGAGCATGGTAGGGTTGGTGGTGGAGTAAGGGGACATGGTTTTGTGGAGAAGTGGGTGCAAGGCACGTAAGAACATGGCTTGATAGCGATAAAGGGGACTTGCGAAGTGAAGGATATGGTGAAGGGGGAGTTGATTTAGGGCACACTTGAGTCTGTGGGGATGAAGGTGAAAGGCACATTTTGCACTGGTTGAAAAAGAGCCGATGTCGATGAAGAAGATATAGTGGGTGGGACTGGAAATAGGTGGTGATAGGTGATGAAAATGGCGGTGTTGCAGGAATAGGAGATTGAACGCGGCGAAGACATTGTTGCTCTCTATTTCGATCTAACCATTGACATCAAAAACCCTAGTACATGAAAATAAAGTATACCCATATCATATATTGAATTCTAATACATCAACTTAGGCTTATATATTTACTACATCACCTTTTATATTGATACTTACTTCGGTCTTCATTTTTATATATTGTTTGTTTATTCATACATTATAACTTAATTTTTCTTATATCTTTAAAATCTTAAAAAAAAAACATTTTATGAATAATATAAATATATTATCCTAGTTGAATTAATTCTTGTGAGCCGAGTGGGTTCCAGTTCGTGCAACACACACATTTTGAAAACTAAGTATATATACATATTGATTGTTGCATCGATCTTAAAAATATGTTTTCAAGTCCTAGACTTGCATATTTTACACAAATAATCCATATATATAACACATCCTAACTAGAAAACCAAAATGGTTATAGAAATATACACTAAATATTTTGACAATATCCATAAGACTTCCAATAAATAGAGTATCAAATTAACGGATATGGGAAAAATAGAAATGACTCCCTTTGAAATATACTCGAAAGTTAGCAGCATTTTCTTCACCAAAAAATGAGTAATTAATTGCAATGCATTTTGGCAACCAACTCCTTAGGCCCTTGTTTAATTGGATGAAAAAGAAAAATGTTTTAAGGAAATTAATATATTTTGTAGGAAAATGACATTTTCTTGCATTGGATTGTCAAAATTATCTCGTAGTACATTTTTTCACGATTGCCAATTTTCATATTAACACCCATATATTTTCCTACGTATTAAGATGGGCAAATAGGAAAATGAGTTTTCATATTAAGACTCATATTAAAATTATATTTTAAATATGATTATATATATAAATATATATTAAGTTTTCATTGTTTATTTTAAAATTTATTGTTGGTGAGTTTTGTAAATATTTAAGGGGTATCAAATTTTTTTACAAATTATGATTGCTTCATTAATTGCTTGAGGATGTATTTGAAACTAAAAAAAGTTTTGAGTTCGGACTCACGAGTCCAAATAACACTACCCATATTTATTTGATGTGATTAGTTGGCTTACTCATAATTTAGTGAAATTTTTTTGAAAAAAGCTTAGATAACTTACTTTTGACACCGACCCACCAGATGCCCGTGCGATACATCTTGGCACGCGTGCACACATATATTTCGATGTGTTTCGCACATACACTGAAGTTACTTGGTGCTTCATCTCAATGCCTAAAATGGGTTACTCGACCATTTCCAAAAAATTAAATGTAAACCCAAACAAAAGAAGTGCAGAAAAGATTCACTTAAATCGATCAGTTAATCCTCAAAATTAAAGTAGGCGCATTGATTGACTCATCTCTTCAATTAAATGTTCATGTTTTGTTGATTATCAGCTGATCGCTGGCATGCATGTGTCAGCTTTTTGTGGGGCCATTACGTTGTATGCTCTGCTGGTACAGCAAACACAACTGGTACACTGGAACAAAAAATCGAAGCAAAGACGCGTCCGGCCTTACAGTAGTACTACGTACATGCAGCACATAACATTATCTTTTCTTCTTTCAGTACGTACGCTCAACCGTACATTATTGCCATGACAGCGGATGGACCGATGTGCGTGCATGCATGGACTAGATCTCTCGCCTTACATCATGTCAGCTCAGCAGCAAGCATTAATTAGCGCTATACGTACAAACGTATGCCACGTCGGCGACATGTCACCGCCATCACCAACCGAGCCGGACTCGCCGATCTGTTCTCGCTCATTGCATTGTCCGCGACATTCTCACCTGCGCTCAGTCCTCTCGTATGCCATTGTCGTCGTCGAGCGATCTCGACAATTACAACCAAATTTGAATATGGAGTTTATATTTGTATAAAAAAAAACCAATTTTGAATATATTGGTTTCAACCTTGAACTCTCTTTTCTAAACTAACTAAACTAAAGTAAGAAACCTTTACTAATCCAACCAAACCAAACTAAACTAAATAACTACCTAACTAACTAGCTAAGTAACCAAAGTAAAGTAAACTAACTAACCTTAACTAACCTAACCAAACTAACTAACTAACTAACTAAACTAAGTAACCTTAACTAACCAAACTAAACTAATTACCAAACTAAACTAAACTAAACTAACTAACCTTAACTAACCTAACCAAACTAAACTAACTAACTAACTAACTAACTAACCAACTAACTAACTAAACTAACCTTAACTAACCTAACCTAACCAAACCAAACTAAACTAAATAAGTAAGTAACCTTGAATAAACTAACTAAATTAACTTAACTAACTAACTAACTAACCAAAGTAAACTAAAATAACTAACTAACTAACCTTAACCAAACTAAACTAACTAACCTAAACTAACTTAACAAAACCAAACTAACTAACCAAAGTAAACTAAAATAACTAACTAACTAACCTTAACCAAACTAAACTAACTAACCTAAACTAACTTAACAAAACCAAACTAAACTAAGTAACTAACTAACCTCAACTAAACTAAGTAACTAACTAACTAACATAACGAAACTAAACTAACTAACAAACTAAACTAACTAACCTTAACTAACTTGCAGACCACCTAACAATACAAACTAAGTAAACTAAAATAACTAATTTAACTAGCTTAATTGCAAACTAAGCGTACTAACTAAATGGAACTAACCAAACTAAACTAACTAACATTAACTAAGCTAACTAACCTTAACTAACCTAACTAACCTAACCACCTAAACAATACAAACTAAGTAAAGTAAAATAACTAACTTGACTAACTAAACAAACAACCAAAAACGATCCACGTTAACCACCAAACGAAACTACACAAACATCCAAGTAGCTCGAGAGTTACTTGTGAACTAAACTCGACTAACCTAACCTAACCAAAGTACGTAACCTAAATTAACTAAACTACACTAAGGAACATACCCTAACTCAACTACACTAAACAAACATAACCTCAACACCTAAACAAAACTAACTAAGCTAATTAACCTAACCAAACTAAAATAATATAACCTAACCACCGACACCTAACTAACTAAGCTAACCGCTTAAGTTAAATTAAACATATAACCTAAACTAACCTAACAAACTAAACTAACTATTGAAGAGTAATCACATCTACGAAATTATTATAATATGGAAAACATGAGAAATAAGTTTATTCAATGAGAAGGTTGAATACACGTACTTCGTCAACCCAAAATATAAGTTATTTACAAATCACTATGACATCAAGTAAACTCATCATGCAGGTCTATTTCGGCGGTTCCGTTGACGTTGTTCCTCGGTGAAGCAAACCGGACGTACTCTTTGTCTAGTTGCACGATGTGGTTGTACATCCGGTTGAGGTAGCTGGTCTTGCGATGAATCAAGTCGAGTAGATTGATGCGTTTCCACGGTTCTTGACTCGACTCACCTCTACTCATCGATGCTACCAAAAATTGGAGGTGGAACCATCCCGAAATCGGCTTCTGCATGGGGTTGGGGGAATGGAACATGAGGTCGCGGCATGGTCAACAAGTTCATGAATGAAGGGTCTCCGCTATACGCCATATTGTAATTATACGGAGTAGGAGTGTATGGACTAGGCATGTATGGAGGGAGTGATGGATACGTTTGATGATGAGGCATTCCACGTGGATTCACGTATGAAGACGAAGGCCCAGTGCTCCCATATTTCCACTAAGAACATACAGTGGGGTGCTGGTTCCCGCCATTAATTGACCCAAGGTTCAAGGTGGATGACAATAAAATAATTTCTTTAATAAATTATTACAAGTATACAACTCGTTTTAAGAAATAACTATATATGTAATTTTAATTTAAAAGATGAAAACAAAGAACAAGCTAAAATTTATAATTAATCAGTTTTTTTAATAACTGTAGCTTTGTCTAGCTCTAAACTTTTTTTGGGACACCTAATCTATTAAGCTCAACTATTTTTAAAGAGTTAGCTAAACACCTTAGAGCATCTCCAATGGTAAATTAATGTGGATTGTAGGTGTAGATTGTGAAGGTCACCCAAGAGGGGGGGGTGAATTAGGTTACCGAGAAGTTATTGCCCTTTTAAAACTTTATGCGCAAATTACAACTATAATGTGGATTGTAGGTGTAGATTGTTCAAATCAATCTTAGGGTTTGATAAAATAAATTTAAGTGCAAAACCCAAGAAGAAGGTGTTCAAACACACAACAAAATGATTTTCAAATCAAATACACAAAACTATGTAGATTAAGCACAAGCAAGATTTTAGATCTAGGACTTTCTTACAAACAAGAGAATGACAAAAGAGATCAGCTTTGAAGAGATTCTTGTACTCCTTTGAAAGCCTCAAAAGTCTTTGGATTAGAGAACTAAAGAATAGCCACAAAGATCTCCTTTTGCTTCTTCACAAAAATCAAAGTTCTTCTCTTTGTAGATTGTGAGTTTTTGAGTGTGTTTCTTCCTTCTTCTTAACAAAACCATGTTCTCGGTGGTTTTATAATGTTAGGTATTCCATCTTGACAGTTTATGACCGTTCTAGGGATCCAAGGGTCCAAAATAGATCAAGAATTCAAATTAAAGTTTGTTTTCCATTGTCAAAAAAGATGTCGGATATGCAATTAGCGCGCTTATCTTTGAGACCTAGCGCTAACTACGCACTTAGCGCGCTAATGAAATCATTAGCGCGCTAAGCCGAGGACCTCAAAACAATTATTTTGTCCCTTTGTGTTAGCGACCCTTAAACTCGTCCGGGACCTAACCAACCCTTATATAACATGTTATAATCGTTTATTATGAGTCATTAAGCCTAACTGGGTGGTCCGGATATTTTTACAAATCCCGAAAACGGAAATTCACGATTTCATAATGTATTAGAGGCTTTTCTACAAATTTACAGTTTTCTTTTCGAAGACCTTTCAAAAACGAGTTTTTCTTTTTCGAAAACATTTACAATGATCTCTAATATGCAAATGAACATCCACACAAAGTTTCACATTGTTTAAACTCATAGACCTAGTTATGTGTTTAAATTCCACTTTGAAACTTGAAGTAAACTTATAACTTTGAAAAATGGTTTAAGAAAATTGATATGCATGGACTAATGCATTTGGCTTGCGTGAAAGAATTTGTATACCTTACATTGAAATTACAAATTGCGGTTTGAACTTTCATCTTCATTTCTTCATTAATGCCGAGTCTTGAACTTGTATTTCTTGAGTACCCTTGATATGTTGTTTTGCATCCTTTAACAAAAAACTGAAATACACTAGATGTTTATTAGTACATTTTCACCTTGTTTGTTTCCATCAAAATCTCGGTCGGAGTGTGAGTGACTAACCACTTAGTCCAACAATCTCCCCATTTTCGATGATAACAAACAATGTGAACTTTAAAGGTGTAAAACGTAATCTAAATGTATATCGCATTCATGATTTTATATTTCATATATGCAAGTTCAAAACACATCAACCTTTTCAAGTTCAACCACATTTTCTCCCCGTTTGATACCATCAAAAAGTGGGGCCAAGCATCCCCATAAATAAACACAATAGAAACAATACGAGAGAAATATACTCTCCCCTCACTTTATGCATATCAAGAAACAATAGACGGTAGCGATACAAATGCATAGACGATAAAACATAGTGAAGCAAGAAATATCCATATAGAAAACTCAGAGATACGCAAAAAAATTCATGATATAGATAGCATAAAGCAATGAGAGCATAGTTGTGGCTTAAACATGAGTTTTGAGGGTAAAACGAATTTATAGACGCTTTGGCCGAACGACATTAGCGCGCTAATGATAAAATTAGCGCGCTAATGGGTCGATTCATATTCTACGGGCCGACGCTATTAGCGCGCTAATGGGTGTTATTAGCGCGCTAATTCCCTCTACGGAAATTTTGGTCGGTACATCATTAGCGCGCTAATTTTAACTATTAGCGCGCTAATTCTCTCTCGAATTTTTTGACAAAAAATTTTGGATTTTTGCAATATAGCTCAGATTCTCCTCAAACTTCATGGACACTTCACTAACACCATATAAAAAGGTTTGGAATAGCTAAAACATATGTAGAAGGTCCGATTCTCGAAACATGCCTAACTCACGCCGAATTTTAGAAAATTGTTCTCTAGGCAAAGGCTTAGTGAATATATCAGCTAGTTGATCCTCTGTGGGCACATGGATGAGTTTAACATCGCCCTTTTGGACGTGATCACGAAGAAAATGGTGTCTAATCTCAATATGTTTTGTTCTTGAGTGTAACACCGGATTTTTCGATATGTTTATCGCACTTGTGTTATCACAATAAATTTCAAGACACCCAACTAGGATTTGATAATCCTCAAGTTGTTGTTTCATGTATAGAACTTGAGCACAACAACTCCGTGGACACATATTCGGCTTCAGCGTAGATAAAGCAACAGAATTTTGCTTTTTTTGGACCATGAGATAAGTGAATTTCCTAGCAAATGACAAAATCCGGAAGTACTTTTCCTATCGACTAGACTTCCCGCATAATCGAGTCAACAAAGCTGCGGAGTTCGAAACTCTTAGTTTTGTTGAACCACAATCCTAAGTCTTGTGTTCCACTTAGATATCGAAATATGCGCTTTACACATTTTAAGTGGGACTCCTTGGGATCGGATTGAAATCTAGCACATAAGCACACACCGAACATAATGTCGGGTCTACTAGCGGTCAAGTATAGGAGGCTACCTATCATTCCACGATAAAGTTTAGGATCTATGGGTTTTCCTAGTTGGTCTTTATCCATTTTGATGGTGGAACTACTAGGAGTGTCACATGCTTTGATTTTCGAATTTGAATTTCTTTAACATGTCCCTCACATACTTTGCTTGATTTATAAAAATGCCATGTTTGGATTGCTTTATTTGCAAGCCTAGAAAGTATGTTAGTTCTCCCATCATGCTCATTTCAAATTCATTTGTCATTAATGATGAGAATTCATTACATAGACTTGTGTTGGATGACCCAAAAATGATATCATCAACATAAATTTGAACAAGTAACATATCATGTTTTTCGATCAAAATGAACAAAGTGGGATCTAGCGTTCCTTTCTTGAATCCTTTTTCAAGTAGGAATGCACTAAGTCTGTCATACCAAGCTCTAGGAGCTTGTCTTAGTCCATACAAGGCTTTTTGAAGATGATATACATGACCTGGGTGTTCATGATCTTCAAAACCCGGTGGTTGTTCTACATATACCTCTTCATTAATGAAGCCATTTAAGAATGCGCTTTTAACATCCATTTGATATAGTAAAAACCCATTGTAGCAAGCATAAGCAAGTAACATTCAAATTGCTTCTAGTCTTGCTACGGGTGCAAAGGCTTCCTCATAATCAATTCCTTCTTCTTGATTGTAGCCTTGTGCAACCAACCTAGCCTTGTTTCTTACAATTTCACCTTTTTCATTCTTTTTGTTTCTAAAAACCCATTTGGCGCCTATGGTTGTGTGGTCCTTGGGTCTAGGTACTAATGTCCATACCTTGTTCCTAACAAAGTGGCTTAGCTCCTCTTGCATAGCCATTACCCAAAATTCATCTCCTAAGGCATCATCTATCTTAGTGGGCTCGGTTTGTGATACAAAAGCTATATGTCCTTCATCTCGATGTAATGTGGACCTAGTGATTACTCCTTTGTTTGGATCACCTATTATTTGTTGGGATGAATGGCCAATTAGAAGTCTTGAATTCTTAGGCGCACTTGTGTCGGATTCTTTACATGCCTCAACTTCTTGACTATTTGAAGTTTGTCCTAGGGTGCCATCATCTTCATCATCGATCCTCAATTTTTCCAAGTTTTGCATCATCTTAACTTTGGGATCCACTTCATCAAATTTCACATGGATAGACTCTTCTATGGTTTTGGTTGATCTATTAAACACCCTATATGCTTTCTTTGTGCATAGAGTAGCCAAGGAAAGTACATACCTTTGACTTTGGGTCAAATTTGTCTAATTGATCCTTATCATTTAGAACATAGCAAGTACAACCGAACACCTTAAAGTAACTTATGTTGGGCTTTCGGCCTTTCCATAGTTCATAAGGAGTCTTTTTCACTTGCTTTCGGACATTTACTTTATTTATAACATAGCATGCCGTGTTAATGGCTTCGGCCCAAAAGTGCTTAGCTATGTTGTACTCATTTAGCATAGTCCTACACATCTCTTGGAGTGTCCTGTTTTTTCTTTCAACAACTCCATTTTGTTGGGGTGTTCTAGGAGAGGATAATTGGTGTGTATAACCTTGTTTAGCACAAAAATCCTCCAAGTTTCTATTTACAAACTCACCACCTCTATCACTTCTAATGATGGTGATTTTGTATCCCTTTTCATTCTCAACTAAAGCACAAAATTTTACGAACACATCAAACACTTCATGCTTATGAGAGAGAAAATACACCCATGTATATCTAGTAAAATCATCAACAATGACAAAGAAATATGATTTACCTCCTAGGCTTTGTGTTTGGGTGGGTCCGAACAAATCCATATGGATAAGTTCTAAGGCTCGAGTCACATCACTTGTTACTTTCGTCTTAAATGACGATTTCACTTGTTTACCGAGGATACAAGGTTCGCACTCCTTGTCTTTCTTAAAAGTGCATTTGGGTAGACCCTTAACTAGATCATGCTTAGTCAATTTTGACAAGTTCTCCATGCTAGAATGTCCTAATCTACGGTGCCACAACCATGCATCACATTCACTTTGTGCACTCAAACATGAGACATTTTGCATATTCATCTCATCAAAGTTAATGGCATAAACATTTTTATCTCTATATGCAATAAATAAGGTTTCATGCTTCTCATTCCTAACAATGCATCTCGATGATTCAAACATAACATGAAATCCTTTGTCACACAATTGACTAATACTGAGCAAATTATGTTTCAATCCATCAACAAGATAAACGTTAGAAATAGAAAGTGAATTGTTACCGACGGTTCCGAGACCAATAACTCTTCCTTTGTTGTTGTCTCCAAATGTAACCTTTCCACCATCATGCCGCTTTAGTTCAATAAATTGATGTGCATCTCCGGTCATGTGTCTTGAGCACCCACTATCCAAGTACCATGGGGTGCTCTTCCTTGCATCCTACACAATGGGAAACACACTAGATTTTGGTACCCAAACACCTTTGGGTCCGAGAATGTTAGTGTAGTAAACATTTTTAACTACCCATGCTAGTCTACCCACTTTGGCCTTTTGTAATGCACATTTCCCGACCACATGAGTCTTGTTGCATTTAGAGCATCTACGATCATCATTTAGCAATTTCTTGTAACTTAACAAGTTTGCTCCATAACCTATGCCTCTTTTGTTGAGTGCACGTCGTTGTGCTCCCAACATCATGTCAAACATTTCTTTACCATTTGTAAACTTATGCACCGTGCTAGTCAAGTCCTCTACTTCCTTGACTAAAGCATCTCTCTCCTCTATGACTTCATTTAAGTCACTTTGGAGATCATTAATGGTCTCATTTTGTGACTCTATTTCACTAATTGCAATGGTCAAGCTCTCTTTGAGTTGTTTGGTCTTTTTGACCTCCTTTTCCAACTCTTTCCTAAGCTCATCAAGATTTGGAACATCATCCAAATCATCAACATTATCAAAGTTAAAAGAGTTAGAATTTACCTCGCCTTGTGCCATGAGACAAAGTATTGCCTTCTCACTTTCCGATTCGGATTCCGAACTCGATGATGATGAGTCATCCCAAGTTGCTTTGAAACTCTTCTTTCCTTTCTTCTTGTCAAACACCTTCTTGGATTTGCAATCCGCCTTGATGTGACCCGGTTTGCCGCAACCGAAGCATATGGTTTCATTTGATTTTCCTCCCTTGCTTCCACTTCGAAACTTCTTCTTATACTTGTCTCGCTTGTACATGGCCCTGTTGAGCTTTCTTGAGAGCATAGCTACTTCCTCCTCAAGATCATTGTCATCACATGATTTTTCATTTTCAATGATCTCTACCGATGCACTAGGGGAGCTATTTGCCTTCGAGGCGATACCTTTTCTTGAACTCTTAGTACCTCCACTTAATGCTTCCAATCTTGCTCGGTCTTTAAGTTCAAATTCATGGACTGTTAGCTCTCCACACAATGCATCAAATGTGTAATCTCCAAGATTTTGTGCCGATTGGATAGCATACTTCTTGGCATCCCATTCCTTAGGCAAGCCTCTAAGGAATTTATACACCGAGGTTTCTTGATCATAATTCTTTCCAAGATTCTTGATCTCATTCAATAGTTTAGTGAATCGAGTGATGGCGGTGGCTATGTCTTCATCGGACCCAACTCGGAAAGTTTCATAGTGCTCCTCAAGAATTCTTAACTTGGTCTTCTTCACTTGCATGGTACCTTCATAGTGTACCCCAAGCTTCTCCCATACTTCCTTAGCCGTTTGACAAGCACTTACTCGGTTAAATTCATTTTCACTTAGCGCACAAAACAAGTGATTCATGGCTTGATCATTTGAGAGCTCAATCTTTATCTCCTCGGCGGTGTACTCTTTCAAGGGCTTATCCGGTGGAGTGTAGCCACTTTCAATTGCATCCCATAAGAATCTATTTTGTGCTCTAATGTAGAATTTCATTCTCACTTTCCAATGAGCATAGTTAGTTCCATCAAAATACGAAGGCCTACTCGAAGAGTTGCCTTCCCGAAGGCGAGCAGGATCTAAGGTTTGCATCCTTGCACAAAAAGAACACTCAAAGATATGTTAGTAATACTTTGAGCAATAACCCGCTCTGATACCAATTGAAGGTCACCCAAGAGGGGGGGTGAATTGGGTTACCGAGTAGTTATTGCCCTTTTAAAACTTTATGCGCAAATTACAACTATAATGCATACACTATCAATGAATATATATATGCTATGCAAGTGAATGGAATGGAAGAGATGGAAAGTGACACACAATTTATAGTGGTTCGATCCAACGATCTACGTCCACTACCTAACCTCCCGGTTAGGATTTTTAACCCCACTTATATTGCAAATAAGTGTTACAACCTAAGCATACAAGCCTAGAGTGCCTAATTACAATTAGGACTTCCCACCTAGCCGCAACTAGGATTTGTGCCTAGTCTCAACTAGGTCTTCCCCTTTGACTTAGATTCCACTAAGTCTTACAATCATACAAATACAATAAGTTGCTGAAAAATAATGAGATACACTTTACAACACAAAGTGGTATCAAATTCAAACACTAGCAAGCCTCCTAGAGCCTAACAACTCTTATGCATGCAAGTATGAGAATAAATGGAATATGCAAATATGTCACCGATTTTGTTGCAAATCCCAAATGTGAAATCGTTTTAAAAACTTAATATATTAGTGTAAAACCGATTTCAAGTCTAAGAACAATAGTTTAACAAAAATCAAGTTTAAGTGCAAAACTTTTGTTCAAATCAATCTTAGGGTTTGATAAAATAAATTTAAGTGCAAAACCCAAGAAGAAGGTGTTCAAACACACAACAAAATGATTTTCAAATCAAATACACAAAACTATGTAGATTAAGCACAAGCAAGATTTTAGATCTAGGACTTTCTTACAAACAAGAGAATGACAAAAGAGATCAGCTTTGAAGAGATTCTTGTACTCCTTTGAAAGCCTCAAAAGTGCTGGATTAGAGAACTAAAGAATAGCCACAAAGATCTCCTTTTGCTTCTTCACAAAAATCAAAGTTCTTCTCTTTGTAGATTGTGAGTTTTCGAGTGTGTTTCTTCCTTCTTCTTAACAAAACCATGTTCTTGGTGGTTTTATAATGTTATGTATTCCATCTTGACAGTTTATGACCGTTCTAGGGATCCAAGGGTCCGAAATAGATCAAGAATTCAAATTAAAGTTTGTTTTCCAGCTGTCAAAAAAAGCTGTCAGATATGCAATTAGCGCGCTAATCTTTGAGACCTAACGCGCTAACTCGCACTTAGCACGCTAATGAAATCATTAGCGCGCTAACTGCAGGGACCTCAAAACAATTATTTTGTCCCTTTGTGTTAGCGACCCTTAAACTCGTCCGGGACCTAACCAACCCTTATATAACATGTTATACACGTTTATTATGAGTCATTAAGCCTAATTGGGTGGTCCGAATATTTTTACAAATCCCGAAAATGGAAATTCACGATTTCATAATGTATTAGGGGCTTTTCTACAAATTTACAGTTTTCTTTTCGAAGACCTTTCAAAAATGAGTTTTTCTTTTTCGAAAACATTTACAATGATCTCTAATATGCAAATGAACATCCACACAAAGTTTCACATTGTTTAAACTCATAGACCTAGTTATGTGTTTAAATTCCACTTTGAAACTTGAAGTAAACTTATAACTTTGAAAAATGGTTTAAGAAAATTGATATGCATGGACTAATGCATTTGGCTTGCGTGAAAGAATTTGTATACCTTACATTGAAATTACAAATTGCGGTTTGAACTTTCATCTTCATTTCTTCATTAATGCCGAGTCTTGAACTTGTATTTCTTGAGTACCCTTGATATGTTGTTTTGCATCCTTTAACAAAAAACTGAAATACACTAGATGTTTATTAGTACATTTTCACCTTGTTTGTTTCCATCAAAATCTCGGTTGGAGCGTGAGTGACTAACCACTTAGTCCAACAGATTGATGCTACCTCAACAATCACTACAAAACCAGGGCGATTAGCGACATAGGAATTAATCTATCGCTAATCATCACCTTTTTTGTCGCTAACCCAGTTGTTGCTATTCTTGATTAGGGACAAAATTGCTTGCTGTCGCTAATCGGTCATTAACTTCTATGGTGATCAAGTGTCACATCCAAAAGTTAGCGATCGATTAACGACAACATAGTCCGTCGTTAATTTTTTTTTTTTTTGGTTTTTCTAAAGTTAAAAGTAAAAGTAAATCAAGTAAAAAAATAGTTAAAATGAATAAATAAAAGGATCAAACAAAAGTCAAACCAAATTGTTTACAAAGTAAATCAAGTACTATTTGCATACAAAATTTACTTAAAAATATTTCGAAAAGCCACGACAACAAAAATATCACTCACCAGTCGGCGGCCATGGCGGGTTCATGAAAATGTTCATGAGCTCATCAACTTCTCTTCCCGGGGCATCGATCTATGTGGATCGACCCAATACTTGCCCTAACGATCGTCCTGATGATCCATCGAATGAGGACCCGATCTCTGTAATGCCGGCGTCAAGGTGTCATACGCCAAGTGTCGGGTGCCAATGACATGACCATCCTAACGGATCTCGTCTAGATGATGAAAAGAAGGCTTCGTAGGTGGTCTGGTGGTTTAATCGATGGGGGGCATAACGTTCGTATGCGAACGCCTCCATACGCATATGCTTCCCACAACTCTCGATTTTCTTCTCTCGCTTGCTCCCTAATATCTCCTGCAACAATGCCCCGTTCACTCTCTCAACGCCCTTATCCACTAGGTCATTGGGACGATCAGCCGATCAGCGAGACGAGCTCGACCCTATGTGTCCCCGCGACCTTAATCCTTATACCCGACCTTTCACCGGCTTCACTACCTGAAGATAAATCGTATTTTCATTGACCGGAGTTTCCTGATTCTGAGACAACTCTTCCAACCTCCCAGTGATATCGCCTTGCATCATTATATGTTTTTAGAAATTTAATAATTTTACTATCTTTTTAAATATATAGATATATTATATACACAAAATTGTAAACATGTGATACTCACAACAACCCTCTCAGATCTTTGATCAACAAAAGTCTGGCCATTATGGGAGCGAGCGTGGAGGTGTCGGTGGAGCTCCGGGTATGTGGGGGCGCTCCAAAGTCCTCATCTATACACAAGACAATTAATTAATAATGGGTTAAGTACATAAATGGTAATTTATTATTGAAGAAAGTTAAAAACTTAAAAAAACTATATTATATATATATATATATATATATATATATATATATATATATATATATATATTTAGAACTTACAAGATCTCACGTGTATTTAGATGCCGAGATCAACCTACTATTATGCAGCGATAAACCCGTCCATGAGTCTCCTTTCTCAGTCTTTCTAATCGCGCTCATTTTTGGCGACTTTTGCATGAATTCTTCAATCCTACAAATCGTCCTGCAGTGCTCGAGCACCTCGTCCAACAAATAGGCCATAGCATGCCTCTTTTTGACGACCTTGTAAATATGATTGGTTTAGCACTTTCTTGCCTTCCTTACCCAAGCATAATAGATCTTCCAAAATAAATGGACCGGCCAGGTAAACCACACCTACCAAGTTTGTACATATACAATAAGGAGATGTCAACATTACTAAATAACATATAAAAGAAAAGTTATTTTGTTTTTTGTTCAAATTTCTAATTTGATGGTAAGTTACAAGTGCTTTCCACCTACGAAAGCATGTGATCCTTTATTCATGGGGAACCAAGTCCTATTTCTACCCATCCTTCATATACCTCATCTTCAATGTGTCTGTGAGCTTCCACGAAGCCAGAAAAGAGGGATCAAGCCGATCATTTCACATTAAACCAAGTTCGCAAAATCAACCAAGTCATTAACGATGAGGTATATGAAGGATGGGTAGAAATGGGACTTGGTTAATTGTTAAGAAACGTACAAGACATACTCGTCTATCGAGAGAGGAATCAAGGGATCACCATTTGGTGCCAGGTATTAGGGACCAAACCTTGCCACGTCGGGATCTCAATAGTTTCATCAGGTGGCAAATCGAAGGGGTGCTTAGTGGAGTAGCCAAACGTGAAGAAGAAGGACCAGTAGGGGTGGATGGAATCCATTATACAATGATGGAGGAACCTGTCACATTGATGAAGGCCTTGTGGGTGGGTATAGATGATAGCTGATGAATAATATTGTGGTGAGGATGATGATGGTCTGGTAAGATCAGATGGGTGGAGATGAGCTAGTCGTGAAACATAATGGGGTGATGATGATGATGATGATAGTCCAGTAGGAGATGAGTGGATATGAGCCTATGGTAATGAAGTATAATAAGGTGATGATGATGGTCTAGTATGAGATGTGTGGAGATGACCATGCGGTGATGTAGTGGTGTAGTGAGAAGCCGGAGGTGAACGAGTGGTGTACTATGATGGAGAGGGTCTCAAAGTGTGAACATGATTGTGACGGCCCCTACTTCTAAACCGGCACCGCCCGGCCTAATCTCGTAATCAAGCCTTAATCCTAACAACATAAGACTTAATTACGTATTAGTCAGCCTTTCGTCCCTATATTCAACATCCTTACACTTGTTCAGATATTATTAGATCTCAAAGTTAATTAAATTTTTTATCATTTTAATATTAATATGCATTTTAAAGATTATGCGGAAGCTCTTACTACTCAAAATTCTAAGTGTGGAAAATCAGGTAACACAACATTACAAACATGTATATATCGTATAGGTAATCATACAATATGATATATGAGTCTCAAAAATGGAAAACTATATACTCAACCCACTATACAACCCAAAATGTACAGTAAAGATATAAACAGTAATAATACAACAAAAGTCGAGTCATACATAAATGAGATAGGAGAATTGCTGAAATGCTCAAAGAAAGTCGTCGATCTTCTCCTTCCCCGGTATGCTGCTATTCAACGGACCTACAACCACCGTCACAAACTAGACGGTGAGTATATTAATATTTAAGTAATAATTGGAGAATTCCATGCCACATCTCCAAAATATAAGAAAGGTATTTAAAAGCATAAAGTAGAGAAAGAATTGCTGAATCAAGTAATGCAAGTAAATACCACATTTAAAAATGTGTAGACTGACACAGGTTAAGTCGAGATGATCTATGTCCGGTCAGCGGTGAGAACTATCACCTAACCTTTCCTAATACTATATGGAGCTGCGCTCAACATATTCCATACAAATGGTGGAGCTATGCTCTACATATATAAATCATCTATCTCATTCTTACTGGCCACCCCGAGTCCCATACCTCGTGTGCCGCACAAGTGTAGTGGTGAGTGCCAGAACCTCAGTAGACCCATATCCCCGTGACTGCGGATCTCTTGTGCAATGGACACTAGATAATCCCTACTTTAGTTTTCAAAGATGAATAATTTCAAGTCTCTAGGATTTCAAAACTAGTTAAGCTACAAAGCCTAAGGAAATAGAATACAAGTCTAATCCATTACAACTTATTTCAATAGCATGCTTTTCATCAATTATCTATCAAGAATATCATCAAAAGTAGAAATTGGAATCAACGAAACATTTCGCTAGGCATCATGTTAATAATATTCAAATATGAATAGACATAAGAACAACATGATGTGAGATTACGAATAAAAATGTCTACAAATAGACCATAAAATGATAAGAGTCAATGAAATGAAATATAGAATTCTCACAGCTTTACTTACGATTCAAAATGCTTATCTTAGCCTATCCGGCCTCCCGACACTCCAAAACATTTCATGAACTCTCAAGATCTTCCCTTAGTTCCCTGAAGTTTTATGATAGGTTTTAGAGTGATTTTAGACCTATACTTAGAGTTTTAAAACCATTTATAGTGTTTAAACCATTTTTGAAAATTGTTGATTTTTTGTTATGTCTAGGTAATTAGGGTGCTAATTCTGATATTAGCGTGCTAATTCCAACTTTAATGCGTTACCTTAAATCTATAACGCGCACTATTTTTTGACATTAGCGCGCTAATTTAAATATTAGAGCGCTAGATTATCTACCTAGCATGCTATGTGCAGCAGAACCTAGAATTCTGCATTTTGGATTCTAGGTTTTTGCTACACATAGGCCATGTTAACGCCTTGAGGACCCTTATACACACTACAAGAGGTACCTAACATAAAACAACAACAACAACAACATCAAATTCCATGAATTCATAATGTTAATGGAGTTGAGAAGTTACCTAACTTGAATAACTTCTTCGCTTAACCTTCAATGATTTGCAACTCTTTTCCTCTATCAAAATCACACTAGCAAACTCTTTTTTCTCTCTTCTTCCTTGCCAAATCGACTTTGATGAGATAAGTGAGAAAAATGTTGATTTATATGGTTATTTGACTTAATAGATATGTTTAAACCTTAGCCCTTGATCATGTATGCATATGTATCTCAAGGCTAAACTAATAGACCACCTTGACACACTTGTCCATTACGACATGCTTAAGTGACTCAACAACTTGACTCATTTGACTTCTTGATTAGTTAATACGTGTCTCGATGCACATCATGTAATTATTAGTTCATTTTCCTAACTTAAGCACTTTAATGTTTATTCAAATGTGACCAAGTTAAAGCCATTTACAAAACCAACATTTGTTCACATTAGACTTACCCCATAAGCCGCTACCTCGGTCCCATATTGACATGCAACTCGAGGTACGTCTCCGCTCGTCTCGATACCTATATACCCGTATAAATTGATTTAATAGTCTACATATATACAATACACTAGGTATATATCACAACAACTATAAAATATATCTCGGCTCTTGCCTCGTCAATAGACATATCACGGTGTGGGTCCCATAGTCCGGGTCGTTGATCTTGTTTAAGGAATTAAACAAAGTTAAAGATTTTGGGTCGTTACAATTCTTCCCAACTAATGAAAACTTCATCCTCGAAATTTAAAATTTGAATTAGGATTTATACTTGACTCGAATAGGTACGAAAACCTATCATGCATGTAGTCCTTCCGTTCCCAAGTGAGTTCTATATCATCGTGAAACTGCCACTTGATGAGTATTTTAGGGATAGACTTGCTTCTCAAGTTTCCTGAATCTCAAACACCGGTCAGACGTTTCCGTTCAATCAACATAATTTACACTCTGCGCCAACTCACTAAAACTAGAGTATAACCTGTCGATTTTCTGACCTTCTAACATCCTCTGTGTAGGCACGGTCTATACTTTGATCTAAGCGTAAATCTCAACCCGAGTTTCGGTAGGAATCTATGCATCTCCATCAAGTATCCTACTCAACGCATTTGTGACTACGTTCACTTTTCCTGGATAATACTCCAAGGAAAAGTCATAATCCTTCAGAAACTCTAACCATCTGCACTGTCTCATATTCAAATCTTTTCGTGTGAAGAGATATTTTAGACTCTTAACATAAATTGAAGAGATAATAATGAAATTAAATAAAAATAAGTAATAAATTGATGGGCGCCTAGTGACATGCAGGGTCGAGGTGACAAGCATGGGATGCACAATAGTGTGCATGCCCGATGATGATCGTTGGCGTGCTTAGCAAATTTATAGTCGCGAATATATATGTGTGTGTGTGTGTGTGTGTGTGTGTGTGTTTATATATATATATATATATATCACTCAATCCTAAAGTTTGAATTAAATTAAAAAGTATATATTTAATTTTTCTCGAGATACGCGTAGGATGATCATCGAGAAAAGAAAAGGTTAAACGTTGTTGGAAATGAATTGTCCACGCCTCAGGATGTGTGACATCCAATCTCAAGGAAAATCAAGTGATTTGTTGCTTGGTTATAAAACCATTTGATATACTTCAAGATACACAATAAGCATCTCGAGGAGATCAATATGATTTATTTTGTTAAGGCAGTTAGGTGATGATGATCGTGTTTTTAACCACAAGGATCAACCTCGATATATGTAGCATGTATCTCGAGGAAGATCAACAAATATAATAGCAAATGGTTAATCTTTAGATTTGCTCGAGATTCGTGCAATGCGAATCTCGAGAAAATTTTATATTTATCCAAACAATACACCGCCTCATTCAACTTTGTTTTGAAACAAAGATTAACCTTGAGAAATATCAAAGTTTTCTAATGAAAATATAACCATTTGATTTGTCTCGAGATTCATGCTATGCGAATCTGGATGAAATCTTAACATTTATTTCCAAATTAACAGAACTTCCTCACCATTTTTGCATAGAGGAATCGATTAAAAGTGTGAGAGATTTCGAGATTGTGTGAGATCGAAATTGGGTCCTAGGAAGGAGAGATCGAATAGTAGGTGAGTGTTGTAATTTTGATTGTTGTTTGGTGTTGTTCATTGTTGGGTTACTGATGATGTTGTTAGTTGTTGTCGTTAATTGTTAGTTGTTGTTGATCATTCTTATTTGGTTGAGGGAGATGGCTAGGTGACTGATTTGGGGAAGGAGAATATGATAAGGGTATTGGGTAAGATCCCAACCCAAGTGATCCAACCGAAAAAAATAAAATGGAAAGACCAGTTTGGAGAGATAGTGGACTAGATGAGGAAGAAATGGGTTCCACCGAACCGACCTGAACCGATCCAGTTCAGAGGCCAAACCCCTATTTTCAAATAAAAACAAATAGAAAAAATAAAGGAAAAATGTTGGAATTTGGGGAAAACCCAAAAAATTGTAAACAAAAAACATATTTGTTGACTAAATAAATAGAAATTCGATATTTCTACAAAAAATGAAGATTTTGAAAGTTTGTCGAAGATTTATACCAGGGTTTTCCTTCGTTATGTGTACTACGATACCCAAAAATATTCGAAATTCGAAAAATTATTTTAAAGCCTAGACTAGGTTAATTTTTTATTTTAAATTACAATTTGAAGTCAAAATTAGGATCCGGACATCCGAAGAGTTGATTTAGAGGGATTCTGTGGTTTTCGAGTTGAGGAGGACCAAATAAAAAATAAAAATTAGAAAGTTGTATTTAAGCCTAGACAACGTAATTTTTTATGTCAAACGATAATTTTAAGTCAAAATGAAATTCGGGCATCAGAGATTTTACTTTCGAAGTATTTATGGGTTTCACGACGTGATTGGGTCAATTGAACAACAAAAAAATGGAAAACAATTGCGGAATTGCTATGAAAACCTATTGAACTTATAAACGAATTATAGGGCTTGCAATTAGAGCCCCGTGTGGACTAGTTTCTTGACTCGGAGCGCAAGAGAGTTGCGATATTGCGTTTGTAAGGTTAAGCAAATCCTATAGTAACTTTTACACTGTATGAGTATATCTCAAATATAATTGCATGCACGGTTTATCACTACATATTTGTTGATCATGCGCTCATGGACACGAGAGGAAGGAGGCCTTTGGGGGTCCCATTGTGTTCATTGGCTATATGTGTGGTAGGATCGATACAGTGGTGTGAGATTGGAGTCACTGATCATTGTAGACACCTATTTAGGATTAGTTGTTTTTGCGATGCTAGCTAGAATCACACTCAACAGATAGTCGAGGGCGTGGCTTCTCAAAGGACTTCTTCTTAGACTCATGAGCCTTTATTATTGTTTACCTTCCACTTTTGGAAGACATCATTTGATTGTGGTCGGTTAACAAAAATGGGATAGATTGCATACTTGTATATTTATGATTCCTTGCTACATTAATACAATGCATTTGATTATTACGTGTGTACTAGATAGTGTGGGATTTACTTATCTGACATTATCGAATTCTTATAATTGGATAATGACAAGTTCTAGCAGCGACAAGGGAAAAGGAAAGCTTTTTGAATGTTTGTGGACTTGCTTAGTTTTTTCTCTCTATGTATGTATTATTTTTTTGAACATATATTATATTGTATAAATGGGTTTTTGTGTTCGAGTGTGATTAGAATTTCCTTTAGAATGGCTAGAAAGGTTTTTGGATGAATTAAGAGAATTTTTTAGTTAAGGTAAAGTTAGTTTAAGGTTTTTAATACTTCAGATCAGGTTAGAATGAATATACAGTTTTGTTAATGCAATATATATTATTATGGATGGATTGTAAGTCGTTCAGCATTTTCACCAATCTAAGCAAGTTTTGTTGAATAATTTTTTAAGGCCGAATTTTTTCAGTGCAGGCTTAAAAATAGAGGAGGTGTGACGAAAAGATTTTATAAAATTTTGAGTATAAAACTAATCAACATAAATGAATTCATGAACATTGAGGTTTAATATTTTCTTTTAGAACCTTTATAGTTGATAAAATTTCATATTTAGTGATTACAATATTGTAATCATATTCATTTATTGATGATAGGTTTAAGGCTGCTAGATTATCAAGAATTAAAGTAATCTAGGTTGATTAGATGCCCTAATTAAGTAGGGTCTGACAATAGCAGAGGTATAGTGGATTAGGAGCAGATTGATCTAAGACCCATATGAAATATGAGAAGCCACCGATTTAAATATTAGACATGAAGGTACAGACTCTCAAGCACAAGTAGATACTCCTAGTGAAAGTCAAATAGTAGTTCCATGATGACCAAAGTTCACTTGGGAGCATAAGGATTATATGCGCGAGCACTTTCAAGATCTGTTTTGACTTAGGTATAAATTTAATTTCGAGGACAGAATTCCAATTAGTTGGGAAGAGTTGTGACATCCCGTCATCGACTAGACCGGACGCATCCTGGTCCGACTGGACCAGAGGCTTAAATCGGTTCAACCGGGGTAAGGTGGCCATGCTTGATGTCGTAATGACTTGTGGTCAAGTATATATATGTTATATATGCATGGGGTGTATTATATTATTTAAATACTTGTGCATGAATATAACGCAACAATAGGGCAATCTTAGTATCACCTAGAAATATATGTTGGACATAATTGGTAGTGCAACTAGACTAAGGCTAAAAAATATACCAAGCAGATAAATTATTTAAGTGACAATAGTTGGAAATTGAATTAATTAAGGGTATATAGTTAAATAAATACAATGTGACCACATTAAATTAATACAAGTACCTTTAGTGTTGAATTTTATTATTCATTAATCAACCTAGTAATCTGGACAATGCATCTCGAGGCAAGAAAAAATGACTTAAATTAGCACACTCTTACGTGAAAATCTTTGATCAACCTCGTGCGCACGTCTTGAGGCACATCCAAAGGCAATCAAGAAGACAACATGAGCATGAGATGGAAGAAGTTCATTGGTTGCTTGGTGAATGGAATGAATAGGAGACATGTGTCCTTCTCATCATACATTATTCACATCATTTTGACCTTTAGATTAGTTGAAGTAAGAGCTAATTAGGGGTAAATTAATGACTAATTACACTTCTTATTAACCTATAAAAATCTAAACTCAAAGCATTATTTCATTCTTCTCAACAATTGAGAAAAAAAAAGAAAAATGAGAGAATTTGAGAGTGAAGGCATGCTACGGGAAGGATCTACGATACACCTGGGTGCGACATCGATGTTGTGACACCATCGTTATGCATCTACGACTGCTAGAAGTTATGTAAACTCTACACTTGATTGACTTCAATGAGAATCTATTTTACACAACATGAGTAATCTGGACATCTCTTTCATTTAAAATTCGATTTGAGTGAATTTAATGCCTTTGGAGACTTAACTTAAAGTCCTTTAACTTTGTCCGGTTGAGAATATAAGATTTAGAAGTTATCTAACTCAAATTCGCTCTACAACTTGTGATTTTAAAAATGGAAAAATTTACATTATATTGAACCAGTAATGATATTTTGAAGATATCTCTCTCATATGAAATCAAAGTAAACTAATTCTTACATCATTTGCAAGCTAACTTCGAGATCTATAACTTTTGCCTACTGAATATTTTCTAGATCATACATTTTTATAGTCAAAAATGTTATGCAATGTGAACAATAAAACCGCTAGACGACAATTGGGAGATGATAAACATGCTTCGGTTCAGAGAGCATAAATCTCTCAATTCTTATCCAAATCAGGATTTGTTTAGCTATCTTAAAGATGGTTTATAAACTAACAACTTTTGTTTATAGTGTTTTTATAAATTTTAATGTCTTAAAAATAAAAATAAAAATTAAACGCAAGTTGTGGACATAAACTATTTTTACAGGTTCTTTACTTGGAGATTTTAAAGGAATTAGTTATGTCTTGAAGCTTGCTTTGTCAAATCCCAAAGTTTTTAAATCCGTAAGTACGGTTAATCCGGGATTAAGGAAGCTTAATTATGGTTTTGGCTGCGAGCCGGGAATTAAACACAGGTGAATTTGAGATTTGTAATTAATTTTATTAATTTGTAATGTTTGCTTAGTGTTGTATATTATATATTATTTTATTTTGTGAAATTCGGGTGATTGAGTAAGTTTGAGATTTGTGGGGTTTTGTCTCAAGATAGGTGTCAAAACGAGTGCCGAGATAGTCAAAATATTGACATAAATATTACATTCAAATTTTGTAATGAATAATTGAGTTTAAATAAAAACATCAAAATCTGGACCTTAAATGGACTTAACAAGCTAATGTAGGGATTTGCCTAAGTTTGCATGTAAGTCGGGACTGAGCGTAGTGTGAAATGAGATGAAGTTGTGTGAGATTTTGTTTTGAGTTTGGTGTTAGTTGACAGTACTCGATGTTGCGATTTGGTCCAAACTGGTGCAAGTTTAGATAAGTATCGCAAGAGGATTGGTCCATAAGGGTTCCATATGTCATGAAAAAAGTTAAGATTTTTTGGGTTTTGGTGTGAACAAAATCAGAGTTTTGTCCAATTTGGTGACAAGTTGGATCCACGACAATCACAAGATGTTAAAGCAAGTCAAAATAGGATTTTTAGGAATTAATAATTAAAAAGAAATTAAACTGCTCAAGCAAGTAGCGGAGGATTTATATATAAATAAAGAAAAAAATTAAAAAAAAATCAATCGATTCCTTTTATATTCAACAGAATATTTTCTCCTAACCCTCTCAATTCGATCGTTCACTCTACGAGCTCCCGACATCCGATTTTTGCTCGGTTTCTTTTTGCAAAATTATAGAGCATAGCGAGACGGTTTATTCGAGCTAAGTTTCTACTGTAAAAATGAGGTATTCGGCCTGCAATTTGATAATTTCTCAATGCCATGCATTTTCCCGCAATTCAATTTGAATTCTCACAGTTTTTTGATTTCTTCTGGGGGTTTTGATAGAAATTAGCTAGAATTACTGGTAATTGGTGTATTGGATTGAGTTGCATTTATTTGGAAAAAATCCCACCGACATGGGTTAGGGTTTTAATTTGGTGAACTAATGCAATTAAGTTGATAACCATTTTAGAGATGTTTTAATAGTTGATATTTATTATTGGTTTTAATCCAATTTGACTACACGAGCTGTAAAAATATTTAAGTGTTGGTATCGAGTGGTTTCGTGGCGTTTATTGTCGAGTTTTAGGGTTTAATTGCTAAAATATTAATTTGAAGAAGTTTTTTTAGATCAAAATATATAAAGTTGCCAAGTCAATAGGCCATATGGAAAAATTAATAACTTTTCTCTGTCGGTGATCCGATTTAGGTGTTCTTGGAGTCTATGAAAAGTAGGACATGAGTACTACAAGTTCTTTTATGGTCATCATGACAAATATTGAGGTTTCCAAGGTTAAAAAGTTATCCCAATTTGGCTAGTTGAAATGGTTATGAACATTAATATTTTTGGAAATTGTTCTCAAGAGTAATTTGGTCGCGGTTTTCATTGGGCTTCGTGGTATCGTTTCACTTGAAGCTTAACCCATAATATAATTGGGTATGCAGGGAAGCTTTTGGAACAATTTTCAAGGTGATATGGCGCTTCAAGAACCTCAAAAATTAAGCTTGAAATTGGTTGTTTGTAAGGTTAAGTAAATCTCATGGTAATTTTTACATTTTATGATTATATTTCATATAAATTGCATTTATCATTGAATTGCATTTTTGTTGTACATGAATACACGGTTTGGGAGGGTGAGGCATTACAAGTCTCCTTGTAGTGTCTATATCGGGGTTATTGAACACTATATTATGCTTGAGGGGTTTGAGTCACTGATACTCTAAATCACATGATTATCATGAGATCCCGTTGAATCGGATCATACACCTATAGTCTAAAGCATACACCTATAGTCTAAAGGAACGAGACTCATTTGGTTATTCTTCCCGCGCATGAGTCATTATTATTGTTTACTTACCACTTTGAATATAGGTCGTTTGATTATGGTCAGATAACATAAACATGATGGATTCACGATTGTATTTAAAATCCTTGGATTAGTATGCATTTGATTACTACAAGTGTATTACATAGTGTAGGATTTACTTATCCGACATTATCGAAGTTTTTATAATTGGATAATGATAGGTTTTAGCGGCGACAAAGGAAAGGAAAAGCTTTCCGATTATTGGTGGCTTGCTCAGTTTCTTTCTCTCTATATTTGTATTACTTTTGAATATAAAATATTGTATAAATGAGTTTTTAGGTTCGTATGAGGTTAAGATATCTTTTGAAAGTGTTGAAATGGTTTTGAGAAGGATTGGAATTGTTTTAATAGTTTTAGGATGGATTAGAATGCCAAGAAGTTAAGGTATTAATGATTTAATAATGTTGAAAGTCTGAGATTAGTTAGAATGAATAAATAAACATTATTAATGTGATATATTATGTTATGGGGTGAATTCTGAGTCATTTGACATTTTCACCAAGCTGAGCAGGTTTATTAAAGATTTTTGAAGGCCGAGTTTTCTGGTATTGGCTTAGAAATAGAGGAGATGTCGGTGAAGATTTATTATGAATATTTAGGGATTATGTAATTAATTTTAACTTATTCTAAGGTACAAGATTTGTTTTAGAACCCTTTTGTGGTTGACTTAGAATCATATTTAATAATTACTCTAATATATTTTTATTTAATTATTGGAGGAGTGTTTAAGGCTGCTAGGTTATCAAGATATTAAATTAATCTAGACCGGTCATATGCCTTAATTAGGTGGGGTCTAACAATGTTAGTATCAAAGCCTAGGATTCTAAAACAATCTTGCTAATTAAGGCTTAGTGAGTGATTAGTTAGGAAGTAAAGCAATGGATTGGATTAAAAAGTTTAAAAACTTTATGATTGTGTTACATGTGTTTTATATTATCTAGATATCGATGGATATAGGCTTGTTGAACCACTTTTCTTGCAATTTTTATTGCAAAAAATTATTAGTGGATAGAAAGAGCTGGATTAAGGATATGGCGAGGATAATAGGGATCCACAATGTATGGATTCAAACACGTATAAGAACTTGGCTGTGAAGATGTTAGATTCGATAAATACCTGAGCTACCAACCCAAGTATTTATGGTTGTGTCGCCCAAGAACTTCCTAATACAACTTTAGTTGCTTAGAAAATGCAGACTTGCATTGCAGTTTGTCCGAGGGCTAAATCGGTTATTGTAGTTTTAGGTTCAGACTAATACATTCGTGATAGTGGAATGTCACGAGAGGAAAAGTAGGAAGAGTTTGGTACCATTTTATTAAAGATTAAACTGAACATTCTACGAGAGGTTTGAGATAGGGTTAATACCTATGCGATTATATAAGTCATCAGCACGAATCACGATGATATTAGGGTGTCGAATCAGAGATCGACACCTATTCTGATATCTTTTGTAAGTAATAAACCTATATTGACATGTGTTAGGTATACCTTAGTTGTAGAGGAAATGAAAGATTCGAGGAATAGTTGACATGACACAAACATATTTTTCAGTCTTCAGGTCAAAAAGGTATACCTTAGTTGCAAAGGAATGAAGGTAAAGGTTGAGAATCTCAGGGGGGGGCTGGCCTCTAATCATAGATCGAAACCTATTATGGAATCTTCTATAAGTAATAAACCTACAATGACATGTTTTAGGTATGAAAAAGACGGTCACATCAATCGAGACTGTTCTCGGAATCTGAGTTTGATTAAGTGTTTTGGGTATGGAAAGAAAAGACATTACAAGATGCATATCCATAACTTTTAAGAGCATATATCATTTTGTGTCTCACAGACTCAATAACATATTAGGGAATGTGTTCAGGTTGTGACAGAATGAGATTCAAGTACAAATCAAAATCTTATTGAAGGTTCGATTTTAGTTTGTGGTCGTGTGGTGATTGAGTTAGGATTAACTCTGGTGTGAGTCCCTATTCATCTTGTACTTAACACAGTAACTGGGGATATGGTGGATCCTCACTTAATGTATGAGAAATATGTTGTTGAGATCTCCAAACATGAGATAGTTGTTGATTTTGAGTATTATAGTTATTGGAGTTTGAGGTGTTGTTGATAATGGATTAGCTAGTCATTAGAAAGAAATTAAAATTCTTACCAGAACTATAGTAAAGAGGCAAGATTTAAAATTAAACTGGAGGATATTCTTGTGGTTAGGGATTCGTGGACATGTGTTTTGATGAATTAACTAGAGTTCCATCTCTAATGGAGATTAATTTTATGATTGATTTGGTTTTGGAACTAGACCAATATCTATTACCTCGAGTTAATGATTTGTTTGATCAACTAAATAGATCCAAACTCTTTTCAAAGATTTGTTTTCTTTAAGGTTACTATCAGTTGAGATTTTATGAAGATGATGTACAGAAAGCTGTGTTTAGTATCATATATGGTTACTTTGAGTTTATTATTATGTCATCTAGGTTGACTAATGTTCCAAAAATGGTTATAGATTTGATGAATTGTGATAGTATTCATTGATGATATCAAGATATACTTTAAGACTCACGAGGATCATGAATAATATTTTAGAGTTAATCTATAAAATTTGAGAAATCATAAGCTGCATGCTAAGTTTAGCCAATGCGAGTTTTGGTTGTCTGAGATAAAGTTCTTGGGTGATGTGGTTTGTATGAAATGAGTTTTGGTGGATACAGCCAAGAATGAGGCTATCAATGGTAAGTCGGAACCTATCAAAATGATGGAGATATGAAGTTTTCTGGGTTTAGCTGGCGATTATTATCGATTTGTGGAAGATTTTAAAATATGTTTGCGCCAGTTACTAAATTAACTCATAAAAATATTCAAATTGTTTAGTCAAATGAATGCAATGCTGTATTTTGAGAAATTGAATAAGCGTTTGACTTCAGCACCAGTTCTTGTATTGCCTAAAACGAGGAAAAAACTTATATTTTAGACTGATGCCTCGAAAATAGGTTTGAGTTGTGTGTTAATACAAGATGGAAGGGTGATTGTTTAAGTTTCTCGTTAATTAAATATTCAAGAGAAGAATTATTTTGTTTATGATTTAAAATTAGCGGCGATTGTGTTTGTTTTGAAGCTGTGGAGATATGGGGGAAGTTTTACACTATTTTCAAATCATAAAAGTTTGAGTTATTTGTTCTCTCAAAAAAATTGAATGTCACAATAATAATAGTTGAGCATTAGAAAGACTTTAATTTTAGTCTTAAATACCATTCAGTGAAGCTAATGTTGTTACTGACGCATTGAGCATGAGGAGTGCTGAAACATCGCGTGTCACTAGTTGATTGATTTACGAGTATTAGTTGTTCAAAAAATTTGTTGGTATGATTTTGTCGAAGATTCTTGAGGTTGATGATGAATCGACTTGTGCTCGGTTTAAAGTACAACTCGTCTCTATTCAGGAAGTGATAAAGTGTCAGCAAAGTGATGTGGATTATGAAGATTTAAAGAGGTTTACTGATAATAGTAATAATCCAGATTGAGTTATATTTGTGGATTAAAGTTTGAGGTTTAAAGGCAGACTATGGATTCCATCGGTGGCTAAGATTTGGGATGAGATATTAAGAGAATTTCATCGGTTTAGATTTAGCATTCATCCTGGTATAATCTAAATATGTTATAATATGGGGCGATTGTATTGGTGGCAAGGGATGAAAGCCGACATGGGTGATTATGCGAGGAAATGTGAGATTTGTTAATAGGTTAAGGCTGATAGGAAGAAACCTAGAGATACGTTGCAGCTACTTCCTATATTGTAATGAAAATAAGAATATATCATAATAGAATTTGTTATTCATCTGTCTATTTCTAGGGGAACATATGTGGTGTGAGTTATTGTTGATGGGTCGGCGAAGTCCGCTCATGTTCTTTCTAACTACATTTCGAATACCTTTTCACAACTGACCTTATTGTGTGGGCGAGAGATGGCTCGCTTGTTTGGAGTGTCGTTGATGATATTTTTCTTATCTTGATGTTTGGTACACATCGGGGTTGTGGCATGTCATACAAGAATTATTTCGACATTCAGTTTTATTTTAGTTCTGTATTTCATCCTTAAGTGGATGGTCAGACTGAAAGGTAGATTTATGTGTTGGAGGACATCCTCAGGGCTTGTGTACTGGTATTTAGAGGTTTATGAGAAGAATACATACTTTTGTGTGAGTTCTTTTATAATAATTGTTGTTAATTATGTATTGAAATGACTCCATTTTAGGCATGGTATGGGATACCTTATCGATCTCCTGTCGATGGGGTTGATAGAAGGATTGGGTAGACTTGGAGTCATATATAATTGGAGATCACACTGAGGTTGTGTTGTAGATTCGTCTAGGATTGAAAATTGTTTAAAAAAGATACAAATGTTATTATGATCTTTACCACAGGTTTGTGATATATAGTGAAAGAAATGGGTGTATCTGAAAGACTCCCCTCGCAAAAGGTCGTTACAGGTTTGGACTGAAATGAAAGGTCTCTTTTTATTTATATGATCGTTTGAGATTATGAAATGGGTAGGGAAGTTCATGTATGGATTGGTAGTACTGCCTCGGTAAGTCGAGACTCATGACTTATTTCACGCGTTTATGCTCAAATGAAAAGAATCTGATTCGCATCATATAGTTGAATGGAATCAATTTCATTTATATAGTAACGTGTTGTATGAAGAGCTACCATGAAAACGAGAGGCGTGTATGAGAAAACATTTTTCGTATATCTTTAAGTTAAGGTAGATTTGGCTAGATTTTAATTTCAAGGACGAAATTCTTATCAGTTGGGAAGATTATCAAATCCCAAAATTTTTTCCCCTTTGTATTTGTTTTCCTTTTCTATTTTTATTTTGTGTAAAATATCTAGTATTCGTATCTATGATTTTGTTTTTGTTTTCAAAACAAAAACAAAATCATAGATACAGATACTAGATCTTTTAGAAAAAATAGAAATAGAAAAGGAAAACAAATATAAAGGGGAGAAAAAATTCGTTTAGGAACATGGAACATAGGAACACTTACGGGGAAGTCAATAGAACTAGTAGATACCATGATTAGAAGGAGAGTCAATATTACTTGCCTCCAAGAGATAAAATAGGTAGGAGAAAAGAGCAGAGAAATAGGAAGCACATGGTTTAAATTGTGGTCACTGGTATAGATAGAAAATGCAATGAAGTAGGAATTGTGGTGGATAATGATTATAAGAATAATGTCGTAGAGGTTAAAAGAATGGGGGATAGATTGATTCTAGTTAAATTAATTACTAGAGACAAAAAAATTAACATACTTAGCGCCTATGCATCACAAGTAGGATTAAGCAAGAGCCTCAAACGCAAGTCTTGGGACGATATGGATGGATTTATGAAAAGTATACCATTAGATGAAAAGGTTTTTATTGGAGGAGATTTAAATGGGCATGTCGGGGCAAGTAACGATGGGTTTGAATGAGTTCATGGAGGTTTTGGTTACGGTAATAGAAATGAAGAAGGAGAATCAATCTTAGAATTTGCTTCAACATACAATCTTGCTTTAGCAAATACTAGTTTTAGGAAGAAGGAGTCGCATATAATTACTTTTAGTAGTGGTCATAACAAGAGTCAAATAGATTTTTTTTAACAAGAAAATTGGATAGAAGAATATGTAGAGACTGCAAAGTAATACCTGGTGAAGTATTTACTACTCAACATAAGCTAGTAGTACTTGATATTAAGCTAACTCGACAACATAATATGAATAAAAGAGTTAGTGACCCTAGAGTAAAGTGGTGGGACCTAAAACATAGTAAACAAGTAGAGTTTAGAGAAAAACTACTAAAGGAAAATGTTTGGAATCTTGACTTAGATGCTAATACAATGTCGCTAGAAATGAGTAGTTGCATAAAGAGAGTGGGATCAAACATATTAGATATATCTAAAGGATTGGGACCACCAAAGAAGGAAACATGGTGGTGAAACGAAGATGTCCAATGAGCAATTAAGAGTAAAAGAGAGATGTATAAGAAAATACCTAAGTGTCAAGATGAAAATGTATACAATCAATATAGAGAAGCTAGAAAACAAGCTAAAAAGTAGTTAGTCAAGCTAAAACAAATTTCATGGAAGATCTATATACAAGGTTAGGTAGTAAAGTTGGCAATATATATATATATAGGCTAGCCAAATTAAGAGATAAAAAGAAATAAGACCTAAGCCATGTAAGATGTATTAAGGACAAAAAATAATTTTTTTTAACGCACGAGGATGATATCAAGGAGAAATGGAGAAGTTACTTCGATAGTTTATTTAATGATGGCCAAGTTGATACTATAATAGATGAAAACTCATGCCAAGAAAGAAATGTTACACAGGCAATATTAGAATTATAGAAGTTAAAGAGGCATTGAAAAGAATGAAAATAGGGAAAGCATGTGGCCCAGATGTAATACCCATAAAGGTTTGGAAATGCTTAGCAGAAATTGGATCGACTTAATTGACAAAACTTTTCAATAAGATTTTAAAATCAAAACATATGCCAATGGGTTAGAGAAGAAGCATGTTTGTGCCAATCTTCAAAAACAAAGGAGACATTCAAAGTTGCTCAAACTACCGGGGAATTAAACTTATGAGTCACACTATGAAACTTTGGGAGATGATAATTGACAATAAGCTAAGGAGAGAAACAAAAATATCAGATAACCAATTTGGTTTCATGCCTGAGAGGTCAACTATAGAGGTGATTTTCCTTGTAAGACGATTATTAAAAAATATAGAGAAAATAAAAAAAGATCTTCATATGGTATTCGTAGATTTAGAAAAAAACATATGATAGGGTCCCTAGAGATGTTCTTTGGTAGGTTCTAAAAAGAAAAATAGTGCATGCTAGATACATAGACACTATTAAGGATATGTATGATGGAGTAGTAACGAGTATAAAGACATTTGGAGGAGATACAAAAGAATTTTCCATTACGATATAACTACATCAAGGATCGGCTTTAAGCCCATATCTATTTACTTTAATTATGGATGAACTAACTAGACATATTCAAGAGGATATACTATGGTGTATGCTATTTGCAGATGATATTATCTTAGTGGATGAAAAAAAAGATGAAGTGAATAGGAAATTAGAACTCTAGAGGAATACATTAAAATCTAAAGGCTTTAAGTTGAGTAGGACGAAAACCGAATACATGCACTGTGAGTTTAGAAACACTAGACATCGAGATGACGGAGTGGTAAAATTAGGGGAAGTAGAAGTTCCTAAGGTAAACCACTTTAGATACTTATGATCAATTATACAAAATGATGGTAACATTGAGAATGATGTCATACATAGAATTCGAAGCTGGATGGAAGAAATGGCGGAGTGCAACAGGGGTGATTTGTGATCGAAATGTTCCTACTAAGTTAAAAGGAGAATTTTATAGTACCGCAATTAGACCAGCTATGATCTATGAAAGTGAATGTTGGGTGATAAAGCAACAACAATTACATAAAATGAACTTAGCGGAAATGAAGATGCTTAGGTGGATGTGTGGTAAAACTGGTAAAGATAGAATAAGAAATATAGAAATTCAAAGACAAGTAGGAGTAGCACCAATTGATGCAAAGATTAGGGAAGGGCAGTTGTGGTGGTTTGGTCACCTGCAAATACAGCTTACAAATGCCCCAACTAGAAAACTTGACTTAATAGAAACTATTGAAATTTGACGAGGTAAGGGCAAACCAAAGTTAACATGGAATGCATTAATTAAGAGGGATTTGAATGGTTTGAAAAGCTCACCATCAATTGCACTTAATCGAGCACGATGAAAAATTTTGATCCATGTAGTCGACCCCAGTTAATTTAGAACTAAGGCTATGTTGTTGTTGTTATTTTAGTTACGGTTCATCCGGGATTAAGGAAGTTTGACTATGGTTTTGGCCGCGAGTTGAAAATTAAACATTGGTTGTGAAATTCGAGTGATTGAATAAATTTGAAATTCGCAAGGTTTTGTCTCGAGATACGTGTCGATATGAGTGTTGAAATAGTCAAAATATTGACATGAGCATTAGTTTCAGATTTCGTGATGAATATTTGAATTTAAATTCAAAATTCAAAATTTAGATCTTAAATGGACTTAACAAGCTAACGTGAGGATTTGTCTGGGTTTGCGTGTAAGTCGGGATTATGGGTAGTGTGAAATGAGATGAAGTTGTGTTAGATCATGTTTCGAGTTTAGTGTCAGTTGACAGTAGTCGAGGTTGAGATTTGGTCCAAACTGGTGCAAGTTTGGATAAGTATGGCAAGATGATTGGTCCATAAAGGTTTCATATGTCATGGACAAAGTTAAGATTTTTGGGTTTTGGTGTGACCAAAATCAATATTATGGACATTTCATGAAGATGGACTATTTTTTTGAGATTTTTGTTCAATTTGGTGAAAAGTCGGATCCAAAACGAGCAGCCGATGTTAAAGCACGTCAAAATAGGGTTTTAAGGAACTAATAATTAAAAAGAAAATAAGCTGCTCAAGCAAGCGGTGAGGGTTTATATATAAATAAAGAAAAAAATAAAAAATAAAAAAATCAATCGATTCCTTTTAGATTCAACAGAACGTTTTCTCCTAGCCCCATTAATTCGGTCTTTCGCTCCGCGAGCTTCCGACATCCGATTCTCGCTCGGTTTCTTTCCATAAAACTATAGAACATCATGAGACAGTTAGTTTGAGTTAATTTTCTATGATAGAAATGAGGTATTCGACCTGCAATTTGTTAAAATCTTAATACCAAGCATTTTTCTCAATCCAATTTGAGTTCGCGCGATTTTTTGATTTCTTTCTTGAGGTTTTGATAAAAATTGGTTGGCATTATTGATGGGGCATGTGCCCTAGGTCAATCCATTAAATGTCTTTATGAATACTTTTAGTTAATAGAATAGAGGATTTCATTTGCTGTTTATTATAATTAATTTGCATGTTTACATTATAATAAGATCCATGAGTATTTACATAAATATCCTAAATGTCCCTGGTCGATCATTATACTGGGAACTATAATGAATTAAGACTAGTGTGAGTCTTGATTGATGATCATATGATGATTATACGTATAGGGATACGAATCAAGATCACGAGTACTTGTTAGGGAACAAAGTACTGGACCGACCCGCTATGATAACATCACATGGATTAAGTCATAGTTGTTTCTCATGATAGGTATATTTTTCAGTCCTCTGACTTGAGATTGCCAGAGACTTCAACATTAGGAACACATTAATTTGACACAATCAAACGTTGTCTTTAACCGAACGATTATAAAGGTTGCGATTGGTTACTGTGTGAGCAATGTGATGAAGTTGTGTAATCGAGATAGAATTTGTCCCTCTCGTATAAAGAGAGATATCTAGTGGATCCCTCGATGTGTTAGACGGTTAAAAGGCCTAGTCTAAGTGAATTGATATTGATCAATGTCACTTGGATGTTTTCGGTCTACCTAGAGATCGAGACTAGTACGATTGAACATGTTGGATGACGATTCCATGCCTTATGTTTGATCAATAGGATATCGTGTGACAAAAGGATGTTATATACACTATTGATTAGGTTGTATCGATTTGATATTCGTACAACTTGGGTAGTCATAATGTCTTGCTAGAGATCGCTTATGACTTGTATACCAAAATGTGTTTTTTGGTACACCGCCAACGTTGTATGAGCCTATTGGGTCGCACACTAAGAATGGTTTTGCGAGATTTTAAGATGATTGGTAAAATGAATTTTATGTGATAAAATTCATAACAGAAACGTCCTTGTGGTGTATTACACTTATACTTCTTTAAGTAAGGGTATATGCGTAATTTACTTAACCGTCTATATACAAGGGTTGTATAAATAGACGATTTAAGTTAGAACACAGGAACGAAAGATTAATAGGCCGAAACTCTATTTTCGTTTTAGAAATGACTTAGGGTTTTTGGTATGCTCTGGATCGTTTTGGAGAGAAACAAAAGGATTTGGTATTCTCTCGAAGCTAGCACTTCGAATCTCGGCCGCCGTTCATGTGTGTGGATCTGAGCGATAGAGGCGTTCGTCGTTGGCAGCGCCTTAGAGATCGATTAACCTTCAGAAAGGTATATTGCGATTGAGGTATGATTAAGTTTTTCATGGTTTAAACGTTTTTAATGGAATTAGATTCGGATCCTGTTGGGATTTTTGTCAAAATTGTTTTGTAATCTCCGCTGCGCATGAACCCTAAAACCCAACAATTATTGTTAATTGGTATATTGGATTGATTTGCGTCAATTTGAGATAAATTTCATTGACTTGGGTTAGGGTTTTTATGAGGTGAACTAATGCAATTCAATTGATAACTTTTTTGAAGATGTTTTAATAGTTGATATTGATTATTGGTTTTAATCCAATTAGACTATACGGACTGTGAAAATATTTGGGTGTTGGTATCAGGTAGTTTCGTGGCGTTTATTGACGAGTTTTGAGGATTTGATTGTGAAAATATTAATTTGGAGAAGTTTTTTTAGTTCTAAATATATAAAGTTGCCAAATCGATAGGTCATATGGGAAAATTCAAAACTTCACCACCAATGATCCAATTTGGGAGTTCATAGAGTCTATGAAAAGTACGACATGAGTACTACAAGTTCCTTTAAGGTGAGCATGACAAATATCGAGGTTTTCAAGGTTAAGAAATTACCCTAAGTTGGCTAGTTGAAAGCTAGTTGAAATGGTTTTATAAATTAATATTTTTGTCAACTGTTCTCAAGCGTAGTTTGATCGCGGTTTTCATTAGGCTTCGTGATATCGTTTCACTTGAAGCTTGACCCATATTATAATTGGGTATGTAGGAAAGCTATTGCAACCACTTTCAAGGTGATTTAACGCTCCGAGACCTTGAAAATTAAGCTTGAAGTTTGCTATTTGTAATGTTATGTAAATCCCATTGTAACCTTTACATTTTATGATTATATTTCATATAAATTGTATTTATCATTGAATTGCATTTCTGTTGTACATGCATACACAGTTTGGGAGGGTAAGGTGTTATGAGTCTCCTTATAGTGTCTATATCGAGGTTATTGAACACTATATTATGCTTAAGGGGCTTGAGTCACTAAACTTTGCATCACGTGGTTATCATGATATCAACTCGAGTCGGATCATACTCCTATAGTCTAGAGGAACGAGACTCATTTGGTTATTCTTTCCGCGCATGAGTCCTTATTACTGTTTACTTACTACTTTCAAAGATAGGTCATCTGATTATGGTCGGATAACAGAAACGGGATGGATTCGCGGTTGTATTTAAATTCCTTGGATTATATTATTTGTTTAAATTACTTGGATTAGTATGCATTTGATTACTACAGGTGTAATGGATAGTGTAGGATTTACTTATTTGACATTATCGAATTTTTATAATTAGATAATGACATGTTTTAGCAGCGACAAAGGAAAGGAAAAGCTTTCCGATTATTGGTGACTTGCTTAGTTTCCTTCTCTCTATGTTTGTATTACTTTTAAATATAAAATATTGTATAAATGGGTTTTTGGGTTCCTTTGAGGTTAGGATATCTTTTGAAAGTGTTGAAATAGTTTTGAAAAGGATTGGAATTGTTTTAATAGTTTTAAGGGATTAGAATGCCGAGAAGTTAATGTATTAATGATTTAATAATGTTGAAAGTCTGAGATTGGTTGGAATGAATAAATAATCATTATTAATGTAATATATTTTATTATGGGGTAGATTGTGAGTCCTTCGACATTTCCACCAAGCTGAGCAAATTTTTTGAAGATTTGTTAAGTCTGGGTTTTCTAGTGTAGGCTTAGAAATAGAGGAGATGCTGGCGAAAATCTTTTACGAATATTTAAGGATTATATAATTAATCTTTACTGATTTTGAGGTATAAGATTCATTTTAGAATTCTTTTGTGGTTGATTTGGAATCATATTTAATAATTACTCTTATAGATTTTTATTTATTTATTAGATGAGAGGTTAAGGATGCTAGGTTATCAGGATATTAAGGTAATCTAGGCCGGTCTGATGCCCTAATTAGGTGGGGTCTGACATGCTTGATGGGGATTTTAGAAGGTTTTGACAAACACTTTGAGATGTTTTCTAAACTAATCAATATAAAGAAAAATGACTTAGAAACTCATAATACGACTCAAGGTTGAGCAAGGAGCATCGGGTCACGTTGGGACCGAAATGCCATATGCAGTTAGTGAACACGAGACAAATATACACTTTTATTACGTATGTATTATCTTTTCATTTTTACTGCATCGCATTATACCTTACCTATGGTCATGCATATGGTAAAGACGAGGACCTCAGGGGACTCTGACAGTAAGATCGACCGATTTATGTGCGGGAAAGTAGAGAGTGTACATGTCTAGGAATTTCCTACACGGAGCAGTAGACGATAAAATAAACACAACTGGAACCTTTCATAAGGAACTAAGAGCATCTTATTGTTTGGACCTTTTATGGGAGCATAGAACCGACTAGAACCTCCCATTATCAAAGTTAAACCCATTCAGTGTAAGTCATTTTCTGGCTGATGGTATAGGCCAGGTCCTTTACATTATGGAGTTCAAGAGTTCCCAATGAGGATGCGTAGACTCGTTGCATGTTTACTTTATTTTGTCTTGTTGAATATTTCCTTTCCTTTACTTTTTATATGATTAACATGTATACTCCCTAGCTATTCATTCGCCGAGTCACTCTTTCGATAGGACCAGATATGCCTTGCAATAAAAGAGGAAAGGGCAAGGCTTAAGGTTAACATGCGATGATGTGGAGAGTCGTACCACTATCATTACTATAGGTTTTTTATGTATATCAGATTTTGTATACGTTTGGGGTCACATCTTGGGTTTTAGATGTTCGTCGATATATATATGACTGTATATCCAACTTTTGGGTTTTCCACTATAGTTCCCTTTTGATTATATACATGGCATGCATTCTACTTCCGCACTCAAAATTTTGTTTGGACTGAGATTTGAACAAATAATGATATGTTTAATACTTAATGTTTTGGAAAGTTATGAATGTTTTAAAATGATTATACAAATTGTTAGGCTAAATTGATAAGGAATATTAATTAAGGCGTAAACCGAGTCATACTTTTGTTCTATTTCCAAAGTTGGAGAATTTAAGAATGATTCGAGCTAGTCAGACTGTCGATTCAGAGCTAGGTGTGACAGTGTGACATTGTGATGTCAAGTGTCAAATTGTGATAGTTTCTCTCATACCACTTGTCAAATTGTGAGAGTCCTCATAACAACTATTCCTATATATATTGATTTTGCAAAAGAGAATTATTAGTGTTGTAGTGATTGTATCCTGATGATCACTAACCAAATTAATCCGGCATAAATTTTCAATATCAATGTCATGCGTGCATAGAAATCTTGAACAACAACTGGTTAAGGCCTACAAAGCAGAAGAGGAGTACTAGCAAACACGGGCTCATATAGAGTGGTTAAATGATGTGATAAGAACACTTCTTATTTTCACTTTATAGTTAAAGGAAAAATGAGGGGCAATTTAATTGGGGGTCTAAAGAATGAGGCAAGGCAGATTGTTCAGGGTCATAAAGGTATATAGCAGATTGTGGAAAATTACTTTGATGACATATTCAAATTGAGCAGAGGAAATGCTAATTTTTCAATTTTGGATTGCGTTGAGGCTATTCTTCCTGCAATGGATAGGTAAAGACTAGGTAGACAATTTGACGAGGAAGAGATTCTCACGGCTCTCAGGGAGATGAATCGAAGTAAAACACCATGACCAGATTAGATCACCAACAAAGTTCTCCAGCATAAGTTAAGGTTGTTCAAGGAGGATATACTGCAAATGTTCCATAGATTTCATTCATCTGGTCATTTAAAGGGGGAGTTTATGAGTCCTTTATTGTGTTAATTCCTAAAACCTCTTCACCATAATCACTGATTGATTTTAGACCGATTAGTTTATGCAATTCCTCATACAAACTCCTTACCAAGATCATCTTTAACCGACAAAAATTTGTTCCTAACCATATTATATATCATTTTCAGAATGCTTTTATTGCGGTGAGGCCAATATCCGGCAACATTGTTCTGGCACACAAAATCTTGCACACGATAGGGAAGAAGAAAAGAAGAACTATAAACGCTACACTAAAGTTGGATATCTCCAACGCCTATGACAAGTTGGAATGGGATATAGTGGAGATGATGCTAGCTAGGTTGGGCTTCTCGGCGAGATGATGCTCATGGATAAGAAATTGCATATTATATGTTTCCTACATAATAATAGTTAACGGGGAGCTAACGAAGAAGATTATATCTTCTACAGGAGTCCGTCAGGGTGACATTATTTTCCCATTCCTATTTTTTATTTTCTCAGAAGCATTGTCCTTTCTCCTTACTAAGGGCAAAATAGAAAGAAAGTTCTCAAGTTTAAAACTAAGTCCCACAACTCCTTCGATCTCACATCTTATGCTCACAGATGGCACCCTTTTATTTTGCAAAGCTAATGAAAATAATCTAGTTGCCTTTAAAAAAAAAAAAAAAAAAAAAAAAAAAAAAAAAAAAAAAAAAAAACTTTGCAGGACTACTCTAACATCTCGCCCCACAAGGTGAAAGTGCACAAAAGTACCTTATGCTTTAGCAAGAACGTATCACCAGTCTTGCAAAGACACTTACAAGGGCTCATTAACATCCCAATATCGAAAGGTCTGGGGCATTATCTCGAAGTCGTATTAGAGGAAGGGTAACCTATGAATAAACAATTTCAAAAGCTGGTGGATAGGATGCTCAACGGAGTCTTAACATGGAAAGAAAAACTCATCTTTCCAGCAAGCAAGAAAATCATGCTCAAAATAGTTGCTCAAGCCCTTCCAAACCACCACATGGTTGTTTGTTGACTTCCAAATGGCATAATTCGCTCCCTCAAACAAGCGATGGCTAGATATTAGTAGAGCAACTCTAAGAATGATTGATGTGTCACGCGAACACCTTGAGGTGTATCGCACGGCTAGACACCCACTCGGACCTATTATGTGCCTAAAGTGGGTTAATCTAGCATTTTCCTTTGGGATGACAACCAAGTGAGGCTCACGCGTCAGAGCCGCGTAGGCGCTACGTCATGTCAGTGCCCCAACTCGGTATATTATCTATGTTACTTTAATATTTCTCATTCTTTAGCCCATCCCCACTTCAAATTGTAATATAATTTTGTTTTTTTTTTCTACTTTTGGTTTACTTTTAGTTTTTTGTGTTATCTTTTTTAGTACAAATGAAAACTTAAAAAAAAATTAGATTAGCAACGGACATCAAAGAACTAGGATTTTAAATTAAGGTTTGTAGGTTCAAGACCATCGATGATCCATCAATATTAGCGACAGATCAATGAATGGCTTTCAATCCATTAGGATCTAGAGGTTGAACATCAATGTCGCTAATATCGGACGGATCTGGGACAGAACAAAATAATTTATTTTTGGATATTTCACGACAATGCTTTTACGAATTGAATAATTTTTGTCACTAATCCATCGCATACCAAATTAGCGACAAAAAATTGCCGAGAGGGAAAATTTTTAATTGATTAGTTGCATATCATTATATGTTATTTCAAATCTTCAAGCACAACAATTGTCAAATCATAATATTTTTTATTTCTCTCCTAAAGTCCAAAGAACTCAAAAATAGCAAAAATAAAAATCTTATTTATTTTTAGCGTTTCAACCTCTATTTATATTTGTAGATACTTAAAAAATCAATTCGTAATACAACTATTGTATTTAAGCAATTTAAGCAAATTACACGAATGTCCCTATTATTAAGTTATCATATAATAAATCGTTGGGCTTTTATGTAATGAATTTTATCATATAAAATTCATTATTCTTGACCAATTGATTGTGCAAAGTCATTCTTTGTGTGCAACCCACTATGTTCATGCAACGTTGGCAGTGATCCAAAACTATTTTGGTACACAAGTCATAAGCAGTCTCTAGTAAGACATTATGACTACCCAAGTAGCATGAATATCAAAATTAATACAACTTAATGAATAACATATATCATATCCTTTTGTCGTGCAATATCTTTTAATTAAACATAAGTTATAAAAATTCGCCCTTAATGTTCAATTGTACTAGTCACGGTCTTTAGGTAAACAAAAAACATCCAAGTGACAGTGATCTTATCAATTTACTTGGACTTGGCCATTTAACAACCTAACATATCGATGGATCCACTGATATCCTCTTTATACGAGAGGGATAGATTAATTTTATCTCCACCTTCACACATTATTCACATGACCATTTAACAGCCTAACAAATCGATTTCAACAAATATTCATGGATCTTATTGTAAGGTAACATACAATCACTTATAATAAAACAACAAACGAAAACTTATATTTTATTAACTAAAATTATAAGATAAACAATGTTTATAGATTGACTTAAGGCACATGCCCCAATAATATGCCTTGCATGTCGATGCCGTGAGAGATCACATAACTGGAGAATCAGAAATCAGATGGATTCTAGTATCGTCAAATGATGTAGTGCTACGAGCTGGGTCAATTGCAACTGGTCCCTCCTCATCAGTAGAGGTCACTTAAGAGTGGGCAATCCTTAATGGCATTTAGAGATGTTTGGATTGCACTGATACGATTAGACTATGCTCGAATGCACAACTGGTAGTTGAAGCCATCAACAATGCTGTTGTTGACCCAATAGCCTTTGATGTAAGACACCTAGTTCGAGTCCCGGATCCTTTTGATTTCTGCTATATCTCTAGGGAATTGAACTGTAGGGCTCATTCGCTAGCGCGGCTTGCTCTTAGGGAGCAACACTGTTGTATTTGGGAAAATCCTTCCCCTGAATTTCTGATCAATCTATCAAATGCATAACTATATTTTCAAAAAAAAAAAAAAAAAAAAAATTCTCCCCCTTTTTAAACACACACACTATCATAGTATCATGCATGTACGATTTCAACGGAAACGGAATATATATATATATATATATAAAGCTCTATTTGCATGCAAGCATGCTTGTTAGGTAGGGACCCGGCCTGCAAAAGAGAAGAAGAGAAATTAAGGAAGGCCGCTAAAAAGTGGAAGAGCTGCACGGGTGGTCCGTTGCTTAATATGCTAAAAATTGAAGAGAACAAATTTAGGTTTTTGTCGTATATGTATGGGACCCTAAACATGCCACCATATTTCTCCCTCTCAAATGTTTTAACTTGCAAGCAACAACCGTGTAGGGAACTACAAAATTGGCTGATATGGTGGGAAGGAATTAGAATAGAAAACCGAAAAACAAATATAAATATATACATATATATATATATATATATATATATATATATATATATATATATATATAAAGTAAACAAAGTGAAACAATTAAGGGAATTTAATTAACAAAAAAGTACGGAGGACATTATTGGTTGAGTGTAGACAAACATAAAACCTTAATTATGATTAATTATGGACCGTGCTTTAAGGTTGTTGAGTATGGACCAACAAATCTTAATTAATATAAGGAATTATGATCATTAATGTCTGATTTTATCAATCCAATTATTCAATTATCCCTTAACACATTTTAAATTCAATATAATTAATACTTGTTTTTCCATAAAAAAAACACTGTATGTCAGCATGGATTATATTAACAAAGCCAACCTACTATATTCCCTAAACTTGTTGATGAGAAAATTATATCATGTTATTATTACGTATCAAACCATTGGAGCTACTACGCACTTGAGATGAAGGATGGAGTCACTACTTTGGATGAAGGATTGGAACTACTACTTGAGTAGCTCCTTTCATCATCGCTTTTCTTTGCAATGAAGAAATGAATAATTATGTATTTAATTTTATATTTTCATCTTTTTAATTAATATAACACACACACGTTCATATATACCCTCAAAAAGAAAAAAGAAAATATATTCAACATACGTCAAGGATTTATCTCTTTACGTAACCATGCATTTAATCATGGAACTAATTAAAATTGATTTTGGTTTGTTATTTCTTTAAAATAATCATGCAAAGTAATTAATTAAGGGAAATCTTTAAAAGTTGAAAACCTGCCCTAAGGAATTAGTTTCAAGCCATACATATAAGTCAGAATTAATTAATTAAAGACTCATATATAATTATAATTAATTATTCCCTTTGCTATCAACACGGAATAATGTGATATTTAAAAACAATTAAAGAAAAGAAAAGATTATCTGACTCTCATAGTCATGCTTTAGGTTTGATTAATATTTAAGAAAAAGAAATCACGCTATAAAGAATGAAAAGAAAAAGGAATGGCTTCAATCACGAGCATACATACAAGCTTATATATTATATTATGTTAATTGCCATTGCATGTATTTATACATTTTTTTAGTCAAAACAATAAGAGGAAGGTCAGTAGAAGAACGATAATCAAACATAAAAGCTAGGCTTTATATATACCAACCAATTAATTTTTTTCTTAAGAAAAGCTTGCTGAGAAGCTACCAACATAAAATTTTAAAAAGTATGTATAGAAAAGGACAACTTAAAGAAATTTTGCTTTGTTATTTTAAGGGAGCAACCATTCCATTAGGTACAGCTACATTTTTGTATTTACAAAGTGGTTTTGTGTAGGAATAAAGGTGGTTGTCGTGACCCTATTTTAATTAACATAATTAAGACACACAACATATATACATATATATATTTGAACTTCATATGATTTGCGGACCTTGATTAAACAAATGCCTCCAATCACATAAATAACGTATTTCATAGATATCAAACGATATCCGTATCTATTGTGTGTATTTTGTGTCACCGTAGTGCTGATCTTAATTAATTATTAATTTAAACAATTAAGCAAACACCAAACTCTAATCCACCCCAACTATATGTGACTATATTAATTAATTAATAATGATGTACATTACACTAATTACTGAAAAACATTAAATAAGTCTCTTTCATGTCTTCATGTCGGATCATTTTGGTTGGCATGTAAGTCTTCTCAATGTGGTTCATGGTTGGTATTCGACCCCTTATAATTAGTTTGTACAAGTAGATTAAATTATCTTGTTTTTTTTTTTTCTTTTACTATCAAACTAGGGGTTCGATCTAGCTACATTCCTAATGATGTTGAATAATGGAAGCATTAGCATACTTAATTGTGTTTTCTTCTAGATATGCTAATCAGTAGGAGAGCAAACAGGAAAACGATTATTGTTTTTATTAACTAATTAATTAGTTAATAATAATACTTTCGATGTGTAATTTATAAATGGCCAAATGATGGAAAGATATATCTAATCTTTTTAAGTTGTATCAATTATATCATAACCTTTAAAATTTATCAATTATATCATAACCTTCCCGATTTAGTATCAATTTTATCCTCGGGGCACTTTTTCTTTGAAGTCAACTTAAATTTTTTAACTTTTCTTTTAATAATCATCCACATTGATCAATTTACATCAAAATCTTTTAAGATCCATGTTTAAATTAACTCTCGATAATAATTATATACGTGAAGACATATATTTATCATGGATATTAAACTCTAATGCATATATATGAATAAATTCTTAAAGGGTGTTACAATAAACAAATGTCAACCATGTCTACAAAACACTGTGGACAAGCCACGGGATGAGCGCACACATCGATTGCTAAAGGCATCACCCAGAAAAAAAAAAAACTTTCCCTCAAATGCTCTCGTGTGTTTGGATGGGCACCCTCCAACTCAGAAATCGAGAAAATAGATTTTCGAATCCTCCGTACGAACGAGAGCACGAGCAATAGCCCTACGTTTTTAATTCCAGCCAATTTTCGCATCACACCCCACGGCTGTGGTCGCTTCACACCCTGCAACTCGAATTCATGGACCGAAAAGAGGCGAAGAAGCTCATTTGTGCGGTGGTGGTGGTTCAAGTTTGTGTCTTCATTGAAATCATGTTTATAAGGAGAGATTTTTTTATGTATTATAATGTTATTGATCAAGTTTGTGTTTTGTATACGTTTGTCTGTGTTTTGTATGCATTTGTCTGTGTTTTGTATACATTTATTGTTGTTTGTGGTCGAAGTTGAAGGGCGTTTCATTTTTTTCTAGGGCTCGATTTTGGTTCGATCACACAGGAATGAACAAAATCTATTTGCTCGATTGAAGGTGACCGAGCAAATAAATTTTGTTTAGGTTTAAGGTACCGTTGTGTTATACATTGCTCAATAACTTTTGGTTGTTTTATATGCGTTTGTTGTTGTTTATGGTCGGAATTTATCCACATTCCCAATTATAAAAAGTAGAAAGTAACACTGAGGACATTTATCCACATTCCCAAACATACAACAAGTATCTGAAAGCATAACAATAGCAACTATAGTGAAAAAGAATCATGCTATAAGATACTTCAGTTAAACAATATTAAACTAACACTTGGCTAAGCAGTAATGATCTAGGGCCTGTCGGCGGTGAGTTACATCACGTCAACCTTATTCCACTATTTAGAGCGTAAACAATCTTTTGAATGCCTTCACATTCTCACATGCCCGTCACACATGTAAATATTTACTTGTCAACAACCATGGGTCTCATACCCCGTGTCCTGCACAATCTAGTGGTGAGATGCTGAAAACCCTAGAAATCTAGTGACCCCGTGTCTTACACCTATCTCTATCCCATCATGGTCATAGATACAAGAACTACTTTCACAATTAAAGAAATAACACAGTTTAGGAATCCAACAATGTAAATGCATATATAACTGATGCACAAAAGGAAATATATTTTCAATACCATAAATCATCTATCTAATAACATGTTATTTCCTTTGACTAAATTCCTCAAATATAAAGAATGACATAGCTCATGGTTTAGAATCAATGAAACCATTCAAACATCTAATAATGTCAAGCTAACAAACTCATGAAGCGAGGTAAGACAACAAAGTCATGACATATAGAGTACAATAGGTAAATCAGTCCAAATGACTGTAAATGAAAAGCATAATAGGAAATAAATGGAAATAAATATCTCAATCAGTTTAATTACAAATTACGCAAATTTCCTACCTTAACCGACTTCTCAATACCTCAAAATGCGTTTTTGAACCCCTCGAGTCTCTTCCCTAGGCTCCTGATATCATTTAGTATGACTTAGAGTGTGTTCAGATGATTTTATTTAGGTTTAAACTAAGTTAAAGTATTTTGAGATTTTATAAATTTTATAGAAATTTTGATGTCCAGATCACCTAGCGAGTTGGGTAGAATGTTTAACACGCTAGCCACGCCTATTAGTGTGCTACACGCAGATATCGCGCTACCAAGAACGCTTAACGCGCTAAGTGCAAGAAACCCCATAATTTTGCATTTCGAATTTTGAGTTTTCTCCTCTACATGGTCATCTCAAAGCCTTGGATCATTGTTCTCCTCCACCATGGACCTTATACATCTTCCACAATAACAACAACAACTTACACTTCATAAATAATCATCAATTCATTAATTTACATAAAACTAAAGGTGTAAACCAGCTTACCAAGTTGTAGAACACCTTACTCTTGATCTACTCCTTCAAATTCACCACCTCTACTGATCCTTCTCTCTAGGTCTTTCTTATCTCCTAAAGTATGAAATGAAAATGATTTGCATGTTCAAACCATCTCATTATATATATAGACAAAGTTGAACTATAGCTATTGATTTTAATGTGTACGCTTATCTCGAGGCTAATCTAATGGCTCACATCTTGATTTGAAATCCACTAACTGTCCACTAATACATCCTTGATAGCACACATTCATACTCAATTGTTCTTATAATGTGTTCACATCTATCTCGCGGAACTTCAATGACTAATGGTTTATCTTTTCTAACTTAGGCTTCAATTATACAAATCAAACTATAGCTACATCAAATTAGTTATCTAAGCCACTTTAACTTAAATTAAATTTACTACGTCACTTTTTACCCCAGTTCTATGTTGGCATGCATCTCGAGGCGCGCCCCCTACATAAGTAGGAGTGACTTATTAGTCTAAATATATACGATACACTAGACATACACCACAACTAATCTAACATATACATCGGCCACATTGCCTCAGTCAGTGCACATATCTCAATGCATGTCTCACATCATGGGTCAATGATCCTGATTAAGAAAAAAATTACGATTAAGAATTTTCGGCCGTGACAATATGACTCGTACTAAAATGACTAGTAATGGAAAGGATACCCATACTGAGACGGACGAGCTTGTTGGCCCAGAGAGCTCAAACAACTTCTAATAGAAAATCAAAATGAGTTGGGACGAATAGCTAATGGTCTTGAAGAGGGATCTGCAGCACAGGCCTCAGATATACAAGGGAGGGAACTATCAGTTCATAAGACCCTAGTTCCTCTGGTGGAATCATTTTCATTAGATTCAAGCGAAGAAGATTGTGAAGAAGTTGTCGATGACGAAAGTTCCACCAAAAAAGAAAAAAAAAAAAAATCTAGAAGAAAATGGAGAAGAAAGAAAGTGAAAGTGAAGGAAATGAGCAAGAAGAAGATGATGATGAAGGAGAAGAGGAGGGTGTTCTTGAACAAGTTGTCAGAGAAAGGGCCAATGGTAAGGGTCGTAGTAATAAGGCCAAAACTAGAACATTAGGTCAGAAAGCAGTCCAAGTGTCAGTTGATGACTCTTCAACACCTTTTCTTGGTGGGCCAACAAATCGGACGGTATTAAAGAGTTTCAACTGTCACTTCATCGTAGCCATATGCTATAACAAAGTATTTGAAGGTTTTTCAAATATAATACAAATAAACTATATTATGAATTGTTTCAGTAATTCCATTAGTTTCTAAACATCTATTTTTATATATCAAGAGCGGCCCTTGCTTAGATGCATCAATCAAGGCGCTCAGTTGGCAAGCTGGTATTTGCAGAAGTGTCACCGAGATGCAGATGAGCTTCATAGGATCATTCAGTCGTTTGAGCTGAGTACACTCACTAAGTGCTCATATAGAAGGAGGCATATAAGACATTTTTATCTGCCTTTGTAAAAAATAGCAGCCAAAGATCAACACCTATCACCTTCCCTTCGGTGAAATGTCAATCACACTAGAGGATGTCGGCAAGCTATTGCATATTCCCGTTATGGAAAAGGTTGTTGATTGTTATGTCATTTCCACGGACAAGGCAATCGAGTTGGTGTCTAGGGCTCTGGTGTGCTAGAGGTTGAGGTAGAGAAAGCAGCTAAACAAGGATCTGAAATTGAACAAATCATGGATGAAGGCACGATGGGGTTCGAAACTAAAGCCATCGAAGAAAGGTAATTAGAAACGCAATTGGAGTTGACCAGATTTTGGTTAAATATATAAAAAAAAATTAGGTTGCTCAGTCGTGCAGGATCGGTTAAACACTGAATATTGCAGTCCTACATGATCAAGCAGTTTTAAAGACGCTCGAAAATAAACAACTGAACAAAATTGTAACTAATATAAAATGTTTGATCGATTATATAGTGTCGAACAAGAAACTATTATTTTGGTCATGCCAAATCGAATAATTAGTGTTCACTTGGTACTATACGATCGATTAAAATGTGTATTACAAATATATGGGTTTTAGTTGGCCATACACGACCGATTGAACATATAATGATCGATCATTAATGGCCGAATGGAATTAACTCGTTCGGTCGTGTATGACCGACCTAAAGATATTTAGTTTTATTGAGTTAGTTTGGCGAGACATAATCGACCAATCTTGCACGGCTCGGTCATGCATGGCCGAACAGATAGAGTCAGATCAGTTATTGATAACTGACCTATATGGATTCAACACACAATTCCAGCTAAATTAATGAACGGTAATTGAAAAAACAACATCATTAATAGTAATACATTTACATATATAAGATCATTAAAAAATATGTTCAAATACGACAAAATTTTGTTCGACTATATGTCAAGTAACGATGTACAAAAAATGAATGTTTCAACGAGATTACAAATATGGTCGTGTAATTGTTGTACAAAAAGGATTGTCTACTTACAAAACAATTAATTGGTATGGTTCGGTCACATGTCACCGAGTGACACCCATCTGGTCGATCACTCGAGGGTGAACAAAATGGTTTTGTTCGGTTCTATGTGATCAAACCAGAGGGCAAACAACATATATGAAAAAAAAATATACAAAAAATGAGTAAAACGAAGGAAAAATCAAGATATACCTTTTTGTCTTGCACATTCACACCCCCTTGACGTTCTTCCTCCATTTTGTAAGGTCAAAAGAGACCAAACAACAAAAACGAACAATATACTACAACACAAATTTTTTTTTACAAACCCCATTAAAACACACCAGAAAATAGTTTAAAACCATCAAGTTACATCGAAAAGCATGAAGAAATCGACTCCCACAACGGTAGTGGCCTTGAAAATGCAAGTTCGCGTCGCCGGTGGTCGGAGGGGATCATCGGAGACGAATGTGAGAGAAATAGAGGGGCATGTGAGTCATTTTGAGAGTTTATAGGGGTAAATAGGTCATTCCATTTTGGGGCAAAGCTGAAAAGGGGGTGCAAAAAATTATGTGGCTTTCCCTTAGTTTTTAGTGGGATGCACATAGCCGATGCCTAAAGTTGAAAGGAATGATGTGAGGGAACATATTATGAAGGAAATGAGGTCGAATTAATTGATACTAAATCGAAAAGATTATAATATAGTTGATAAATTTCAAAAGTTATGATATAATTGATACAACTTGTAAAGATTAGGATATTTTTTTATCATTTGGCCTTTATAGATTAAGAGAACATCAATTCATAAATTTAATTGTGCAAGGGCAACTTGGTTCTAATGAGTATTTCTTAGTACTAGGAAAGGTTGTAAAAAATAATTAAGTGTATAAATTTACAAGTAGTTGGAATGTTGTTTATATATAATAGTACTTTATGACTTCTTTATTGATGTAAATCAAAGGAGTTCGGAGGATACCAAGAGAAATTTTGTGCAAGACCCGTTTCAAGTCATAGGAGATCACTAGCTTATGTGTGGGTTTAAGTTTGATTGTATGTTTGTTAGGTTTAGAGACACCGCAATGACACACTTTATTAATCACTCTAATAAACTCATTAATTACAATGCGGGGGTTAATTCTAATTTATAGACTCACATAAGCATACTCCTAATCCAACTAGGAGACCCTAAATAGACTCATACTCTAACTCGAAGTCCTAATCAAACTCAAACACTAATCTAATTTAGATTACAACTCCAACATCCCCCCATAATCTAAATTACATATCGGAATTAAAAAACAAAACATCATTCCCCCATAATTTAGATTGTCGTGATCTTCTACTTGATCTTCTCTCAAAATGCAGATCTCAACCTCCATCGACGACATCTTTTATCGTTCACCCGCCATCTATCTCGCACAGCTTCCTCATTGCCGAACAGTGCACAATGCATTCGATTGTTTTCATCATCAACAACATTATCATGGGTGATCTTACAATCCTGAAGTCGAGTTGGTTGTCCCACACTTCTTTGTGGTCTGCAACTGGTACGCTGGGGTCTAGCGTTAATACCAACTGAAGTGGAAGCTTCATCCTCACATCTAATCGTAGATGGTTGAGCAATACTCTTTCCTTTTATGTCCCAAATCCACGCACTCTTTTCATCAAACTTGACATCTCTGCTAACAATGACTGCATTGGTAATTGGATTGTACAATTTGTACGTTCCAATCCTCCCTGGAATATAGCCAATAAATATGACCTTCACGCCTTTGTCATCAAACTTTTCCTGTCAACATCAAGAACATGTACATATGCAGTGGATCCAAACACCTTCAAGTGTTTGACACTTAGCTTGTAACCACTCCAAGCCTCTTTTGGGGTTTTATGGGAAACACCTTTTGTGGGAGACCTATTCAGTAAATAAACCGAACATGCAACTGCTTCAGCTCAGAAAGAATTAGGTAAACCTTTCGCTTTCAACACGCTACGAGCCATGTCCATATTAGTCTATTCTTTCTTTCTGCAACACCATTATGTTGTGGTGTATGTGGTGGAGTAATCTCATGCTTGATCCCATGATGATCACGAAAATCAGAAAATATGGAGGACTTGTATTCACCACCGCCATCTGTCCTCAAAACCTTGATGTAACATCCACTTTGTTTTTCCACATACACCTTGAACTTCTGAAAACAAGTAAATGCGTCTGACTTGTTGTTAAGAAAATACACCCAAATCTTCTTGCTATAGTCATCAATAAAAGTCAAAAAATATTTACTCCCTCTTAGTGAAGCTGTCTGCATAGGACCACAAACATCTGAGTGAACCAAGTGTAATGGAGATCTGGCACGCCACGGAGTGTTGGAAGCGAATGAGTGTCTTTGTTGCTTCCCTAAAATACACCCTTCACAAAACTGCTCCGGATGTTGAATAACAGGCAATCCTTTCACTAATCTCTTTTGAGTGAGCAACTTTAAACTTTTGAAGTTCAGATGACCATATCTCAGGTGCCACAACCATGGCTCGTTAGTAATGATAGATTGAAAACATGGATAAAAGCCATACTTAATATTAATTTGAAATAACTGATTTTTTAAAGGAGATTTAAGAATGGCAATACCTCTAGAGTCGAACATGGATAAATAGTCATCTTTCAAATTCATTGTGTACCCTTTCTCTACAAGCTGCCCTAAACTCTATAGATTGCTTTTCATCGTAGGCACATAAAGAACATCAGAGATATACTGATGATCACCATTCTGCAACTGAATTATAACTTTTTTTTCCTTTGATTGGAAGTTTCCTATCATCGACAAACTTGACCTCTGTCGTCATTGACTCATCTAATTCTTCAAACAACTCTCTATTACCACACATGCGGTTAGAACATCCACTATCGAGATACCACGTGTAGTTTTGAGAACTTTCTTGGCCTGATGAAACCATAAAAAGAGTTTGGGTACAATCATTGCCTTGGGCAAAAGACACATGCGCAGCGGATTTGGCATGTTTTTTTAGTGTTGCAGTCTCTGGCTATATGCCCAAACTTACGACAATTGTAACACTGAACCTGATTTCTCTGTCGATCGCAACCTTGGTCTCGTCTATGGCCTTTATTTCTATCATACCACTACTGATTAGTATTCTGACCTTTGCCATTGTTGTTGACTTTATCACGGCCTTTGAACCCATAATTCTTGTTTAGCTTCGGGACAACTACAGTCTTCAATTCCTGCTCAGTAGGCTTGACTTTTTCGCTTTTTTCATTGATTCGTTGTTCATGTGCTCGTAATGAACCAATGATTTTTTTTCAACGACAAATCTCTCTTCGTCCAGGGATTCGTTTCCGATTCGTCTCGAACCTTCGCGTTGATGAAATTTTCGGTAAGCATCTTCAATCGATGCTTCTATTGAGATTGTTGTCGATGCCCTAGCTAGTTGTTTGTGCCTTTTTTTAGGGTTTCAATTTCTAGCATTTCCGATCGTCTGTGTTGTTTGATTTTTCATGCGATTAGGTTGTTTGGATAGATGTTAGGTTGAATGTCGAACCTTGAAATTTGTTAGAGGTTTTGTTGATTTGGGGTTTTGTTGATCTTTGGGGTAAGAGCGACGAATTCAACGAGCAAGGGAGCTAGCATCAAGCACGCAAAGCTTGTCTTTGTGGCTATTGAATCACTTTTTGCTATCTTGTAGCAACATTCAAGAGTTTGATGAGCGGTTTCGGGTAGTTTTTTTATGTGGTGTGTACACGCGGCAACGCCTTTTAATTAGCTACATTTTATTTCAAGTATAACATGGGGCAAAATCAAATTGTGTGAAGTCTATTTAAGTTTTCAAGTGTAGTTTTGTACCATGTTGAATTGCTTCATTGAACACCTCAAAAAGGTCATTTCTTTGGAGCTCCATGGTGCAAGAATGCAAATTATAATTCTCAAAGTGTTGGTAAACTATAATTGTCTTTGTTGAAAGCGATGAGGCACATGGTTTTATTTTTTCACTTTCATCTTTTATGTGTACTTGTGGTTACTTGTGGTTAAGAGTCTCTTGCCAATGAAACAAATTGTGAGCTAAATAAGTTTGTGAAGTCAAAATCTTTTTTCTTTTGCGGTTTGTTCTTTTGTTCATCTCTCTTTTATCTTTATCTTTTTTTTCTTTGCACATGCTCTTGGCTTTATCTTTGTGGTACAGCTTGGCTCTTTCGATTATTTTGGCAATGAATCAAATTCTCTTCTCTCGTACTATGCTTCATTTTTTTCTTGTTTTACGTTTCCTTTAATTATTTAGTTTTCATGAAATCTTTAAGGGTTTTTTGTAATAATATTTTACCAGGGGTCAAGCTGAGAAGGAGTTTAGAGTCGAAGTAGAGGCAATAGGGCGTGTTAGGCACAAAAATCTGGTCCGGTTGCTTGGTTACTGCATGGAGGGTGCTTATAGGTTTTCGCCTTTTATTTTTTCATTGCGTTATTTTTATGTCATTGCAATACCGGTAATCATGATTTTCTTGCTCTATCTGTCATATGTCTTCTATTAGGATGCTTGTTTATGAGTACATAGATAATGGTAATCTTGAACAATGGCTTCATGGAGATGTCGGACTAGTAAGCCCACTTACATGGGAGATTCGAATGAACATTATCCTTGGGACTGCAAAAGGGTATGACAACTTGGATTTATGACTAGATGAATTCGTTATAGTTTGTGTATTCGATTCAAAGAGAATTTTGCTCTGCAGCTTGGCCTACCTTCACGAGGGTCTTGAACCAAAGGTTGTTCATCGAGATGTAAAATCTAGCAACATTCTCTTGGGACCGTCGGTGGAATGCTAAGGTATCGATTTTGGACTTGCTAAGCTCTTGTTTTCGGAAAGGAGTTATGTTACAACTCGTGTGATGGGAACATATGGGTTAGTGTATTTCTTTGTAAAGATTTTTCATCCTTGTTTGTGTGCATTCTTACTTACTTCATTACTAACCAAATAATTTTTGCGGCTACGTAGCTCCTGAATATGCTTGCTTTGGCATGTTGAATGAGAAGAGTGATATTTATAGCTTTGGAATACTTATTATGGAGATAATTTGAGCAGAAACCCGTTGATCATTTTATGGATTCTTTGTTTGATGCATAATGGATTTTCATAGTTTATGAGCCCACATTCCTATTCTCTTAAATATCCACATTAGAAGATCACAGATTTTGGTATTAGTGCCTAGGTTTAGAGAATTCAAGTGGCAATGGTATGTTAGATGTTTCTCTTTGGTTGTTTTTTAGACTAACTATTGATGTGAATTTGAATCATTCTTTTTCCTTTTAGGGACTTGAAAATGGTTCTATTTTCGCACTTTTCTCACTTGTTTTTCCTTCTCATTCTTTTTGCAGTTGTTGGGATCCAGGTTCATGGCTTGTAGGTATGCGTTCATATCTAGAAGCAGCCTCTCAACAGTGGAACAAGACTCGATACATTGAACCATTCCCAAACATAGTAATGATTGGGTACCATTCATTGAGTAAGTTTAACACTGATTCTTTCTGTTTGTTTCCTTCTCCTTGCATTTTTATGGTTTTATTAATTTCGGTTTCACCCTTTAGTTTGCATGGATGACTCACCTGCTAGAAATTAACTTTCTAATAGCATCTATATGATTGCACTCTCACTTGCTAGAAATTAACTTTATGCGGAATGATTCTAGTTGTTTGATATGAGAAGGAACCAAATCGGACCTTCTAAGCTTTTTTCACAGCCTGCAATGTAAAGTTTTCAAACTTAAAAAAGTTGTAGAACATATTTTTGTTGTGTGCATATCTGTGTGTTTAAAATAGGTTAATGAAAGCTTGTTTCCAATTGTTCCTAGTTCTATTTGAGGTTTTAAACCACATCTTGTGAAAACAAGGTCTCTAGTGATACATCGACATCCATGGTTTTGGCTGTGATTTCTAAAAGTTGTAAACAAGTCTTAATTTTATTTTATTTTTATAAGAATAAACTAGTCGACTCTAATTAATTAATTTGCAATTTAGGTTTTATTTTCTTTGTTGTCGAGCATAAATATTTTTCTTTTAATTTTAATTCTTAAACGTAATCATGCATGATAGGTTGTGTATGTTGCAGTCTTAAATGTTGATCATGAAACATCAAGACTATATATATAAGCATCACAAACCATTGCTATGTTATAGTTTGGAGCGAGAGATAATTTGCTAAATAACACCATGTTCCTTCGGATAATGATGAATTTCTTTTTCTTTATTACTTTATTTATGATGTGTTTATATTCCATAATATTGTTTATATTCCTATTATTGTTTGTATAATTTAGGAATCGCATTTCGTCTCATAATCGGAATTGATTTCGTTTCCGTCCCGACTCGGAATTTTAACAAATAGACGAAAATTTCCGTTTCGACTACGTGGTCGAACTTCGTGGTCAAGGTGCGCAAAATCTTCTCTTTCACATCGAGATCGACTACATCTTCACCATTCATCTTTAACTAATTGACGATTGTCTGAACACGATTGGTGTACTTCTCTATATCTTCTGATCATCCATCTCGATCAACTCGAATTGTCGCCTCAAAGTTTGCAATCGAACTTTCTTGTCTTTCTGTACACCCTTGTAAGACGTCTCTAAAGTATCTCACGCTTCCTTCGATGTCGTTGCCAGTTGCACTTTCTCAAACGCCACTTCATCAAACGTTTGCAAAATAAAATAAAATGTCTTCTGATCTTTCTTGCGAAGCTACTTTTGTGTCGAGGTAGCGGTGGCCTCTAGGTCTTCGAACCCATCTTCAACGATTGCGAGCAAATCTTGAAAACTGAACAAGACTCTCATTTGAGTGCTCCATCTATCAAACTTTTTCCCATCGAACACTGGAAGAGTAGGTTGAACTTGGTCGTTCCCCGATGTCGCCATAATTCACACCAAATCAAAAATCTCAATTTTGATTTTACCTCTCTGTCACACACACTTCGAACAAATTGTTCAAATCTTCGTTTCTTCTCCAAAACAAGAAACGGACACGCTTCGATCTCTCAATAGATGCGAAGCCCAAATTCTTTGTTCGATCTTGAACAAATGCTCACACCGTAGATCTAAAATCTCGGTCCCACTCTCACAGATCTCAAGATCTCACTTTTGTTTTGATACCATGTTAGGTTTAGAGACACCGCAATGACACACTTTATTAATATATAATAAACTCGTTAATTACAATGCAGGGGTTAATTCTAATTTATAGACTCACATAAGCATACTTTAATCCAACTAGGAGGCCCTAAATAGACTCATACTCTAACTCGAAGTCCTAATCAAACTCAAACACTAATCTAATTTAGATTACAACTCCAACAATGTTAATACCAAGACAAGAAGCTTGAGTTCTCGCTCCAAACTTATAGTCATATTTAATTTCAATAAATCTTTTAACTAGTTGATGTGATATTATTCTCGCTTCTCAACAACCTTAATCCAATTAAAAACATAATATATCGAAGCTGCGAAAAATTAATGTATTAAACTAATATTTTAGTCAAAAATAGAAGTCATATATTAGAAATAAAATTTTTTGTTAGAGACATAATTATAATTACCATGAACATTAACTGTTTGGATATTATAGTTATATTAATTATAATCTAGCTATCTGATTACAGAAGAATACCAAATCAATTACTTAAGAGTTATAATTTTTGCTGTACATTTTTGTGTCGAAAAATAATATAATCGTGCAGACTAACTTTATAGAGTTATTAGCGAATCAAAGCAAGAAGACTAAAATAAGGTGGAGTTATTAATCGAATCAAAGTAAGAAGTGATCGAAACAAAATCTAACAAACAACAATCTCAAATTAATTAGGACGGACTTCATAAATAAACTTTGTCATTGTGATAAAAAAATCCGACCCTTTTTCTTGAGTTGGCTACTCATTAGACTATAGAAGCTAGTTTGTCAATGTCATAGATCTTCAATTATTTACACATGCATGTCAACAACAACTTTGATGCCATTGACACACCCTTTATACATCACGGAGTCCAACATATTCTGTTATCTTGACAACAAAATTTCTACAGTTTACTATATTTCTTATGTGTAGATACGTTGTACGGCATCCAGTGCCACGTGTAGGACAAGCAGAGATGGCGTCGGATAACATAATTTAACGTTAGAGTGCTGACAATTCACGCCCGCTGTCCGACAAGAATACGTGCGCGCGATTTTTATTTTGTATACACGGACTATACCTACCAACCAAATACACATCCAACGGTGGATAATAAATCATGGCTTACTTTATTGTGGGGGTTTCTGGACCGTTAGATTGGGAAGACAATAAGGGTTTGTGAGCGTCGGCTCGGTTCGTCGGTGCGACTGTTTGTATTTGTGTAGATTGTAGAATGGAGAGTGAAGGGATATCTATGGTGGGGCACGCGAACGTTAAGATTTGTGGGCCCAACTCTGATGTTGACACGTGGTCCATTGGCTGCCTAGTTTCGCCTCTTTTTTTAGCACTCTATTAATATTGAGTGACAGTATATTTAGTGGCTGTTATTATAAGTGGAGTCGTCAAGGCTTAATTACAACTATTTTTTTTTTTTTTTTTTTTTTTTTTTTCAACAAGAGTGTCAAACGACCTCTCTCATCTTTTGTCTTATTGACATACAAGTGATGTCTAGTCTAATTCACCATAACTGCTTTGGCAATTACGTGTGTGTATATATATATATATATTACTTAAACACGCTTAATTAATGCAAAAATTTGTACTTTTAGTAAAACACTATATTATCTCTATTCTATATACGTTAATTAAATGGGTTCTAATAACTTTTGCTAAGATTTTCTCAAAAAAAAAAGCAATTTATGGCTTCAAAAAATAATATTTATTGAGATAAAATTAAAAAAAATTAAACTAATTAATGAGTTAAATGGTTGGTCCGATATTTTTTTTTTGTTTTTTTTCTATGGTTATAGGTATTTTGTTCCACTTTTTTTTTTTTGACAAGAATCCTATGTACTTTCTTAAGTAGGATATGCAATTTTGGTATTTGATTAATTTAGACATCTTATGACAACAATTTATCTTGTTAGGAGCCTACTCCATTATAAAATGGTGATGAGTTCAATTATTGGGCTCCCTTTCTTGAAGGGAAAATGATGAATGAATTAAGGAAATCATCCAAACATATCAATGCATATATTGGAATCGAAATAGATGCTAACCAAGTGTTTATGTCCACCTATTGCTTTGAAAGTTTTATAAAAAGTGTTTTCGATCATCCCCTACTAGCAAACTTTAATCGGGAGGTACCAACGAATATAAAATATATATACATATTTATGGTCAACTGAAGTCTTGGCGAGGCTGAGTTTCTTGTAGTCATAGATGTAAAAATTGACACGTTTAGTTTCAATTTGTAATTAGATGAATTAATGCATTATATTTGTCGACTCATTTATAATTTATCTTTTTTAAAGAAAAACTTCTTACAATCAGAAGTTTTAGATTGTGATAACCGACACGGTTGAGACACCTGAATAAACGGCTTTACTCGAAAGGTTAATCTGTGAACGAAAAAGGTTGATGTGTCTCCAAAGAGACAGTCAACTATCGCCACGTCATCTCCCACCCTTCATTTAATCGCCGATCTATTCGCCTCCTCTCCTTCCATTTAATCGCCACTCCCCTCTCTATATAAACCGCAACACTACGCCTCCTCTCTTCGTTCTCTCATCACAAAAAACCAATTCGAGCGAGTCTTCGCCGAGTCGACTCAGTTCACAACACACTCCTGACTCACTGACTCGTCATCGATCATCGTTAACAAACAACAACAATGGCTGCTGCATTGGCCGTGTCACCAATGATCGACTCGAATCTCGAGGTCGACAAGCTGACGTATGAGATCTTTTCGATCCTCGAGACAAAATTCCTCTTCGGCGCCTACGATGACCCCAAGCTATTCCTCTCAGGAAAATCCAATAATTCTCTGGCGCCGCCAGTCAAGAACCACCACCGCCGCGGCGGCGTCGCCGGAAAAGTGCGCATCCTCTCAGTCGACGGCGGAGGGAGCACCGACGGGATCCTCGCCGGAGTCTCCCTCGCGCATCTCGAGGAGCGCCTGAGATCGAAGTCCGGCGACCCCGACGCTCGTGTAGCGGACTTCTTCGACGTCGCGGCGGGATCCGGAGGCGGTGGAATTCTCGCTTCTCTCCTGTTTACGAGAGGCAAGGACGGCCGGCCGATCATGAAGGCCGACGAGGCATTGCAGTTTTTAATGAAAAACCACCGGAAATTGATGACATCACGCAATTCCGGCGGGATTTTCCGGCGAATTTTTCGGCCGGAGACCTCGTCGGAGAAGTTATTCCGGCGGGCGTTCGGGGAGGCGACTCTGAAGGACACGCTGAAGCCGGTGCTGATCCCGTGCTACGACTTGGCGACACGTGCACCGTTCGTGTTCTCACGTGCGGACGCGCTGGAGACGGACGGCTACGATTTTGCGATGAGGGAGGTCTGCGCGGCGACCGTGGCTGATCCGACGGTGGCTGGCGCGGCAGAGATGAGGTCGGTCGATAAAAGGACGAGGATCGCGGCCGTTGATGGAGGCGTCGCAATGAACAATCCCACCGCTGCCGCTATTACGCACGTGCTTAATAACAAGCAAGAGTTCCCATTCTGCGACAGCGTGGAAGACCTCCTCGTAGTGTCGCTCGGCAACGGCGAGTCCGCCACCGCAGCCGCGCGCCGCGCCGATCCCACGATGTCGCCCGCTGCAGGCTTCCTCAAGATCGCCGGAGAAGGTGCCTCCGACATGGTAACTAACTAACTCTTTAACTGTCTTAACTGTCAATTATAGATATTAATTTACAAAAATACCATTTTACCAAGCTTGGGATGGTTGCAGAGGTAAGAGATTTATTTCCCTAATTAATTGAGTCTCATCAATTGAGGGCCGTCATTTATGTTTATGACACTACCTGAATATGGATTAATCAACACAGGTTGAGTATGATATCACTTAAAAACTTAAAAAAATTAAAAAAATAATATCATAGTATTTAATTTTTTGAGTATTTTTTTTAAATGTTTGTTGAATTGTGATCAGGTTGATCAAGCAGTGTCAATGGCATTTGGGGAGATGATGCAGAGCAACTACGTGAGGATTCAAGCGAGTGGGTTTATGATGAACAACTTGAATGCTAGAGATCACGTGGAGATGGCAGAGGAGATGTTGAAGCAGAGAAATGTTGAGTCTGTGCTGTTCAGAGGGAAGAAAATTGTGGAGAAAACGAATTTGGACAAGTTAGAAATTTTTGCTGGTGAGTTGGTTAAAGAGCAGGAGAGGCGTAAATCAAGCATTCTTCCTGTTGTTGTGCTAAAGCAAGCCTCACCAAGAACTTCCTCTGCCACTTTTTCAACAGTATCTTCTTGTTGATCATGTTGATCATCAATTTGATTGTGTTGTGCCCTGATTGACTCTCGTGAAATAGTGGAGCCTAAATTAATAGGGAGTGGCAAAAAAAAAAAAAAAATGGACACCCACAAAAATCATTAGTACAGTTTTTTTTTTTTTTTTTTTTTTTTTTTTTGAAAGGTTCAGTTGATTTAGCTTTTTTGTGGGTTTTGATGCTCGCCGCTCGATCTATCTAACATCAAGAAAAAAGGGGAAAATCGAGGCAGAGCAGAGCAGAATTGTTGGTGTGGTTATGGACGTAATTCGGATGGGTAGCTAGTGTGATTTGTTTTTACTTGTTGATTTAATTGTACATAAGGGTGGAACAGTGGAAGTCTTCATGCTTACATTACAACATTGTAATTTTATGCAAAATGTTTTGTAGAGCTAAATTTGCTTCTTGAATTTTATGATGTTGATTGACACTTGTTGATCATGCATGCTATTATAAAATATTATTGAAATTCTAATTTAACGGCATAATTAATGTATTTATTATTAATAATCAAAGTGAGGCCTCGTTTGATTGGTTTTTTCTAACTTACAGTGTTAGGGAGTTATCTCTTTGGAGTTAACTCATTGGGGTTAATATTTTCATGTTTGGTTCAGCTTTAAACTTGTATGGAAGTTTTAAAAATTTAAACAATAAAAAATATGAATTAACATAAATAGCATTCAAACAAAAAAAAAAGATGAGTAATAAATGAATCATTAATGAGGGGTAATTGTATCTACAACTCTCGAGATATAACTCCCTAACCAGTGGTGGGAAGATATCTCACACCCTAGTGTAAGTTGAGAGACAACTTGCAATTAAGTTGGACAACCAAATAAGATTAGTTTTCAACTCCCTGTAAGTTATCTCCCGGGAGATAACTCTACCCTTAACCAAACAAGGTATAAATCTTGTTTTTTGGCATATAAGTAATATCTCGTTAATCTCACTAAAGATATTTTGGTACTTTGGTTTCATTTTAATTGTTTGAATGGTGATAAAACATAATCCACAAAAGAAACCTACTAACACCTATATAGAAAAATGTTAAACATATTATTTCTCATATCAGAATAGCAGATTTTTTCCTTGATTAGTACATTTAGGAATAATATTTATCAACCCAATACACCCACAAAAATATTTTCCAAACTAACACATTTTTTGTCACATCACTGCCACATCACCCGCCACGTTAAAAGATGGTTTGGTCACTGGAAAATGTGACTGCAAGTCACGTTTTCGGTTGAGGTTTTTTTTTTTTAAATGTTGGCAGAGAGCTCTACCAAAACCATTCATATAGGTCTGCAATCTCCAGCTGAGTTTTTTTTTTTTTTTTTTGTTGATGCTTCTGTGCTAACAAGCGTATCCAAAACAATTTACAAAACATACACAATTAGCAAATATGGGAGTGCAAGGTAAATGCAGCTGTTGTTTCCAATAATATCACACACAAAGTTTCAATTTTTGAGTTTCAAAACTCTATAATCATAATTTGACTTATTTCAAAAAGTGAAGCTCCAAATTATCTACTGGAAACAACATACACAATTAGCAAATATGAGAGTGTTTATAAATGCAGCAGTTGTTTCCAATAATATCACACACAAAGTTTCAATTTTTCAGCTTGAAAACTCTATAATCATAATTTGACTTATCTCATATCATGCATAAACCCCACTCGAAGCATTCAAAAACGGTTTACAAAACATCAACAAAAAATTAGTTAAAACCCATCATATAATATACTGCAAAACAATATATTAATTCAACAAATTCATAAATATGATTTGCTATAAATGAAGAACTTGCAATTTGAATTGCTATAAATGAAGAAATTGCAAGGTGATCAACTACAAAGCAATAATAAAAAGAAAAAAAATGTCTTATTATAGTTAAGAAAAAGTCCTAGTCTGAGACTTCCAGTCCCACAACGTGTTCTCTTTACGACTCGGACATTACGATTTAAAGCTAATGACACATTCAAATGGCCACATCACCAAGATTTTGAGCATCTTCTCTTTGAATATCATCGATATCACGCATTCCACCATCATGAGTACTTGTACTCCCAGATAAATTCATCATTATGGGACTTGCATTAAAATGGCGCGAAGATGTAGGTGCCCTGTCAAATGGAAAGGTTTCGTGGCCTCGAATGCCATGTTGGGAGGAACTGATGGAGTATGTGGAGTCTCAAACTCGTTGAGAGGTACTGATGGAGTATACACTGGAGTGTCATGCCTCGAACGTGTATCATCATGAGAAGATTGATGAGAAGCTTCAAATGAAGTGGGCATATTATGCATACGATAATTTGCATGTACTGCAGTCAAAATCGATGCAGCTACATCTCTAATACGTGTAATAGACACATCATCACCCGATGTCAACTGATGAATTGGTGTCATTCCATGTGCCTACATATAAAATATTTATGAAGTTGTATGCGAAAGTAAAATCAAAACAACTATTTGAAAGACTTCATGACTGAAAAAAATAAAATTGTACTTACCAATGCCTCAACAATAGCTCCACGACGAGACATGAATCGTCGTGTAATGCGACGATACCATAGCATATCATGAGAAAATTGCTTATTATCATTGGATTTTAATTCAATATATTAATTTATAAGACCCAAAAAAAGGCCTTTTTCGAACTAATTCATCAATAAACACAATTGAAAGAAGATTTTTACCAATACAAATGACACCGGTTGTGAAGGCGAGCAGTGACAGCAGGAGGCAATGGCCGACCAGTGGAAGGCGAGCAGCGCCGGCGGGAGGCGAGGGCCGACCGGCGTGAAGGCTACCAGCAGCGCCGGCAGTAGGCGATTTGCGCCAGTTGGAGGAGACCACCAACGCAGGCAGGAAGCGAGTAGCAGCGCCAACAGGAGGTGATTCGCGGCGGCGGCCGGCGGGCTGCGGCGGCGGCAATGCTCTCAACCACTACGGAGAGGCGTCCTCGCGTCAACGTTCCAACGACCGACGGGATACGAACCACGGAGGGCAACGGACGACCGATCTTACTTGCACCAGAATGGGAGATGGATGCGGAGGTGGTCGCCGGAGAGAAGAAAATGAAAGGGGAAGTGAAGGAGGATGGACGGGGTTTCAAGGGTTTGGTGTTTTTGTGTAGCAAAAGCGTAACATTGGGTCACGATTTCAATGGAAATCGTGACCTTAGGTCACGTTTTTGCTTAAAAACACTACAACCACACCGTCACTCCCACTGATATGGCGGTGACATGGCAAAAAATGTGTTAATTTAGTAAAAAAATTTGTGAGTGTGTTGGGTTGATAAAATTTTTGCCATTGTGGGCTAATCAAGCAAAAAATCCTCAGAATAGCACTGGAGACTGGGGAGTATTAAATTTTCCGTTGAGAATCATTTAATACCACTCGCATGGTATATAAGTATATTCTTTATTATATATATACATATTTTTTTCTTGATCAACTAGAAAGTAGAAACATTCATTACTCGAACGTACCATTCATATATATTTTAAGACAAACCAAAATATTCTATAATCTCTTTTCAAGTGGGCCTCTCATTGAAATTTCTATCATAACTTTGGAACCTACTATCATCATCAAAAGAAAACCGCGCCTACCTAACCTCCCACCACCCACCACCGACATCATATAGCTATCTATACTAATTTTATATACGTGCTACGCATTTTAGAACTTGTTCACTGCGCTAACGAAAATTTAATTAATCTAACAATTTATTTTTATTATTTAAAAAATATACATGACTTTACAACAGAAAAATAAGATAAAACAATACGTTAAAAAATAAAAGTTCATGTGTCAATAGAAAAATTGATATTAGTACTGCTATTATAGTGTATAATAGAAATAAATATAGTTAGTGATTTATCATGACTATTTTAAATCTGTTTAAAGATCGTTTATTTTTTTAAGTAATAAATATAGGTAACAAAAAGAAAACCAAAAAAGAAGTAATTAAATAATTAATAGATAATCAAGTAAAGGGTAAAAATGACCATTCAAGTGACTGAGGAATCTTTCAATATTGGTGCTTATTATATTACTTATATATATACACATATATAGAGGTCTTGATTGGTTCTTGTTGCTAACTTACAGTGTTAGTTCGGAGTTATCTCCTTAGAGTTAATATTTTCATGTTTGGTTCAATTTTAAACTTGCAGGGAAATTTCAAATTTTTAAACAATAAAAATATGAATTGATATAAATAACCTTCAAACAAGAGAGTGATTGATAATAATTGTTACACATAACAATCGCTAATGATACAATAAATATGAACAAAACGAGTTTACAAATAAATAATAACAGAATTAAACAATAAATAAAATTATCTAACCAGAGGCTTGCACATAAGCAATGTCCTAAAACACAAATTTCTCTGAATTCGGTGAATGAATTTTCTCACAGAGATCTGCCCCCATGATAGAACCGGTTGCCTGTCTGAAACAAAGTTCACCAATTCCGAAAGTTTGCCTAAACTAATTTCCTTCTCTCACAAATATTATGTATTTTGAAAATCAAGTGAATTTCTAGTGTTTTAGTTCTACTTAAATAGAACTTGAAGCACTGGTTCAAAACAAGGTGACTATCCAACTCTAAAAATAATACTCGTTGGTATTATTCAACAGTTGCACCTGTTAATAAATATAACTAAATTAACTATCAATAATTAATTTCAAAACAAAAAATATTTAAGTTTAAAAATAAAAATTAAACTTGATTATACAAAGTTAACAATCTAAGCCCAAAGCCCCAACGCCCTATCTTTGACATTAAAATATTATATATGTATACCTTATTACTCAATGCCATTTGGGCACTATCCATTCAATTTCTCAAAAGAAAAGCCAAAGAGAGGGTATGTGCATATAAAAAGTTTATATTCTTTTTAAATGAGCAATGTGGGAATAAAAAGTTTATATTTTTTTTATGTGCACCCAACACTCAACTATGGTGTCCTAAGTCCCTGGTGTCAAATTACGCCATTTTAATTATTGTAGAGTCACATTAAGTAAATTTATAATATGAGACCACAAATTTGTGATTTTATTCCAAAAAGTTTGATTTTTGACAAAATTTTCAAATTATACCGGGGAGCCAAATGCTTGAAAAAACCTCGAAACTCAATTTTTTAGCTTTTTCTATTTTTTCATAATTTTTTGGAATTTTCTAAATTTTTTCTAAATTCTTATCTATTTTTATTTATTTTCTGTTATTTATTTTATTTTATTTTAAATTAATTAATATATTTTTGGGTTAGGCCGGGTCGGTCGACCTGGTCTACTCAGGTCAGGGTCGGCCCAACCCGACCCAACTGGGCCTAAGTCGACCCGACCCGGCCCACATAGGGGCGATCGACCTGGCTACCCCCTTCCCCATCCGTTTGAACGAATTCATTAGTTTCTTTTTTTCTTCTTTTAACACAACAACTAACAACAACAATCAAAAAATTAACAACGCTACTCTCTACCATCTCAACCTTGTCATTAAAATTTCAAATTTCTTCAAGAATGTAACCACCACTCACCTTGGTCTAGGGAGGTCACAGTGGAGGCCGCCAAGAGGGAGAGCTTCACGAGAGGGATGATCGACTTCTTAAGACCATCGAGTGTGAGGAGAGCTTGGTGAGGAAGAAAATGAGAGCGGTGTGAGGAAGAAGAAGGAATCGTTGAGGAGAGAGAAAAAAAATTGTGGGTTTTTTTTGGAGAGGAGAGAGGAAAGTAAGGTGTGGGGTGATGTGACTTGATGGATGATGCGATTTGATGAATGATGTGACTTTTAAACCTCAGACTATCTTATACACCCGTGTTACGCGCACTCCGCGACGTCGCACACTCTCGTCACTACGCGAGCACAACGCGACCAATGAAAATATTAACTAATGCAATGCGAATTAAATAATAATACAAATAATTATCACATATCACATAAAAATAACTATTTATACCTCGATTGGCGTGCCATAGACTTATCAACGGTGTCCATGTAGGTCCGAGCTACGGGTCCTAATCTCGGTGTCAACTCCCGAGGGTTGACCGAATGTGCCACATCACGACAGGTCTAGGTTACAGTCCTGAGATGCCACATGACACAAGTTAAAATTTTAGGGTCGTTACAACCGAAAATTAGGTTCTTTCTAATGTCAGGAACATAGAGTACATTTACTAAAGTAAAGTTTTCCCAGAAGTAAATTTTAGCTACACTTTTCCTTTTCCTTTGACACTTGAAGTAGATGAATTCCCCATGTAAAGGTTGAAAACAACACCTTATCGCCACAAATGTGCCTAGTGGCTCCTGTGTCAAACCACAAACCTTTAACATTGTCAATCATATTAACTTCAAAAATAACAACAACCAAGTCTTCATCAATAGTAATGACATTGGCTTGATTCTTTTAAGTAAAATCTCCAGCATTGATCTTTGCGGTGATGACATTCATGAGTCTTATGTCCAGGCTTTCCGCTCACCCAACAATTTCCTTTAACTTTCTTGAAGTGCTTGCCTTTAAGTGTAAGAGTGTTGGAATTTTTCATAGAAAACTTTTTTCCTTTGTTCTTTTGAAATTTGAATTTTGAAGACTCTCCTTCAACCATATTTGCTTTGGCAGCGTAGATAGGTACTTCAACTTTTTCTCTTTTGCAATGATCTTCTTCAATTCGAAGCCTTAGAATCAAGTCCTCCAAAGTCATCTCTCTTCTTTTGTGCTTTAAATAGATTTAAAAATCATTCCACGAAAGAGGTAACTTCTCAATAATTGCACCAACTTGGAAGTGTTCATTGATAGAACATCCCTCGGCATGCGATTCACGAATCAGAACTTGAATTTCTTCTACTTGTTTGATCACTGCTTTGGAGCCCATAATAATATACTTGAGGAATTTACCAATTACAAATCTCTTTGCACCGACATCTTCTGTTTTATATTTATTCTCAAGCATATTCCATACTTCCTTTGCCGTGTTATATGAAGAGTATATGTCATATAAATTATCATCCAAGCAATTAAGGATGTAATTTCGGTAAAGAAAATCATAATTTCTCTAATTTTCTGTGGACATAAGTGTCTCCTTTGAGAAAAGGTCCTCATCAGTCTTAGAGTCCTCCTCCCTCACAATATAAACAAGGTTGAGGGTTGTCAAGTAGAACACCAATTTTTTTTTCACCTATTGAAATCCATTCCTTTGAACTTCTCAGGCTTTTCATCATCCTTCTTTGAGTTATTGTTCATACTCGATTGTTCTGCCATTTTTTCCGAGTTTCTGAAAATGCACAATACAACAGAACTATCTCTAAAATTCTGGAAAAAAAAAATTTGTCTTAGATTGTTACATAGAACAATCGCTAATGATACTGTAGATATGAACAAAACGAGTTTATAAATAAATAATGAAAAAATTAAACAACAAATAAAATTATCTAATCGGAGGCTTGCACAGAAGCAATGTACTAAGACAAAGATTTCTCTGAATTCGGTGATCGAATTTTCCCACACAAATCTGGCCCTGGATACAACCGGATACCCTTCCGAAACAAAGTTCACAAATTCCGAAAGTCTGCCTAAACCGATTTGCTTCTCTCTCAAATATTACGTATTTCGAGAATCAAGTGAATTTTTAGTGTTTTAGTTCTACTTAAATAGAACTTGAAGCACTGATTCAAAAACAAAGTGACTATCCAAATTCGAAAATAATACACATTCGTATTATTCAACAGTTGCACCTGTTAATAAATATAACAAAATTAGCTGTCAATAATTAATTTCGAAATTAAAAATATTTAATTTTAAAAATTAAAAATTAAACTTGATTATACAAAGTTAACAATCTAAGCCCAAAGCCCCAAGGCCCCAAGGCTCTATCTTTGACATTAAATATTAAATATTATATATATATACCTTATTACCCAATGCCACTTCGGCACTATCTATTAGGTTTCTCTAAAGCCAAGCTAAAGAGAGGGAATGGGCATATAAAGAGTTTATACACTTTTCAAGTAAACAATGTGAGAGTAAATAGTTTCTATTCAAACTCCAACAATAAAAATGTCATTAATGAGAGGTAATTGTGTCCACAACCTTCTGGGAGAGAACTCCCTAGGGGGGTGGCGGAAAAATATCTCTCACTTTAGGGTCTAAGTTGTGAGATAACTTGCAAGCAAGTTGGGCAACCAATTAAACAAAATTAGTTCCAACTCCTTGTGAGTTATCTCCTTGGAGCTCTACCTCATACCAAACCAGGCTATAGTGATAACTTTTACAATAATAAATATGCTAAAATACACTCATATATATATATATATATATACACGCGATCGCTCACTCGCGTGTGTTTGTTCACTTAGGCTTAAATATCCCCATGTACATGATGAACGAGTTTGCATTATTGGCTTGTTTTATTTGCGGAGGAGAATAGCTTCTATTAGGAACGATGGGTTTTTTCTCCTACTATATTGATAAAGGTTTTTTTTTTTTTTTTTTTCGAATTTTATTCAGAGAAACATTAGTTCTCACCACATTATGAGATTTTTTGCTATAATAAATGAAGTCCCGTTCCTTAAAAAAAAATACATGATCGATGACATGGCATATCCTTTGTACGTATACTATACCATTGCATCAATTTTATTGGGGGCCTATACATATTTGTGTATTAATTTATTAGCTGTATATGTAGAGTATATAGTGCATGGCGAAGAATGAAATATCAAGTGACAAGAGAAGGTGTGGAGGGCCATGGGACATGGGGCTTCACTCATATAAAAGCCACCATAACTCTCACCAAGAACAAACTTTACATTAATGGCCATAATAAATATGTTTGAGCTTCATATGAATTAATTATAAGGGCTTTATTTGGTTGAACCTTTGGCGTATAGCAAGAGCTAGCTTACTTGTGTACTTGTAAATTAAATTCTTGAGATATTTTTGTTTGAATAGTATACATATATATATATACATACATGCTGGGGGGATTTATATATCAAAATAAAACTTTTTTTTTTTGTAAACTATGTATCTATACCGCGATGTTTTTTGTTTTTGATAGGAAATTAACGAGACTTTATTTATTATAACTGTATACAAATTAATAATATTTATATAGGCAAGAGACGATGTGACTCTCGTAAATATCGAATGTTTGTTGAAAGTGATTCTTCCTTGCCATTGCAATCCATATATATTAGTACATTAATTAGTAATGTATATATAGGGCCCTAAAAGCTAGCTAGATATCATTAACATGCTGGGTTGAAGAAATATCTTGATTGATGTCCTTAAATTACTTTGTGTTGAATTCATGAGGTATACACTTAATAAGATTGTTTGAAGAATTTAAACCACGATATTGAGTTTCTTATAGGACATAAGTTTGAATAAGATCTATGTCAAATGGGAGGGCAAATGAAAGTAGAAATGACACGCTGTAAACCTAAATGGTTTTAGATTAAATTTGTATAAATGTTAATATAGATTTGAAAGGAAAGTTTTGATTATTTACTCAATGTTCACTGCAAGAAAATTGGTTATTAGCTCATGATTTAATTTAAGTAGCATTTATTAATTAATTTGCAAAAATGATTCATTAATTCAAGGGAGCCGGTGGAAGTGTTTGATTTATATTGTCGACCATAACTAGCTTTGTTGTTGCAAAAATAAGCAATCGTTTAAATTGATTATTTATTTATTTATTGATAGTAACGAGATTTTATTTTATATAGCCAACAAAAATGTTATGTACATGGCGGGAAACATTGTGTTTCCCTAAAATAAAATCGAGAAAAACCCTACCAGTGTAGTAGGGGAAAAACGCATCATCCCTCTTAAACCTCTTTCCCCCATGAAGACGATAAGTCAATGATGCTAACCTATCCTCTCATGGTGTCGTAGTCTCGCCGAATCAACTAGGTTGAACCCGCAATAATACGAGCTGGGAATTACAAAAGTGGTAAAGAAAAAATACATCATACCTCACTACATAATACTAATTGATTATTTATTTCGTTATGTTGGGCCCCACCCACACCTATATCTGTGGGTTCGTGGATCCCATTAGTACCGATACTTTGCCCGCCTTAACCACCCAACTCACATGTGCAGTGTTTTACTCCAAAAGGCTATGGTACTATTTTAGGAGAGATCTACAAAAGTACTACTTTACGAAGTCGTATTTAACTAATGTGTGACTACATTTTGATCTACATATCTCCAATAGGTTATCATGCAGAGACAACAAAAAACACATCTCTCATAATCTTATACACTATATTCTGAGCTGATGGGATAAAGCATTTGCTACTTTGTTCCACTAAATTGAACTCCAAACAATGGACTTAACATGTTTTTTTTTTTTTTTTTTTTTTTTGATAAAAAAGAAACTACAACTTGCTCACTATGAGGCTCGACCTCTTACCTAGTTGGCAGAGCCATATACATGGATGCATGTAGCCCTTTATATGTATTAGGATCAATAGGGAAAAAATTAATAAAAATACTTAATTTATAGCCCACCCCTCAAAATAATGCTTAGGTTGTCTTTAATTAGTCTAGCTAGTCTAGACATGTTTGAAGTCCTGGCTCTAACTTTGCTCTTATTCAAGTAACTCCATACCAAATCAGCATAACATCGATCTCAACACACCCCAATCCACATCTCATCTAGCACTATAGGTTGTAGCTGATGCAACATAAGTTTTTCAAATCAAATAACAAATCCACGCACAATCAATTCAGGGCATTGAAAATTAAAAACTCTAATTCTATAAAAATAAACAATGTTCTTTATTAATCATCCACTATAAGAATTTTCAAGTGTTGAATCAAATTGTAACGACCTGTGTCCATAAGTAGGTGATTACCCGCAATCCGAATACTAATTAACCCGAGTTAGGCTCGTGGTTAAAACCAATATATTTCGATTATATATATAATCGAATGAATGAAGGAATCAAACCAGTGAATTAGTGATCATCACTGATTGGGTAAGTCTGAAATACGTTTTTGAGTTGAATTCTAAGTAGGTGATGAATTCATTGTTAATTGTTATTGTTGTTATTAATTGAAAATGGATTAAGAACTCATTAGAGGCCCTTCTTGATGTTGTAGGGAGTGATTTGAATATTATTATGAGAATTGTTGATTGAACAAGGGTTGTTGCCATGTTCTTTGTTAAGACGCTGGACGATGGAGCGCGCTCCCAGTAACATGGAAGCACGCCCTCATCAAGAACTGTGAGGAGCCCAGTTGGTGGAGTGCGTCCCACCAAATGAGGGAGCGCGCTCCCAGTAACATGGAAACACGCCCCCATCAAGAACTGTGAGGAGCCCAGTTGGTGGAGCGCGCCCCACTAAATGAGGGAGCGCCCACCTCATAAAACAACAATGTTGCTAAGACTTACTTGGAATCTTGCAAGGGCTTAATAATCAGTTTAAAGGTTTTAAACATAAGGTATTTGACCTAAATTGATAACAACTAGTTTATTTTAGATGTTTAATCAAGAGAAAAAGGTTTAAGGATGTCGAGAGTTGAATAAGTCGGTATAAATTTAGGAAACTATAAATCGGGTAAGTGGGACTCATTTATTTTATCGATTATGCTATGTAATTAGTATATTAGCTCGTGTAGCTTATGGACTGGGTTTAGGGCACTGTACTACGACTCATGTTTTTTAATGTCTTATAAACTCAAACTTTGAAAGTGTAATGGAAATGGGTTAATAACTTAAATGTAATAGAGTTGACGGATAAGTATTAGTCTCCAGTGAATATGTTGAAGTTGGCGGATTGGTACCAAGCTTCTATGACTAACATGAGAGTGGTGGATAAGTACCAATCTCGGAGGAAGGCGGATAAGTACCTACCTCTAATAAAATGGTAACTGAAATTCAATTCCACTTCTAATTATGATACCTTGTCCGTTCACTATCCAATTGGAGTCGAAATCTCAGTTAGGTGTTAATGCACTCTATGGGATTTTACATTAGGCCAGTGTAGAACCTCTTAAACTTTGTTCTCGCGTAAAGGAGAGAAAGATTCTCATTTTCAATAATAATTGGAAAGAAGGGTCACGGTACAGTTGCGATACACTGATTAACTTACATCTAATATGTATTGTTTATATTAATTCTGTTACCCTGAGTAGCTATTATTGGTTCATATTATTATTCATTTATTCATTGATTACTAGTAGATAGTATATAGGTAAATGAGTATCACTTACTGAGCAAGATGGAGTGCTCACCCCTCTTAACATTTCAGGTACTTGGCTTAGTTCAAAAGATAAATGGAAATGGAAGATCTAGGTGTTTAGAGATCTCTTCCGATGTGGTGGACTCTTTTTGTATCTTTATATTGTTTGAATTACCATTTTGTAATAGAACAGGGTTGGGTATTTTGTATTATAATCGAGGTTTATTCCAGTCATTTTTGTATATTTGTATATCTTTTGGATTTATCGAAAAAGTTTTAATTTCGCTGCATATTTTATTTCTTTAATTTTATATTATAAGATATAAAGGTTGTGATAACTAGGTTGGAAAGTAAGGCTATTAGCTTTAGTTAAGTCTAGTTGGTTAACAAGTGAACAATTATACATGTTTTATAGTATATTTTAAGATGATTTTAGATGTAAAATAATATATTACATGAGTTTTTCTCTTATTTTTTACTTCAGGTAATAAATGGAATATTTAAGAAATGGAGTAAAAAGGGAAAAAAATGAAAGATTTGAGTGAGTAAAAAGATTGCACGACAATTCACCAAGGAATCAAGGAAAAACTGGATTTTATAACCAACAATTCTCCAACGATTCCTATACACCCAGAATTGCTACTTAGATCGATGGAAACAGAGACAACAATTTCGAGGATTCTCTAAGCGACTCCATTTAAACATGAATCACCGAAGAATCGCTGGGACATATTTAGAGAATCTTAGATAACTACGAGTAGTTTGAGTTAGTTTGGAATGTTTACTACCTATAATACTATACATACGACCGTAAGGCTATGAAATCCATTGCCCTTGAGTACTTAGGTCAATATTTCATTGCTCTAAGAGCCATTCTTTATTATTTTAATTTATTTCTTTATTGTTCATTCCTTTTGGAGAAGATTTGAAGATTTAAGATATTTATTCTAGAGGTATTTATCTATGTCTTTTATTTACATAATTGCGATTTTATTTATGATTATGAGTGAGTAATTTATCAATCTAAACAAAGTCCTAACATGAACTAGATATGTTTTGCTATGTAGTTATGATGAGATGGATATGTGCTTAATGTTATAAACCAATCGTATTCTTTGATTCACTGATTTAACATGTTATTATATATTATTTTTAATCATGATCTGTATTGCATGTATAGTCTAAAATGTGTAATGTGATATTTAGATTAATTATCTAATTTAAAGTAGTAACTAAGATTATTTGAAAGCTATAATCATTTAGATGTCCTAGATGAATTTGAGATCTAAATCTATATTGAAGTGGCTTTTCGAAGATATTAGATTTAGTAGTTCGAAGTTTTCATAAAGTTTAATGCAGTTTTATAACGTGAAGTTAATGTCTTTGTGTATTCAAATGGGTTAGCTTAATAAAATTAGAATGTGGCTTTTCCATTGGTACAAGGAGAACTAATGGCCCTTTAAAGGATGTTTACTTATTATTAGAATTTAAAGATCTATGGTACTTTATAAAGTATGCTCATGACTAGGGGTGGGCAGCGGTTTTCAAATAATCGCCCAAACCGACCAAACCGTGTAAACCGCATGGTTTGGTCTGGCTTTTAAAACTCGCGATTTGGGTGCGGTTTGGAAAATGTAAAAACCGCAGAATCGCGGTTTGGTCACGGTTTTCAATTTGAAAAAACCGCGGTTTCCCCAAACTGAAGGTATTTTAGTAAATAACCACCATAAAAACCCTAAAACATAACAAAAAAATCCTCACTTCTCTCTCCTTTCACTCCCGAAATCTTTTCTCCCGCGGTGCTCCTCTCACTCCCGAAATCTTCTCTCCCGCGACGCTCCTTTCTCCTCTCACTCTCGTCGGCGCTCCTATCCTCTCTCCTCTCACTCCCGCCGGCACTCCTCTCTCGGTTTGGTCGCGCCTCTTCTCTTCTCTCACTCCCGTCGGCACTCCTTTCTCCTCTCACTCTCGTCTCCTTTTCCTCTCGAGCACTCTCACCGCCGTCGGCCCATTGCGAAGTGCCCGTCTCACTGCCGCCGCACCGCCGCTGCCGAATCCATCGCCATTGTCGTCGCCTCCCACCGCGCGAATCGCTGCTGCGTCCACCGCCGCCTCGCACCGCTGCGATCCCACCGTTGCCTTCCACCATATATGATTGTTTTTTTTTTGAAAATGGATCGCATGAAAACCGCGAAACCAAACCGCGCAAACAGCGCAAACCGCGGGCGGTTTGGTTGCGGTTTTGATGATTCGCGATTTGGTTGCGGTTTATAAATCGACCAAACCGTGAACCCTCGGTTTGGTCGCGGTTTGATGGTTTCTACCACCAAATCGCGGTTTTCCCACCTCTACTCATGACTATATAATTGAAGTAACATGTTTGGATGCAAAATGAACTGATGTTTCATTATTTTGGATGTTTATTTAAATATTTATTTATCATTGAATTGAATTGAATTTATATGATGGATAGTGAATTTGGATTATGTTAGTTAAGTTAGTATAATTAGTTAATTATTATAATATAGATGAAATTAGTGAGTTTAACTACTATTTTAATTAAATTAATTAAATTAAAGTAAAATAACAAAAACCATGAAAAGTCATTTTCCTAAAGAAGTTTGATAAATCCATGTGGAGACGATTCTCACTTACCACTACTGAGAAATATTAAAAGTATAATATAGGAGGAAAATTTATTGTACACGTTCGACACGTGTCACTGATGTACCGAGGCTTAATTAGGATTTTAGGCCGAGTATCGCCCTAATCGGGATAGGAGATGCTACACAAATGGCTTAAACTTGCAATATAAGTTGGACTCAAATTAGTGTCTTACATGAATGTGACAACCCCACCCTTAATTTAGGGCACCGCCCGGCCTAATCCCGTTATTAAGCCCCAATCCTAGCCACGTAGAACTTAACAACGTATTAATCAGCCTTTCTAATAAACCTTACACCATTCTCATAACTAAATAGCATTTTAAAGTTAATTAAGATTTTATACAGTTTAAAGATTATTTAGTGGAAGTCTTGACAATTTAGCGAAAGCCATTCATATAAAACCTAATTATGTGAAAAATCAAGTAACAAAGATCACATGCATATATATAGCAACCGACGATAACTATATATTAACATGTGTCTTGTCACTATGCTATCTCTCATCCCATACATACAACCCCAAAAGTATATAGAATACATATATAAATTGTACAAAAAAAAATAAAAAAACCTCAAAATCAGAAGTAAGAGTAACTCCAAAGGCTCATAGGTAGTCGTCGATCTTTCCTTGCTCGGTTTGCTACTCAATAGATTTGTACCCACCGTCATAAAAATGACAGCGAGAACAATAATGTTGAAAGTAACTCTAAGAAAGATTTATCTATACTTTTAGACAAAACAAGATAACAACTCATAATACATACATACATTCATTACATGACAATGATCATTGATACACAAATGCATTACCAAATAATGTAGCATTCATAGACTATTCAAATGAACCGCCCATTTTAAATCGTGTACCTATTACATTAGCCTAGATATTACCCTATTGATCACATTGGGTACTCATTTGTTTAGCATGGCATATCGACCTCATGTAATAGGTCTGCACACATAGTACTTCAGTATTACCCTTATTGGCCACCACTTATTCATAGTTGTAAAACATGGCATATCGACCTCATGTAATTGGTCCGCACACATAGTACTTCGATATTACCCTTATTGGTCATCGCTTATACATATGCATTCTCCTTGTAAAACACGACATATCAGCCTCATGTAATAGGTCCGCACAAATAGTACTTCATATTACCCTAATTGGTCACCGCTTGTTCATTTTATCAACCTGATATGGTAGGTCTGTGACACTAACTAGTTAGCTACATCAACATCCCCGAGTCCCATATCCCGTGTGTTGCGTATGCCTCAAACCATATCATGAAACTCAAACACACATATTCTAGTTTAACAACATACACATGCAAGATAAATCACACTAAACATTTAGTAAACAAAGTAGTTTAGTCAAGTAATAATGAAAGATGAAATGGAGAGAAATATCTCAATCAGTTTACTTACCTCCTTGCCAATTTCCTAGCTAATCTAGTCTCTCGATACCTCAGAATTTATACCAGAACCTCCGAGACTCTTCCCTAGGCTCCTAGTACAATTATAAATGTTTTATAATATGTTTAAGACCTTCAATTAGGGTGTTAAGCTTTTAAATTTAACTTTAGTAATTGCAGTTAGTGTGTTGTCCAGAGCACCAAGCGCTCTGGGTAGAATGTATAGCGTAATAGTGACCTTATTAGTGTACTGGTCAACCTTATTAACTCGTTACACACAAGTAATGCGCTAGCTAGCACGTCTAGCGCACTATGTGCAAGAAAACCCAAAACTTTGCACTTTGAATTCTGAGTTTTCTCCACACATGACTAACTCCAACACCTTGGATTCTCTTGTACTACACCTCCAGAGACCCAAAACACCCATAACAACTTAAAAACAATCAACATTCCTTTATATAACATAATTCATGACTTAAACTAAATTAGTGGTTTAGGTAGAATTACCTAGTTGTACACCGAGCTTGATCAACTCCTTCCCAAACCAATCAACTTTGATAGCTTGTTGATCTTCTTCTCTAAATTCTCTTCTCCATCCCTTTACTTAACTTCTAAGCTTTTGAGATGAGAATGAAATGATTTGCATGAGTCGATCCATTTAATATTATATACGTATAGATAAGGTTGAACTATGGCCATCGATCTTAATGTACATACACATCTCGAGACTGATTTAATGGCCCACATCTTGTTTCAAATCCATCAACTCTCCACTAACTCCTCTTTGGTAACACCAATTGCAACTCAATTGGTCTCTTGATGTGCCAACACGTATCTCGAAGAACATCAAGTGGTTATTATTTTAACTTGCTAACTTAGCTACATTTAATGTAAATCAACTATAGCCTTATCAAATTCACCTACTTAAGCCACATTAGCTTACCACATCTCTCTACCCCGGTCCCACGCTGACACGCATCTCGAGGCATGTCCCCGCTCACGTCTTGACCTCTATACACAAGTAGGAGTGACTTACTATGTCTACACATATATAATGCACTAAACATTTTTCACACCACAAATAATACATTACTCAATTTTAGTGTTGGATTCGTGTACCCACTCTCGAGCCACGTCATGGGTTGGTGACCCTTAATTACGGGCCAAATTTACTATTAAAAATTTGGTTCGTTACAATGAATTCATGGATATGCGGTGATTACATATGAGATTAATTAGTAATTGGATACAAATTACTTTAATGTGTTGTATTCCAATTAGGTGTTAATATTTGTGTTGGGTTATGTGTACATGCATGTAATACCTATAAATAGGTAAGTACAGTTAAGTGAAAGGACATAATGTTAGGGTGTCGAGCGTACGGGCTTTATCAAGCGGGTATGTAACATATAGTGTTGAAGTGTTTATTGAGAGTCGAGTGTGTGTCATAGCGTACGGCCTGCGAGCGGGTACACGACACTGTGAGACTGAATCTTGTTAGGGTTTCTATTTTATGTTTAGATAGTGGATGATTCTTCTTTTGTGTACTAAACTATTAATAGTGGATTGCCTTATTACTTGCTCGTGGTTTTTTCTCTGATTTTAAGCTTTTCCACGTAAATTCTTGTGTTCATCTTCTCTATGGTTTGTTTATCTTTGGGTGTATTCATATGATTGAGATCTTGGGTATTTCGTAGTGATTTGTCACAAAAATTGGTATTAGAGCTAAGACTCAGATATGAGGGGCTTATACAATTAAGGTAAAGTTTTAAGAGATGTCGAAGTGCACAAGTTTGATGAAGTTTGATGTGGAGAAGTTCGATGGGAAGATAAGTTTTGGCTTGTGGCAAATTTAACTCAAAGATTTGTTGATTCAACCCGGGCTATGACAATCATTGAAGGGTCATGAGAAGGAAAGTGATGAGAATTGGGAATAGCTAGATTTGAGGTGGCAAACGTCATAAGACTCAATTTGGCAAAGAATATTTTTTTCAACATGAGGAATATTTCTTTGGTGAAAGGTCTTTGGGAGAAATTGGAGACTATGTATATGATGAAAACCCATGTCAAAATCAATTATACCTAAAGGAGCGGTACCATCACATGAAGATGGATGAAGGTACAAGTATTACCGATCATCTTAGTGTTTTAAATGATATTGTCTCTGAACTTGAGGAATTGGGATCACATATCAAAGATGAAGATCAGGAGCTCAAGCTCATCTAGTCACTTCCACCTTCATTCAAGCACATAAAAATAACACTGATTTACAAGAAGAAACTCAGCAGTTTAACAGAGGTTACTACCATGTTAATATCTTAGGAGAAGTCAATGAAGGTTCAAGAACACTGTTCATTGGAAAACTTTGGTTTAGTAGCAGCTGGGAAGGGTTCCAAAAAGTATATGAAAGTGATTTGTTGGAGATGCTGCCAAGCAAGGCATCTTAGGAGATATTGCGGGAATAGAAAAGGAAAAGGAGAGGGTTCGGGAAAAAGTTCCAGTTAAACAAATAGGGATTCCAATGTTGAAGGTGATGGTGCTGACAATTTTTTAGTTATTAAGACTGATAGTAATTATCCTATGTGTAACGACTCGTTTTATTAACGTCGTTATTATTTATTATTTAGAGACTAGGACGCTAGCTTGGACCCACATGGACGCCGCAGATAGGCTAGAGGTGCGTCTTACTAGGTAATATAAGTTTATATTACCTTATTGATTGCTTAATTGCGGTGTAATTTATTTGTTATTACATAATTCATCGCATGTTTGTATGTATCATGTATGTCGTGTGAGATTGTGTGAAGATGATATGCCTTGAAAAACGTGTTGACGTGGGTATCGGATAAGCATAGTCGGGTATGCTTAGTCTTATAATACTAACTTGAATAAAATGACTATAATCAGGGTGATTATGAAATAAAATGGATAACCAAACTTTAGGCTAAGTCATAATAATCAGGTACATCAAGGATTGACGCACTTCAAGATATGTGTCAAGAAGCGATGCATTGGGTACGGGTAGTCGGGGGTTAGTGGAACTATAATTGGGTTAATTATGTGATTAAATACACTAACTATATTATTGTTGTACCTAAGTTGGCTATTTAAAAAGAATTAAATTGATTTTCCTATAGTTAGATAGAAATTTTCTAAGCCATTGATGGGCATTAGGATGATCCTAGAGTGTGTGATACTAGGCTATTCAGTGTCTCAATGAAGTCATTTGTTTGTGTTTGACACCTTAATTAATAGCCTTTAGATCATCCTCGAGATACATGTACACAATTGATTCCATCACAAACTATAAATACCTCACTTACTGAGATTTTGATTAAAAACATAACACAAATGCATGCAAATCCTGAAATTTCAGTAATATTTGAGTGGGATTTAGGAACTCAAATAGTGATTTAGGACTGGGATTCTTGAAAATCAAGGACTACAATCAAGGTAATTCACTCCCTCTCCATCAATTTCATCTTGTTCAACTTGTGTTTTCATGAAATAAGATTTTAAAATTTGAGATTTTTAATAGTGATTTCAAAAACTCTTGCTTGCAATTCGCCTCTGCTGGAGATGAAGGGGGTAGGCCGCATACACGCACACCTGGTTGGGACGAACTAGGACCGATTTAGGTGGACCGACCCCATTAAATCATTAAAATTATTAAAAAAATTAAATCAAATACATAATGAGTAAAATACATTTTAAATAAATATAGAAAAATAGATTAGAATTACAAAAATTACAGAAAAATTAAAAAAAATGAGAAAATATAAGAAATTGGGAAAATGGTAGAACATTGGATTTTGAGAATTCTCGAATGTTTAGCACCCCGGTGTAACCTGAAAATGTGCAACAACTAAAAATTAGAATAAAATTTTAAGTTTTAGTTTAATATTAATAATTTAACTTAATGTGGCTCTAAATCAATTAAAATGATATATTTTGACTTCAAGAGACTGTAGCTCGGGTACCGAGAGCTAGGTGGGGTCACATTCGAGAGTCTAGAGAAGTCGAAGTGCGTGTCTGAGGTAGGTAAAACCTATTAGAACATCACTCTAGTTTTTAATTACTGTTTTACAATACTTCTATCCATTCTTGGTATACTATTATATTCCATTGCTTTTTGGACAGTTGGTTAAGGGTATTCCCACTAGTATATTCGTTGTGTGTTTATATTACGCTAGATTGTAGCATATGTGACCAAGCCTTTGGTGAATGACAACCTGAGCTCCTCTCTGGTGCACGTGTCGGTGAAGCGTAGGAATAGTCCAATCATCACAAGGAGCCAGGTGAAAGAGTAGTGGGGGTAACCACCGAAAGGGCCTTGGGGACCCAAAGTATAGTCTAGTCTGACCGGGATGAGCACACACTTTGTTTATCTACATTTTATGTATGTATGTGATGATCCACTTACAATTGCATGTTTATATTTATGTATGTTTATTTAAAATTTTCTTTGGCTTCTTTATTTACTTAAATGCTTAGTGAATTTCCTTGGGGTTTTACTCACTGGACTCATCATCTGTTTTGTTGTGATGGCTGAGTGCAGATCCTAGTACGAGCAGGGGCAAGGCAATCTTAGGTGACTATCTCTAATTGCCTACTGTCCAGGACACTCTCATGCATGTTTATCTTTTGATATTTTTGACTTATTTTTGTATCAGAGAGACTATAAAGACATTGTAAATGTATATATATGCTTATTTTTTGGTATTACGTCGTCTTATATATAGAGTACTCTATTTTTGGATTTTTTACGTTATGACTTATGCTCTATGACACATGACATATGTATACATTTCATGTTTTGATGTTAGTTTAAGACTTTCACTATTAATTTACTACTTATTAATTGAAATTTGTAAAGCACAAGCCGTATGTATAACTTGCAAACTTCAAAACTAAAAGACAGTAAACTCTAAATATACATGACTTAGAAAGGAAATATGCATAACTAGTTTACAATATAGCTACAATATGACAAGTTAGCACACACACCGAAGATCTAGGATTGCAAGTGACCCCAACAGAGCGTAGGACCCTGCGGGTTAGTGACGTGGATGATGCAGCGGGGCCCACAGGGCATGGAGTAGCACCTACCTGGAGATCTCGGGGGACAAGGGCTGCCACAATGTGTCCAACAAAGAATAGGATTGGTGATCATAAGGGAAAATGAGTAATTAATAGCAGGGCCACAAGACATGTATGCGTACATAAGGCATGGATCGATAATTATGCAAGTAATACGAGTGACAAAATTATGTCGATAGCCGACAGCTATCTCCGGCCGATATTAGGAGTCGGTGAAGTTCAGCTGAAGTTGTTTGACTGACGCTTCATAATGCTTCAAGATGTTAGACATATAACCAGTTGTATTCAAAATAAAATATCTATTTCCGAATTAAATTATAAGGGTTGTAGGTACTCTAGGCGAGGTAGAGTATTGAAAATATTTTGGAAGTCTTTGTTGGTCATGAAAGGTGTGAGGAAGAAGAACTTGTTTGTTTTGATGCAAGAACATGGATTAAGATATGGGCCTCAAAAGTTGATCAAGAAGTGAGTTTTGAATTGTTGGTAAGTCCATACAAGCTGGATTGAACTTGGTTCATTCTCGGTGTTGAGGATGGTGGTATGAAAGAGCGGTGTAGCAAGAGCAAGGTAATGAGTTTTCACCAAGGTGAGAGTTTGTTGAATCAAATGACTCAAACTTGTAATTTAAGTTGGACTCAAATTAGTGTCCTACATGAATTCAAACATACACAGTGATTACACATGAGATTAATTAGTATTTGGACACAAACTACGTTAATGTGTTGTATTCCAATTAGGAGTTAATATTTGTATTGGTTTATGTGTAGATGCATGTAAAACCTATAAATAGGTGAGTATGGTTAAGTGAAAGGACATAGTGTAGGGTGGTGGGCGTACGGGCTTTATCAAGCGGCTACTTAACACAAAGTGTCAAAGTATTTTTTGACAGTCAAGTGTGTCATAGCATACCGGCTTATGAGCGGGTACGCGATACTGTGAAATTGAATTTTGTTGGGGTTTCTATATGGAGTTTAGATAAATGAGGGTTTTTCTTTTTGTGTACTAAATTATTAATAGTGGATTGCCTTGTTTCTTGCTCATTTTTTTCCTAATTTTGGGGGTTTTCATGAAAATTCTTATGTTCATTTTTTCTCATTGGTTTATTTATACTTGGGTATATTTGTGAGACTGAGATCTTAGTATTCCATGGTGATTCATAACAACAAGAATAGCGACAAAAACTAACGATGGAATATGGTCCATCGCTAATTAGCGACGAATTAGCGATGTGTTGGAGTGAAATACGAGAATCTCATAAACTTGATTAGGAGAATAATTAAGTAAATTCGAATGTTATTTGGAGTTTTACTATTTGAGATGGGACTCATGCATTACAGACCAGAGATCATAAGTTTAAATATTATTTTTGAGTGTTGCATACCTAGCGGATGTAATATACCGTATGTCATTGCGAAGTCTATGAGTTGAGGTGTATCCTCGATTTTTGTCATACTCAAGGTTGTAAGTACGTGTTTTAAGGGCATGAGTGAAAATAAAATTATTGGTTGCTCAAAAACTCGTAAATCAAGTCTCAAGTATCACGTAGAGATTTTGCCTCGGTTTATGTGCAAGTTGGGATCGGTGGCAGTGTAAAATGATAATAGTTAGTGCAAGTCTTTGCCTCGTGTTTTGTATTAGTTGGCGGTGGTCGAGGTTGAGATTAGGTCCAAATTAGAACATGTTTAGCTAAATATGGTAACAAAGTTGGTCCGAATGATTTTCGTATGCCGTGAAAAAGTTAAAATTTTTGGGGTTTTGAAGTGACTAAAATCAGTGTTATGGACATTTTATGGAGTTGGACTATTTTGTCGAGAGTTTTGCTCAATTTGGTGAAAAAAATCAGATTTAAAACGAGCATCGAAAGTTAAAGCACGTCAAAATAGGGATTTTGAAAATTGATGAATAAAAAAAATTAAGCTGCCGACAAGCGGGTGAGGGTTTAATATACAAATATATAAAAATATAGAATCAAATGAAACAAAAGTTTCATTTGTAAACAACAGAACGTATTGAACTTTCTATCCCTATCCCTTTCAACTCGGGTTTTTGTTCTGCGACCTTTCGACATCTGATTCTTGCCCAATTTCTTCCAGTAAAACTGTAGAGCATCACTAGATGGTCAGTTCTAGCTTAGTTTTCGTGGCGGAGATATGGTATTCCGCTCGAAATTTGGTAAATTCTCAATTCATGGCATTTTCCACAATTCAATTTGAATTCTCATAATATTTGGATTTCTTTCGTGGGTTTTGATAGTAATTGGTAGGGATTGTTGAGAATTGATGTATTGAGTTGATGTGCGCCGATTTGGAATAAATACCACCGACGTAGAATAGGGTTTTAGTGACGTGAATTGATGCAATTGAGTTGATAATTATTTTGAAGGTTTTTTTGGTGATTACTTTATCAGTTTGTGACTTGATTTTGTGTATATATAATCTATATTTTTGGGTTTAGGAGAGAGTATGACGTTCTTTAAATTAGACGTGAAGTTCAGTTGAATGGTTATGAGAGTCTCCGAAGTTAGTTTAAAATAAGTTGAGAGATTTATGTTCCAGATTTGATTTATTTGGGATTGTAAAATTGTGACTAAAGTATCAGAGATTCTAAGTTAGTTTATAAACTTGAATTGGATATTGTGAATTGGTGGGAGTTGTGAGTCCTTTTAGGCCTCCCCCCCAATTATGTTGTCTATTAGGTAAAAGTTTTTTCAGCAGGCCAATTTTAGGGGATGTGCTGCTGAGATTTCTCATCGCTAATCCGTTTTACAGCGGGAAAAGTGGCTTTAGTGACTGATTTTCTTCGTTGCTAATTTAGTTTTTTTCTTATAGTGATCAAAATCCATCCTTTACATTAAGTACCTTAGCCATTATATAGGCTTTAAAAAAATACCTAATGGTTGTTGCATCGAAGGGACCAATAATAGTCCCGAATTCACCGACTACTGTAGATTTGTAGTAAGGTAAATACGAGGTCAAACCTACAGAGACTGTGAAGAATACCTAGGCTATGAACTGAAGAAAAATAAGGGAGTTTTCTAACGAGCCTATTCTGAATAAAATTTAATTAATAAACTATTCTAAATCAACTAAAGCATGCATTAACAATCAGAATAATGGCTTGAACAATATAAAAAAAAAACTTGGATTGAGAATATTTTCATATCTTGTAAACATTTGAATTAATAATTGATTACTAAAAATACATTTTTCCCTCTTGAATTCTTATAGACAAGTTTAAGTGAAACCACTCAGTTCTTCATAGTTAGTTGTAGGAATGTGCGATACTACCACATACTAACTAGACTCGCAAAACAAGAGCTATGCTGATTTTCAATAGACTACCACCATTACATTTTATGAAAAAACTTGCCCTAAATGATAATTAGCATGAGATTTTACCCTCTTTATACTCTAAAAGCACAAGAGCACATCGATTGCCAATAGACAAGACTTTATTTGTCACTTAACATAATCCCCCTTACCGACCGGCGGTAAGATTACTGATAAAGATCTTCTACCCTCACACATGCATTGGCCACTACACATAACGAATGTGATTAATATAATCTAATATAAACATTAGATTTATAATCAATGCAATCAAAGTTACAATAATTAAATAAATAAGGTTATCAATTCAATAATCAAAACCTCATAAATCAAGTTTTTAAGTGTGAAAAATCGATCAATTAAGAGAGGACTTAGTGATTACTACTCATATAAATAAATTAAAAGCAATGAGAATAAACTAAATAGTACATTTAATGAGAAACAGGAACTCCGTAACTTTTCTCTAAACTTATATCTAAAAACAAAACGTAGCCAAAGTAAAAGTCTCGTTTTGTCCTCTTCAAATGTTTAAACCTAGCTATTTATAGGGGAACAAAATAAAACGAACTAAATAGTGAGAATCTTGCGAATCCACCAAATCTGAAACTATAAATCTTTTGATCTATCCAGCGTCGTATGTAAAAAACTTCAAAGTGTGGGGAATCGCTGAAAAGTTGCTACGATATTTAGTTTTCTATTTGGTTTTGTCCTGATTCGAGTCCAGCACTGCGCTAGTGCCTTTAGTTCACTCTCAAGGCGCTGTAGAAGCATTGGGTGTATTCTTGGAATCTGAGCTCCGTTTTCCTCTTCGGTTTTCACAAGGTTTCATTCGCAACGTTTCCATCGAGTTTCCTTCAATCCAGTCAAGTCTTGTCCACTGATTCCTTGCCGATTATGAACAATTTAAGGCATTGAGAAGGCATCGAGCCTTTATTTAGTGTTTTTAACTGAGTTTTTATGGAAAATCACTCATTTATGTTCAATAGCCTGTATTTACCCTAAAAACATAAAACAAAGGTTTAACACTATAAAACAAAGATAAAAGTCTAAGAATTTATGACAAAAGTGTATCAAAACATAGCACAATTAGCAACTTATCACATAAACTCTTATCACTAACTTTACCATACACAAATAAACCTCCTAAATCTCCTAATTGATAGACATAAAAATTCTAGTATATCTTAACTTATTAATCAAACAAAATAACAATATTCTTAACCTCATCAACATACACATCCATGCTTCAAACCCAACATGCATCATTCTTCCTCGGTTCGAAAAAAATTTGTCCTCAAATTTTCGTACTTTCGCGTGTCTTCCAATCCGGAGTCGCTTTATCTTTAAAAATATGTTTAACCTCATCATCTGAGAAGTTAAAATAATTTTGGTTGTTGAAAAATTCCTTCAAGGAACATCCTATAACAAAGTATTTCATTTGTTGTTCATTATTATAATCGGTTTGCATGTTTACATTATAACATGACCCATAGATGCTTACTAAAACATCCTAAATGCCCATCGTCAGTCATTATACTAGAAACTATAACGAATTAAGACTAGTGTGAGTCTTGATTTATGCTCATGTGATGATCATGCGTATAAGGATACAAATCAATACCATGAGTACCAATTAGGGAACAACTTATTGGATCGACCCGTTATGAGAACACCACATGGATTAAGTTATAAGTGTTACTCATGATAGGTATATCATTCAGTCATCCAACTTGAAATTACCAGGGACTTCAATATTAGGATAATAGTAATTTGACACAATGAAGCATTGTCTTTAACCGGACGATTATAAAGGTTATGATTGGTTATTATGTCTACCACCCCAAAAATTATGAATCTCGATATACGTATTACATTTATCGAATCACATAATATTTTGCTTTATTATACTTCATTAATGCATTTGGATGAATATTAAGCGATACATTTTGTTGATACATTATTTATATCATTCGCTTGTTTTCATCTTATGATTAATCATAAATAATATTTAAAATCTTATGATAGGGATAAAACAGTTTTTTTAATAAATATAGTGATAAGTAAAAAAGAATTAGCTTAAGGGACAAAAAAGTCATTTTAGTAAAAGGTTAAAAATAATAAAGTAATACCAAGGGTAACAAGGCAATTATCATAACTTTTATAAATTCTATCTTTACATTAGGTTTGACAATGACACTTAACATCTTTAGGAAAAGAATGAGAAGTTTCCTTTATCTATATAGTGAAATTATGATTGAAAATGACATTTTAATCGTTAGGAATGGAGTAAGAAGTTTTCTTAATATAATGATCGATAACGACCTTTGACGGTTTACTTTTTTGTTTACGAATTCTTTATAAATAATAAATCTTATCTTTATCTTATCATTATCACTTTTGTTTTATTAAGCTGCTTTCCCTGACAACGACCCTTAACAGATTATCTTTATCAAATCATTATGACTTTTGTTTTATTAAGTTGTTCTTCCTCTATAAATAGAAATGAGAATGTGATTCATTCTCACATTTTGTGTTAGTTTCTATATCTCTCCATCTATACGTTCTCTCGGTGAAACTTTAAGAAACATGTTGTAAACTTTATGGGGATGGTGATTCTTGATGAGGTAATCCTCTTTGTTATACACTATTAATTCGATGCATGTGCCTTTACATCTTTGCATCTTTATTACTATTATTATGCTAAGTACTTACATATGTTTATCCATATGTATGATTCTTGTCGACGGGCATTTTGAAGTCCACAGGTGTGGTATTATCGGTGCACCAATATGGTCAAGTGTTGATGAGCACTATTGATGCTGATATTTGACCTTGGTGTGTTTTGAGTCGACGTGCACAACTCCCTAGGTCCACCAGTGTGGTTTATTCTTTGGGCATATTGAGGTCCGCCCCCGAGCGTGGTTTAATTTGATTTTTTCATGATGTTTTGTTATGCGTTGCATTAATAGTGTGCAATTTAAGTATTAATTCACGGCTAGCTCATTAAATTAATAATTTCAAGTATTTTACGAAAGTGGTTCAATTATGGATACGAGAGATTCGTGAAAAGAAGTTTATACACAGTAAAAATGTATTTTTTTCATCGTGTATTTAACAAAATAAATATTTTGTTGCCAAACAACCAATGATTTTCCTATTTATGAGTTATATTCGATTCAGTGGCACCCGTGGGCCGTCCATCTAGAAATCGGGTATGTGTATCCCAAAATTGTGGTGTGACACTATGTGAATAATGTGTGAAGGTGTGTAATCGAGATAAAATTTTTTCCTCTCGTTTAGAGAGAGATATAAGTGAATCTCTTGATATGTTAGACTAAAATGGCCAATTCCAAGTGGATTGATATGATCAATGTCACTTGGATGTTTTCAGTTTACCTAAATATCGAGACTAGTACGATTAAGCATTAAGGGTGACTTTTTCATGCCTTATATTTAATCAAAGGATATCGTATGACAAAATGATATAATATACACTATTGGTTAGGTTGTATCGATTTTGATCTTCTTGCAACTTGGGTAGTCATAATTCCTTACTAGAGACCGTTTATGACTCATGTACCACAATGGTTTTGGTTCACTGCCAACATTGCATGAATCTATCGAGTCATACACAAAGAATAGTTTTGTGAGATTTTAAAAAACTCGAAACAATGAATTTTACATGATAAAACTCATAATATAAAAAGTCATTATGTTGTGTCATATTAATACTATTTTAAGTAGGGGTATAACGATAACTCACCAGATTTTATATAAGGGTTGCATAAATAGGTGTTTTAAGTGTATTTACATTACGGGAGAAATTAAGGTTTGAATCTAATTTTCGTTTTTAGAAAACGAGTTAGGTTCCTCAACCATTTTAAAGTTTTTAGAGAGAACATAAAATTGTGTTCGTGTTCACTTTCAGGCTAGCACTCGAATTTTTGGCCGCAATTTGTGTGTGAATTTTTGATAGAAGACATTTGTCTTTGACAACATCTTAAACATCGATCAACACAAATAAGAAAATTATCGTTTGAGGTATGGTTTACTTTTGTTAATCACTTTAATGGAATTCGGATTCGATCCTGTTGGGATTTCAAAATAAAAATTTAAAATTTTCGCTGTGTTTTGAACCCAAAAATCCAACACAACCACCACTTCAAGTGTTTGAGATTTTTTGTGGGAAACTACCTCGGTGACAAAGCCGTCATCTCTAAAAACTACCTTGTTTTCCATGAAGTCGCACCCATCATCATCGAATTGTGGCCCATCTTCCAAATTATCGAATTCCTTATCGAAGAAAATTGGATCTGTTTTGCTGTCACCGTAAAGTAAAAGAAATCTATCTTCTTCTTTCTCGAATACAAATCCCTCCTCGTCGAAAAACTCATCTTCTGGTTCTTCACTAAAAGTAAACTCCAACCTCAGTTGCATGGGCTCTTATACGAAACTGATGCAGTAGAAGTGTTCCAAATTGATTGAAGAATCCACGCACAATCAATTCAAGGCATTGAGAAGTAAACAACCCTAATTCTCTAAAAAGAAACAATGCTCTTTATTAATCATCAAAATCCATCCTTTACATTACGTACTATAGCATTTATATATGCTTTAAAAATAAAAAATAAAAAATGAAAAATAACTAAACTCTTTCACTAACCGTACCATACCCAGATAAACCTCCTTAATCTCCTAATTGATAGACATAATAATTCTAGTATATCCAAACTTCCAAATCTAACAAAACAACAACAATTTAAAATGTTAACAAATATTTTTGTAATAATGGACTCTATTTAACGTACCTAATTAAATAAAACAAAAATTAAACTTGCCTAATTAAAACCTAAGTTCCTTAAGTTTCCTATTGCTGCATAATATTCCTTTGCGGGTTTGATTCAATGCTTGCATTGTGAGCCTACGTCTCCATGTACATCATTTAAAAGAAAATCATAAATACTTATATTTATATATGTTCATCATTATTAATATTTTCTTTATCGTTTTTTATTTTAAACTATTTTCGTCGATGGCCAATACTATCATTACAGATTTGGTTTTTTTTTTATTATGTTCTTGAAACTAAAACATTTTATATTTATTCAAATTCTAGTCCTCTTATATATAGTAGTTTGGCTATTTTTAAATTAATTTTTCGTAAATATTTATGTACATTTTTTTGTCGAAATTCAACGTACATTAATTCATGTTGTTGAGCTCTATTTTATCAATATTTTCATATATTCTTTTCTTTTTTTATTTTTAAGTCATTATTTTAGTTTTATTTCTTGTGTTTCAATTTTGTGAAATAAACAATGTCCGTATGTATCTACGAGTCAAACTTCACAAAGTTATATCCAATAACAACCGAGTCATATATGCTTCATTCATGATCGACACACCTAAACGTTTCATTATAAAAATATGATTTGGAAACTTATTAATTTGAAAAAAAATATATGCATTATTAATTATCAGACTCTTGCATTGAAAATTTATTTAATAAAAGGCAAAATGCAATAAATTCAAAATTAGTTCATAAAGACAAATTAACCTTGCTATAGCTTATAGCACATGTGAGTCCAAATTCTTGGACCTGACCTTGCATTTGTAGAGTGAGCAACACCTCTTCACGAACAACTACAGTCTCAGTCAAATCATTTCAAGTGAGATGGACGAGGCCTTACTTACCAAAAATAAAGTGAGTGAGGTCCCCGATTCAACTTATTTTGAAATCATTTATTAGTGTTTTATGAAAGAAGAAAATAAATTTTTTTAAAAGATTTAAATTGTGATGAGAGAGTAGAGACTACATACCCTAGCCTCCATTGCTATTTGCTAACTAACTACTTTGTTTCAACGGCATTGGCGGTTGTGTTTCCTCTCTTGCCAATTGAAGAAGCATTTTAAACGCTTTAAATCAAAAGTTGTTTGAACAAAGAAAAAAGAAAGAAAGAAAGAACAACTCGTAATCAACACAATGAATGAAACATTCATTGCTATTTGCTTTTCTCCCCTGTTTTTTTATCTTGGCGGTACCCTTTATTTGAATGGACACCCAACGCCACCCTTATTCAGTGGTCCAAGCTGCCACCTTCATCCGTGGTCCCTTTTCCCTCATTTTGACCCACGTGTATAGAAGAAAGAAGAAACATTGCGCCTAGAGAGTTCGAGTTCCAACAGTGTAAAAAGTGAGTCAAAACCCAACATTTGCAAACGACAAACACTGTGGTTGCGTGCGTGTGAAGGCTCGGACACGTGTTGCACGCTTGAACTACTTTGGCTATTTTGACACGTGTTGATTGATGAGGTCGTGGAGTTGTCGGAGGTTTCGGTGCCCGACAGCACCACCCTTCGCCGAAGGCGTCGCTGTCGCATGCGTTGTCCGCGCGACGTGCAGGCAAATTCCGAATGTTCTATTCTTTTTTTTTTTTTTTGCTTAATTTGGAGGGTTGTTTGATGCTTTTTTTTTCTTCTTGTTATTTTAATTAAAATATTCATTGGTTAATTACTAAATAATTGATGAATATTTACACCTAAAATAATAATAATTGATGATATAAATAGACGATTCACAAATAGTAAGATAACACGAAACTTTACATTTTTCTCAAAATAGTTCTCACCTTTAAATCTTTTCAAAAAAAAAAAAAATTCTGAAACTTTGAGATTTATATTAATTTTGTACTTGTATATGACAAATTTCTTTACAAAATTTAAGAAATTTTTGTTAAGATTTGTAATTTTAATTAATTTTTAAAGTGTCTCCTCTTTCAAATGATTTTGCAAAATCTCTTAATTTTACCAAAAAAAAGTTACTACATTAGCACTAAATTGTCTTAAAAAGGAGTTATGCGAAAATTAAGACAAACATTGAAGTTTAAGATTTTTTTAAGCAAATTCAAGCTGGAAATTATTTTGAGAAAAAAGCATAAAGTTTGAACGTATTCTGACTGTATTTACCCTATAAAAAAATAGTTAAACTTTTGTATAAATGTTTTGATAATTATGGTCGTATGTTTGAGCTTTTGTACTTGTAGGTTTTGATTCTTTCGAACCATACAATTGTGTCCGGTACTATCGAGCTTTTGAGTGAAGATGATGCTCAGGAATGCCTAGTTGTTATGTTCGAGGTTGCTTTGTTATCAATAACAGTTTATGCATGTTATAAGCTTGAGTTTCAAATGCCTAAATGTACACATCTCCCGACTAGAAGTAAAAGTAATTAAATGTACATATCTCCCGACTACAAGTAAAAGTAATTACTAACATGTACTCATCCGTCCGTTCCACAATATCTATCACATTTTTGAAACTTTTTTTTTTTGTTCCAATGAAATCAAGGAATAAGTATTAAATGCTCCATTTCCAAGTCCAACCCAATTCTATTCAGTTAATGACACCCTTAATCCCTTGTTTACACAATATCCATAATAAATGAAGTCATTTATGGAAGAGTTATTTAGTCTTGTTACAAAATTTTAATGGTGAATAAATCATTACCTTAATTTTTATGCACAAGCTGCAAGCAAAAATGTGAGATATTGTGGCACAGGGTAGTAATAATAACAAACAACACATAATGAATTCCTTCCGCTTCTCTTGGAAATAACGTTAGTGTATGTATAATAGTGAATGTTTGCATATATAGCTTATTATAATAATAAAGGATTTAACGATTGAAATCTTATTTGATCATTAACTAACCACCTATTACATTGACACTAGAAGTGATAGTGCAACAAACTAACTAAAATCACTGTTGCAAATCCTGTGGAAAAGTATGAGTAATTGATTATAGTATATGTGATTCCACTAAAATTTTACACTAAGCTAAGAAGAAGATAGTAGAATAAAAACTCATCCTCATCCACAATTTAATGTGGATTTCAGAAAGATGATAGGGTGCCCTACTTTGGACATGCACACTAACATCGATGTAAAATTGAGGGACATCAATAAGTGCATGTCCATTTAGCGTGTCAACCAATTATTTCCCATTCTATTGATAGAAATATCATACCCTAAAATGAAGCTTTTGAAAGTGTTTCTCTTTCACTTTCTTATTTAATTTTCCATTAATTTTTGTGTTTCCCCTAAGTGGCCATTCCTTCAACTTATTCAAGCTTAAACTTTTTTTTCTAGTTACTAACTTTATTAAAGTCAATGCACCATGTTAAGTTAATGAACATAAGATAATGATGTAAGTCAGTCTTTTACTCAAAGAATTAACTTTAGATTAATATAAACAATATTATTATCTACAAAGTTTTATTTGAATTGCTAACTGCAACATGAAGCAAGTCATGATCAGTCAAAAAGAAACCTAGTCCGTTGATCAAACTTTGCAAATAGTCACTTCTATGAGGCTAGCTAGGAGCCTATGACATGGAATAAAACACTAACAACAATTTTTTTCTTTTTTTAGATCAACACTTAAGATATTATTAAAGCAGTAAAGTAAATGTTATCTTGGGAAATGGATGGTTAAGTAGTGCTATAGTGGGTGTCTTTAGGAGACTTCAATGGCAAGGTGGTTTGTATATTTCAGTAGTTTTCTAGGGATTTGGGCACATAAGAAAACTTGCTTTTAAGGGGACACTTTGCCGAAATATTGATAGATAAAACCATATACAAAGTGGCACTACAAAGAGAAAGAAATGCAGATATAGGCAAGGGATTGAGTACTAAAATATTTATTGTGCTTGATTCGTCGAGTGGATCGAGTCACAGATCACTTACATAACAAGATACAAGCATGAAGCACAGATGGTAGTGAACAAATCAAAAGGAAAACATAAGAGAACAGAGACACAGGTTAAACTTGATTGATTTATTTTTCTTTCATGCTCAACTGTTTTTAAATTATCTAATCCAAGAAAAAATTTTCCTCAACTGGATCAATGTGCACAATGTTGCAGATGCTAAATGCAGTTCAAGAATCAAGATGTATGCTTGGAAAGTGATTTCTTACAAGCAACTGAAGACATCAAGAAGCTTTTTGGCTGCAGTCATGCCGCTAAGTACTGCCCCTTCAACATCAGGACTAACGCAGAAGTCTCCGCAGACAGCTAACCTCTTGCTGCCATCCCATAGACACTTATCCTCTTTGGCAATAGCTGTGACAGGAAAAGCACTTCCCCTACAGGAGTTTGCATCAACAACAGGTCATGTTAGTTAGAGATGTCGAAGAACCCAACTTATAATAAATTCCAACTAGAATGTAAGGTAGATTGAGGTTCTGACCATCTATGAGCCTTCATGAAAAATGGATGAGGAATATTAAGGTCTGTAGATTGAAACTCTTTCAACAACTCTTCAGCCACTTTTGACAATAGGAAAGTTGAAGGCTTCTGAAGTCCATACTGCGCAATTACGCGTCTTGCATATTCCGCCGTTGAATGCAACACCCAACATTCACTATTACAAAGGAAGAGAAGTAACATTAACAAAAAAGAATTAGATCTTTCCACTTCAAACAGAACAGTCATTCAAAGAAAATAAGGCCACAATAGTCAGACATTTTAAGATAGATAGCCACAGCAGGTGATTATTCATTTTTCTTGCTAAACAATTAATTCAAAGGAGTACTTCACCAAGTTGTGGAACGCCCAGGCTTGCTGCTGTCACAAAACGCCCGGCTTAAGACTTCTGAGTTCTTGAATGAGAAACCTTTAACAGGTATCTGAACCACAAGAAAGTACTAAATAAGAATAAGAACGAAAATAAGAAATTTAGGGATTAGATGATGTGCAAAATAGAGATGAAACAAGTTCGACACACTATTGGGGTAGACAAATCAGGAATTGACGAAGAATTGCAAATGCTTTCTTACAGCTCATGATTTCACTTGACCAGATTTCGTTCCCAATATGTTAGATGATTTATTCAAAGAAGTCCTGAAAGCACTAAACGATTGTTTACCTTCCTAACACAAATGTAGCAGCTATTTAGAAATATAGACAAGCATCACAGTTCTAAAGGTGAGATTTATTTGCAGATGTAAATGCCACGGCAAGACCTCGGTTTCGACTCCCCATGACAGCCAAACGTTGGGTCACCGGTGGTCTCTTTCCGCAATCCCAGGGCCCGTGGGACTAGTCACACAAAGTGTCTGGATACTCAAGATTATTTGAAAAAATTAGCAGATGTAATTGCAAAAACATATCACTTTGAGGAACTCAACAATCTGTAAAACATATATATATATATAGAAGAAGATATAAGACATAAAATAGTTATTTTAATTGTCGCATTTATCATTTGGATTCGGATATGATTTCTAAAGAAGAATTGCCTATTGGTCCTTTTGTCAAACTGGATCGCATTAATGTAGGAAGTAAAGAACAAAGTGTCCCATTAGAGTAGAGAATTATGAATCTCTTACTGATGACAAAGACTCTGCAAAAGCCAACATGAGAACGAAACACGGAGCAGAAGAAACTTCTTGCAATTTGAGTGCCAACTCTGGAGCCAAAGTCATATCTGTGGAGTTCAAATGATGTAAAAAGTCATGATGCTAACCTGTGTTTTTTTTTGAAGTATAATAGAAATTTCATTAATCAACTCCCATGAGATTAATCAAAGCAAAGTAAGGAGGGGCTGAAAAGGTTCGGACACCTAAGGTCATAAAAAAAGTACATTGACTCACTAATATTATTTGTTCATAAGAATTGTCATGAATATGGCTGTGAATGCGACTGTAATATTGAAATAATGTGAAATTCAGGGACTGCTCTCTACAAACTGGAACACATGACAATACACATAACACCACTAGAACCATCTAACGAAAAACGAAACTTCAAACAAGGGAAGAAAACCCAAGACTTCTAACGAGGGAAGACAATTCAAAACTTTCCACAAAGGAAGATAAACTACCTATTAAATAAAAAATTAGAGAAGAGGACCAACCCAACAACTGCACATATCCACGAACAATTGTTGAGAAAGATGTACTGCAACAAGAATGAATCCAATCTTCACAAATATGAAAAGATCTCTAGTTTATTGAATTAATAAAACACAAAAAGATGTGATTGGAATCGCCACCAATCAAAAGAGAAGATTGTCGGTAGTTCAAGATCTTGAATCACGAGAGAGATTTAGAGAAGCAAGAAAGCACATAGACACTCAACAAAAACTCAGCCTCTTTCCAACATTTGCTTACAAGCCTAAACAAGCACAAAGAACATAGTTTAGTGTTTTGTTCAAACAAAAGAAACAAAACTACTGGACGCGCTAGCAGTGACTTTGGAGGTGATCTACATGAAAGAAAAAGCAGGTCAAGTTCAAGTTGTGCAGTCGCAAATATGTTTACTAAGCCATTCACACAAATGATTTCTTACAAGTTTAGAAGAAGGCCTGGCATGATCAATTGGATTTGAGATGAAGCATTGCTGGAGCAAACCCAATTAATGGTGTCTAAGTAAACAAAAATGCTTAACTTCAAAATGGGACAAAAAATATAGCGTTTTCAAAAATATACTGCCTCTATGTAGTGAATAATTTGTATCAATAATACTTGAGCACAACTAGGAGTACGGTTCTTATGAATGAATAGGTTCAATTTGGTTTAGGCGAAAATCAAAATCAAACCTAACTTGTGTACACTAAAAACCAAATCTAATCTAACATATTAATTTTAATTAAGTTAGGTTTGATCTGATAGATTTTAATATAATGGTAAAAAAATATCAATATGCAATAAAATAACAACTCGCATCATCAAGTGCACTAAATAGAGCTGAACGGTAACGTTGGATCCTTATAGACAACCTTGACTAATTTGGGACTGAGGCTATCTTCTTGTTGATGATGATGATGTCATTGTATGTAATTAACCTTATACATTTCTACCAAAAAAAATTAACCATATACATATATTACTACATCTTAATATTGTACCATTTACAGACTACCAAGACTCCTTTGTCCAACCTTTTGGTGTTGGTTGATAGGCTTTCAGTTTCATTATATTTACTTCTAGTTAGGTTTGCTTTGTGGTTTCAAAATTTCAAAGCTGATTTAACAAGTAAGGTTTATAGATTTGAGTTTTCAAAAAGTACAGCCACTCAAACTTAATAGAAGTATACAACATCACTAAAGGCATAATACTCATATTTCTTGATATTTCTACAAAATCTTAGCAGTTGTACTATTTATTTTAAATTGAATTATACTTTTTTTTGTTATTTGAATTTTCTTTTTACTATTATTTTTTATCGCCCGGATGTGAAGAAAAATGAGCAAGGGTTCCCACACAAAGGACGGGTGTGGGTAAAGAAGCTAGTTCAAAACAAAAACGAAAACAAAAACAAAATCATAGATACGAACACTAGATCTTTTAGGCAAAATAGAAATAGAAAAGAAAAACAAATACGAAGGGGAGAAAAAATTCGTTTAGGAACATGGAACATAGGAACACTTACGGGGAAGTCAATAGAACTAGTAGATACCATGATTAGAAGGAGAGTCAATATTGCTTGCCTCCAAGAGACAAAATGGGTAGGAGAAAAGAGTAGAGAAATAGGAAGCACAGGGTTTAAATTGTGGTACATTGGTATAGATAGAAAATGCAATGGAGTAGGAATTGTGGTGGATAATGATTATAAGGATAAGGTCGTAGAGGTTAAAAGAATGGGGGATAGATTGATTCTAGTTAAATTAATTATTGGAGACGAAAAAATTAACATACTTAGCGCATATGCACCACAAGTAGGATTAAGCGAGAGCATCAAACACAAGTTTTGGGATGATATGGATGGATTTATGCAGAGTATACCATTAGATGAAAAGGTTTTTATTGGAGGAGATTTAAATAGGCATGTCGGGGTAAGTAACGATGGGTTTGAGAGAGTTCATGGAGGTTTTGGTTACGGTAATAGAAATGAAGAAGGAGAATCAATTTTAGAATTTGCTTCAGCATATGATCTTGTCTTAGCAAATACTAGTTTTAGGAAGAGGGAGTCGCATATAATTACTTTTAGTAGTGGTCATAACAAGAGTCAAATAGATTTTCTTTTAACAAGAAAAATAGATAGAAAACTATGTAGAGGCGCAAAGTAATACCTGGTGAAGCACTTACTACCCAACATAAGTTAGTAGTACTTGATATTAAGCTAACAAAACGGAAAAATATGAATAAAAGAGTTAGCGACCCTAGAATAAAGTGGTGGAACCTAAAACATAGTAAACAAGTAGAGTTTAGAGAAAAACTACTAAAGGAAAATGTTTGGAATCTTGACTTAGATGCTAATACAATGTGGCTAGAAATGAGTAGTTGCATAAGGAGGGTGGGATCAAACATATTAGGTATATCTAAGGGCTTGGGACCTACAAAGAAGGAAACATGGTGGTGGAACGAGGATGTCCAACGAGCAATTAAGACTAAAAGAGATATGTATAGGAAAATACCTAAGTGTCAAGATGAAGATGCGTACAATCAATATAGAGAAGCTAGAAAACAAGCTAAAAAAGTAGTTAGTCAAGCTAAAACAAATTTCATGGAAGATTTATATACAAAGTTAGGTAATAGAGATGGCGAAAAATATATATATAGGCTAGCCAAATTAAGAGATAAAAAGAAACAAGACCTAAGTCATGTAAGATGTATTAAGGACGAAAATCAAAATGTTTTAACGCGCGAGGAGGATATTAAGGAGAGATGGAGAAGTTACTTCGATAGTTTATTTAATGATGGCCAAGTTGATGCTATAATAGATGAAAACCCACACCAAGAAAGAAATGTAAACTATACACGCAATATTAGAATTGTAGAAGTTAAAGAGGCATTGAAAAGAATGAAAATAGGAAAGCATGTGGCCCGGATGAAATACCGTAGAGGTTTGGAAATGCTTAGGAGAAAACGGATTGACTTGGTTGACAAAGCTTTTCAATAAAATTTTAAAATCAAAACGGATGCCAATGGATTGGAGAAGAAGCACGCTTGTGCCAATCTTCAAAAACAAAGGAGACATTCAAAGTTGCTCAAACTACTGGGAATTAAACTCATGAGTCAAACTATGAAACTGTGGGAGAGGATAATTGACAATAGGCTAAGGAGAGAAATAACAATATCGAGAGAACCAATTTGGTTTCATGCCAGGAGGTCAACTATGGAAGCGATCTTCCTTGTAAGACGATTGTTAGAAAAATATAGAGAAAAGAAAAAAGATCTTCATATGGTATTCGTAGATTTAGAAAAAGCATATGATAGGGTCCCTAGAGATGTTCTTTGGTGGGTTCTAGAAAGAAAAAGAGTGCACGCTAGATACATAGACACTATTAAAGATATGTACGATGGAGTAGTAACGAGTGTAAAGACATTTGGAGGAGCTACAAAAGAATTTCCCATTACGATAGGACTACATCAAGGATCGGCTTTAAGCCCATATCTATTTACTTTAGTTATGGATGAATTAACTAGACATATTCAAGAGGATATACCATGGTGTATGCTATTTGCGAGATGATATTGTCTTAATGGATGAAACTAAAGATGGAGTGAATAGGAAATTAGAACTACGGAGAAATACATTAGAATCTAAAGGCTTTAAGTTGAGTAGGACGAAAAGCGAATACATGCACTGCTTGTGAGTTTGGAAACACTAGACATCGAGATGACGGAGTGGTAAAATTAGGGGAAGTAGAAGTGCCTAGGGTAAACCACTTTAGATACCTAGGTTCAATCATACAAAATGATGGTAACATTGAAAATGATGTCACACATAGAATCCAAGTGGATGGAAGAAATGGCGGAGTGCAACGGGGATGATTTGTGATCGACATGTTCCCACTAAGTTAAAAGGAAAATTTTATAGGACCGCAATTAGGCCAGCTATGCTCTATGGAAGTGAATGTTGGGCGGTAAAGCAACAACAATTACATAAAGTGAATGTAAGAGAAATGAGGATGCTTAGGTGGATGTGTGGTAAAACTCGTAAAGATAGAATAAGAAATATAGAAATTCAAAGACAAGTAGGAGTAGCACCAATTGATACAAAGATTAGGGAAGGGCGGTTGCGATGGTTTGGTCACTGCAAAGACGGCCTACAAATGCCCCAACTAGAAAACTTGACTCAATAGAAACTGTAGAAATTCGACGAGGTAGGGGTAGACCAAAGTTAACATGGGATGCATTAATTAAGAGAGATTTGAATGGTTTGCAAAGCTCACCATCAATTGCACTGAATCGAGCACAATGGAAAAGTTTGATCCATGTAGCCGACCCCAGTTAATTTGGGACTGAGGCTATGTTGTTGTTGTTGTTGTATTATTTTTTACATGGGAGGGAAGGCAATAATTTGTTTAAAGTTGCTCATTTAAATATTTTCATAAACTAAGTGTTTATTTTTCTTCTTAATTTTTAATGTATTAGAAAACAAAGATCAAACTTCATTTATGTCCTTGTGTATCCTAAAAGTCAATTACTGAAATAAGAGTGGGTTTTTGTTGAGTGTTAAAAATATATAATTTGGAGTGTGTCCTTTTCTGATTTTCTAAAAGTGATAATCTTTGCTGGAATCAGGTGCCAAATAATGTGAGATCAAAACTCAATGTCATGAAACAACCGAATGAGAACTGCGTAATTGAATCCGTAAAAAAAATGCTTCCTAGAAGAGAAGTAAAAATTCGTTTGTCATAAAATACAAGGCTTCAATAGCATCTCCAACTACGCAAGTGAATGATCATTTTTTTCCTTTCCATTTATTTGGAAAGATAGGTATATGTGTTAAATGATAAATGAGAATGTAGCAATATGAAAAATCATTTACAACCTAAAGTTTCTACAGTGCAACCCTCAGTATTTGCTAAGAATTGCTAAGAATAAGGCATCTAAGTGCTCACCATAAGAAAAAAGAAAAAAAAAAGCAGCAACGATATAATTTCCATTCCAGTTTATGTATTCTTACGTCAAAAGGTAGAAAAACTAGTAGTATTACTATATTATGGACAGCCAAAATTTTTCTTTCAATGTAATAAACAATTTGAGCATTTTGTGCCACTAAGTGAGTAGCACTTTGATGCTATCAACTGGATGTTTAAAGATATGAACATGATTGTTTCAAAAAAGGAAGAAAAAAAAAGAACGATAATTAAGTGGTAGTGGGTAAATATCCAGATGCAAATGTTTTCAACAAAGATGCCTAGATTAAACAAATTCTCTCACAATATTGAGGTAAGGCACTCACAATCCTCGTAGAGCAATGGCAGAGGCTTGAAGCTGTATTGGGCTTGGGGTTAGCCTTTGATACATTCTGGAAATCTTCTACCATATTGCTTCGTGGCTAACTTGCTACTGTAAATTCTGTTTCCATCTATAACCAAGATATTTGTCTCATACCCTTAAAAAAAAGAGGAAACACATGTACTATTATGTGAATTTCTTGTTGCAAATATGAGTATTTTTCCTAATATCGGGAAGAGGGAGAGGGGCGGTGGGAGAGAGAGTCTACCACTCTACCCTATATGGTGACTGGTGAGGTTCAAAATATCTCTAAATAGAATATGTAAATATCCTGAAATATTAACACGCTATACGTTAAAAAATAAAATGTGTAAGAAAGCAAACCTAAAGGCAGTGTTCTTCCTGTCATGCTTGTGAATCTCGAAGAAACTACATTTTTATCTGATGCCACCACACCATCAAATTGGCCTAGAACTTGTCCATCCAAATCAGTCAAATGCCACGATTTTTTATCTTCCAACCAATCTAACTTCCCAACAGTTGTACCAAACTTTGTTTCCACTCCTATAGAAAAAAATAATGGAAAAGGAATAAAACAAAGAACTTAATAATGAAAATTCAATTTCCAGTACGTAATTAGTCAAAAACACTTCCAAAAAAGAAAAAGTGAAAGAATCACATACCATTTTCTCGACATACTGCTTTGCACATAGAATTCATTCCCGGAAGACCAACATACTTCTTACTCACTCCATCCTGCAAAAAGAACAACAAAACTAACTTATCAAAAATTGATAAACTAACTTTAGATTGAAGTGGAAGATTTATGCACCACATCATAGACTCCTCCAAACTAGATTTTTTTTTTAATCGGCCTCCTCCAAACTAGATTCAAAGCATATACTCATTAGTCCTATGTGGGAGGGTAAGCACTGAGCTCAAGTCAGGAATTGTGCCCCATTATATAGACATTCAGATGTCTAACAAGACAATTAGTACGTGAAACTAATCAATTTAACACCACCTTTCTCTCGTCCCTCCTTTTATTGTTTCCTCAATAGACATACCAATCAAAAAAAATTTCAAGGATAGTGACCATATCAAAATCAATAAGCTAGTTGTCATTGGGTATTCCTCTACCTGACTACCTCCTATTTTTATTTTTTACTTTTCACCTCACGTTTTCCCTCCTTCATTTTGTTCACACGAGCCAATCTTCTCACATGTGCCTACTAATTTCTCTTTGCTTAGTTCCAATATATCGTGCTTCCAGAAGTGAATTTTGAACAAATACCTATATATCACCTTTTGAAGACAATCGTAGAATCGCTAGATCTGGTCGAGCTCATCCATCTGTTACCCATCGTGCGCCATAGACAAATGCTTATTCGACCAATCTTCCACCGTAGTTTCACCCAAGATTCTAGCGAGCACATTTTCCGAGTTCAATATGAATTAAAACACCTCAATATTCACCAACATTTATGGGGTGATTGTCGAAATAATATCTAATAGCACCCCTTAATGTCTATTATGCTTCTACTTCACACTGCTAGTAGTAACACACTAGCATCTTTAATCGACATCAAATAAAACCAATACTATCATCAACATTTACTAAGCACACCGAACCTTAGAGTTACATAGAATTGTGCTGCTAAGCCCACCAGACCACATTCCCAATACTACTAAGGGCTTGTTTGGTTGGGGTGTTAGCTTAGATACACTTTGGCTTAAAGAAAAGAGTCATGTTTGCTTTGAATGTTAGTTAAGACTTGGTATTACCAAAGCACTCAATCTCACGCTTACCAAAAGACACTTCCCCTCATGTCTTTATGTAAGCTTAACTTAAGTGACCAACAATTACAAATTTGCCCTCATCTTTAATGCCCCCCATCTTCTCCATCTTCCCAACAGGAAGCTTTGTTTTCAAATGCCCCAAGCTCCTTGCTCTTCACATACACCACCAAATCATCCTAACCACACACTGCCTGCTTGCCTTGGCCTCAAAACCCACTCACCTTGTGAGATACTTATGCTGAAGTCACCAAAGTGGGTAAGATTCTGCTGCTCAATTCGCGCCTCATCAGCTATAGTATTGACTCCAAACTTAGACTAGTCGTTGATTTTCTTGCTAGTCTTGGCCTCAACAAGGATGGTATGATCGGAGTCATTCTTCTTAGGAATCCCTTTATCATGGGTTACACTGTAAGCAAAGGCTCCGTCCTACTTTAGACTTTCTCAAGTCCATTGGTCTTACTGATTCCAACATTCAAAGGGTTGCGCTAAACTTTCCCCAAGTTTTGTGGATGAGAAGATTCTCATACCCAATTTTGCTTTACTCAAGGAATGCAGGTTTGGAGATGCAAAATCTAGAAGGGTATAACTGTCCAATAAAAATCTAACCTAAGACAATGAAGTGTGGGAACAACACAAGATTGGCTAATATATGACTTGTATTAGGTAAGCAAATGTGAAGTGTTTCACTAACTCTTGAGCCAAACAGGCCCTAAGGTGCTAAAACTGCAACCCTTAAATTTATGTAAAGAATACAAATGTTCAAGAGAATCGAAGTACAACCTTTTCGATGTCAACAAATTTCTTGGTGCCACAATCGAAAGACCCAAAATCCTCCTTCCACTCAGTCACAAGAGCTCTTGCTTCCCACTCTTGAACAAGACCCATCACCTCGCTATTGCGAAAGACAAAGTATGGAGCCCCATGATCAAACAAAAGCTCCTTCCCATCTTCTATAACTTCTCTATCCAAAATACCCACAAAAGACATTCACCCAAAAACAAAGATTAAGAACCACTTTATCAAGTATTAAAAGGAATCCACAACACTAGAAGATTGAACAAAATTACAACTTTTGAAGGATACCCAAATTCCAAAATCCATCTAATATGCATCAACACTATTAACTTAGCTAAGAATCCCAAAAAATGGAAAGAACAAAATATGCATTAAAGGGGTTACCTTCTCTGAGACATTCTACCACCAGGACCTCTCCCTGAATCAAAAACAGTAACAGAGACGCCATTTCTTGCCAGAGAAGAAGCACAAACCGACCCAGAAACTGAAAAAAAAAAAAAAAAAAAAAAAAAAAGCACCCACGAACACAGATCAAAACAGTGAATCAAACAAATGCACAAACTGGGTTTTGCGGCCACTCACTTCCACAGCCCACGACTGCAACTTTGGCCGCTACCCTTTTCATGGCTGCAGAGTATTTTGATCTTCTCAATCTGAGAACCCCTTTTGGAGGTTGTTGAAGGGAGGCTGAATGGTTGGAATAAACTAATCAAATGTAGTGTTTTTCCAAAACTAGGGTGGGTTTAAAATTTAATTCACAAAATAGGGAGATTTTTTTTTTTATTACGAAAGTAGGTAATAATGGAAAGACGTTATTATGTGTAGTTGATTTGGTTGGCGGTGACGTGGCGTCGATTTGTACAGATAAGCGCTTTTGAAAATGCGTTATCTTTACATGTGGCAGCCACCTCACCGCCACATGTACAGCCACCTCACCTTTAACTGATAACACCTTTTGAAAAGGGGTTATCATTTAAAAGTCTAGGTGAGGTGGCGTTGACGTGGCGGTGACGTGGCAGCCCAACTGGACTTAATTAAACTGGACTTAATAAATTGTCCGCCACCGCCACGTCACAACCACGTCACCGCCACCTCACTGCCACGTCACCAACTGGACTTAATAAAGCGTCATCACACGCCTCTGCCATTGTGTCATCATGTATTTCTTTGGATCAAGCGTCGTCTCGCCGCTCTCCGTCCTCGCTGTCATTGTCGTCGTCGTCGTAGTCGAGCGTTATCGACAATTACAACCAAATTTGAATATGCATATTAGGAGTTTATATTTGTATAAAAAAGAAACCAATTTTGAATATATATATATACATTAGTTTCAACCTTCAACTCTCTTTTCTAAACTAACTAACATTAACTAACATAACCAACTAAACTAACTAACTAACTAACTAACTAACTAACTAACTAACTAAACCTTAACTAATCTAACCAAACCAAACAAAACTAAATAACTAATTAACTAACCTTAACTAACTAAATAACTAAGTAACTAACTTAACTTAACTAACTAACTAACTAACTAACTAACTAACTAACTAACTAACTAACTAACTAACTAACTAACTAATCTTAACTAACCTAACTAAAACTAAACTTATTAACTAAAACTAAACTAACTAACCAAAGTAAACTAAACTAACTAATCTTAACTAACCTAACCAAACTAAACTTATTAACAAACTAAACTAACTAACCTTAACTAACTAACCAAACTAAACTAACTAACTAACTAACTAACTAACTAACTAACTAACTAACTAACTAAACTAAACTAAACTAAACTAAACTAACCTTAACTAACCTAACCAAACCAAACTAAACTAAATAAGTAACTAACCTTGACTAAACTAACTAACTAACTAACTTAACTTAACTAACTAACTAACTAAGTAACCAAAGTAAAGTAAAATAACTAACCATAACTAAACAAACTAAACTAAACTAACTAACCTTAACTAACCTAACCAAACTAAACTAACTAACTAACTAACTAACTAACTAAACTAAACTAAGTAACCTTAAGTAACCTAACCAAACCAAACTAAATTAAGTAAATAACTAAACTAAACTAAACTAAACTAACTAACCTAACTAAACTAACCAAACCAAACTAAACTAACTAACTAACTAACCTTAACCAAAGTAAACTAACTAACTAACTAACCTAACCAAACTAAACTAACTAACAAACTAAAGTAAGTAACCTTAGCTAAGTAAACTAACTAACTAACTAACTAACTAACTAACTAACTAACTAACTAACTAACTAACTAACTAACTAAGTAACTAAGTAACTAACTAAGGAACTAACTAAAATAAACTAAAAACTAACTAACGTAACAAAACCAAACTAAACTAAGTAACTAACTAACCTCAACTAAACTAACTAACTAACTAACTAACATAACCAAACTAAACTAACTAACAAACTAAACTAACTAACCTTAACTAACCAAACCACCTAACAATACAAACTAAGTAAACTAAAATAACTAACTTAACTAGCTTAATTGCAAACTAAACATACTAACTAAATGGAACTAACCAAACTAAACTAACATTAACTAACCTAACTAACATTAACTAACCTTAACTAACCTAACCACCTAAACAATACAAACTAAGTAAAGTAAAATAACTAACTTAAGTAACTAAACAAACAACCAAAAAATGATCCACGTTAACCACCAAACGAAACTAAACAAACATAACCTCAACACCTAAACTAAACTAACTTAACTAACTAAGCTAATTAACCTAAGCAAACTAAACTAATATAACCTAACCATAGACACCTAACTAACTAAGCTAACCACTTAAGTTAAATTAAACATATAACCTAAACTAACTTAACAAACTAAACTAACTATTGAAGAGTAATCACATATACGACATTATAATAATATGGAAAACATGAGAAATAAGTTTATTCAATGAGAATGTTGAATACACGTACTTCGTGAACCCAAAATATAAGTTATTTACAAATCACCATGACATCAAGTAAACTCATCATGCGGGTCTATTTCGGCGGTTACGTTGACGTTGTTGCTCGGTGATTCAAACCGGACTTACTATTTGTCTAGTTGGACGATGTGTTTGTACATCCGATTGCGGTTGTTGAGGTAGCTGTTCTTGCGATGAATCACGTCGAGTAGATTGATGCGTTTCCTGGTTCTTGACTCGACTCACCTCTGCTACTGATGCTCCCAAAAATAGGAGGTGGAACCATCCCAAAATACTGGCTTCCTGTATGGGGTTGGGGGAAAGGAACATGAGGCTGCGGCATGGTCGACAAGTTCATGAATGAAGGATTTCCACTATACGGCATATTGTAATTATAAGGAGTAGGAGTATATGGACTAGGCATGTATTGAGGCAGTGACGAATACGTTTGATGATGAGGCATTCCATGGTCCACATATGAAGACGACGGCCCAGGTGCGTAAGGATCAAAATGGTAAGGAGGAAGATTCACGCTCGGCGGCCTGGGTACAAACATTTGAGGTTCTGGTTGGGGTGTGGAAGATGCAGCAATGTACCCATGTGAAGAATGGCTACTCTCGCCAACATTCTATGTTCTACTCACTCTCGAACGAGATGAACGTGCTGGAGGAGAACGTCTGCTACTCTCTGCAGCAATCTCAGTTTGAGTAGATGGATGTGGTGGACGAGGACGTCTGGTGCGTTCCCGCACAGTCTCTGGTCGTGTTCCTCTTTTTCTCACCTCTATGTTTGGTTCACCTTGATCATCTTCTTCATTTTCCTGTTCATTATCCTCATCTATGTCTTGTTGGACGTCAATTCCATCATGCGAAATATTAGACCTTTGTCTTTCATCTTCGTCTAAAATTTTAATCCCTTCATCAAGGGCCGCAAGACCTTGCTCGTACCCATCCTCAATAAACACACGCCTCAGTCGATGCACCAAGTTACGCTGAAGATAAGTAAAAATATGAGCTCAAATCACGCAATATAAGATATTAGATGTTCGAGGAAAAGTAAGAGTTAGAAGATTACCGAGTAGTCACGTAACACCCCGTCGTGTCCTATGAATCTCCTAGTGACCGAGCGATACCACGTCATGTAGTCTTGATGGTCATGCCCTTCATTAAGTGTCGCTGTCGCAATGGTGTCCCCACGATTTTTCCATATGTTTATGTAGCTTGCGTGAAAAGTCACCTAATTTTCATGATGATGTCCACGCAATTCGAGGCGGTGCAGTTGGGCGTCGTAAGCACAATTTGGTGGCACTACTTGTACCATCCCGAATTGTCTCATAACCCTTTATGGTCGATGCCACTCCACAATGTGGAAACAAATAAGGGGACACGTCGAGAGCCAACTACCGTGACCATTTGTACAGTACTCGGGGAGAGACCCCATGAGTTCGGTATATGGTTGCCACACTACATCATCCTCATGCCTTTGAGAGTCGAGTGCATCACAATATGCCGATACGACGTGCGTCGCACTTTGTGAAACCGAAAATGCATCGAGCCATCTGTATAGAAAAAAATAAGTTAAGATAAATGAACATGGACAAGAAGTTTTTGCAAATTAATCACAAATCGACTTTAATACCCGTGTCCTAGTGGAACGTCCATTAGCATATTTTGGCCATCCACCGTTCGCTGTTGAGCTCTAGATACACGCAGACGTCGCGGTGCTATGAATGGAAATCTGTCCCATGCCCACAGTTGTACAAGAATTGAGGCGCCAGCAACCTCATGTGCCCCTGCGCGAGATCCGCGACACAACTCCCTGTACAAATAAGCCAAACATGCACTCCCCCAACTATATTGGCCTGCTACTTGGAAATCCTCCAGCAAAGGTAGGAACATCAAATGTACGAATCGATTGGACTTGTCGGCGAAAAGACAACCACCGATGAGTTGTAGTATGTACGATCGAACGTAACGTTGGACCGACTCCTCATCGCTTTCATCATCTATTGCTGGAACGTTACGCTCAAGCCAATCGACCTTAAGTTTACAACCAATGACATCATCTCCACCAGGAGTTCGTCCAAGTAGCCTCTCGCAGACATCAGCATAGTCTGCGTCTGTCGTTCCCGTCACAGGCATACCTTCAATAGGTAATCCAAGCTGTACTTGCACGTCTTGGAGTGTAATTGTACACTCCCCACAATGCATATGAAATGTATGCGTCTCAGGGCACCATCTCTCTACAAACGCAGTAATCAAAGCCCAATCAAGGCTGAAAAATGCTACCCGAGATATCCTATATAACCCACTGGAGCGAAGATATGGGATCATCCTAGAATGATACTGCATCGTTCGATCAACGACCCCACGTCTTCGACGTACTCGCATTGTTTCGTACACCTTGGAATTGATAATGTATTAATGTATGTTTTTGATACATTATTGATGTAAATATGACGTATTCATGTAAATTGGCCTTACCTCGCCCCTCCAGGTTCGCGTCGATCTGTGAGTAGATTGGAGTTGCAATAGTGATGGATCTGAAGGTCCTGGATCCATTGCAGTATAACTACAAATGAATGTTACAAAAAGAAAATGAGTGTTGCATGAAACGAAACGAAACAATAAGCATGTAATAAATGTGGAAACCCAAAAAACATGATCAATGCTCAAAAGCAACATATGTACGAACTTAAGTTACTTTACACATTATCATGTGGCGATACGTCATATGAACTATAGTATCCATTGATGAGATATGGAATGCGTTACAAATGTCATCAATCATTTCACGCCCACTCGACCCAAACTTAACCCACAACACTATTGATGGCGGTGAGCTGTACGCGATGCCATTGACCCCATTAACAATGGAACCGTATGCATAGAATAGAAAATGGACGTTTATTTGTGACATGACCTACAGAGGTTTGAGAACTTGGATATAAAAATGTTACAGACAAATGAACAAATTTTGTAAGGGAAATAGTTGACAATCATGTGGTTATATAGCGCAATCGAACTTTCTGATGTAGAAGATCGCAATGATAGCGCAACTACAGAGCATACTCATTCTTTCGCACTTACATTTTCTGTGTAATAACGTTCAATAAATAAACATATCAACCATTCTTCATAAACACAATAGCTATGTCCCTATATATCATGCAAATCATAACCTAACCTAAATAAATAATTATGAAACTACTAAATTAATGAACTTACTTGTTTCCTCCGCTTTTCCTCTTCAACGTAATATTCCTGCAATAACCTTGTATTCTCGTTAAGTTACTTCACAAAGAGTGTAATAAATCGGCTATAAGAAAACTAAACTAAGCACGCATAAAAATAAACCTTTACCTAAATAAGGAGTCATAACCTGACCTAACCTAAGTCATTCAACATAAGTACCTAACCTAACTAACAATACTTACCTCAAATTGCCAAACAACAGAACTGAAGTAAACTAATCACAGTTAACTAACACAAATAAATAATTAAAACTAACCTCAAGTAAGTTAATTAACTAACGTAACCTAATCTAAAATAAATTAACCAAACTATGTGAACCAGACGTAACATAAAATAACCTAATAAAACGTAAACATATCCCAAAAATAATATTTTTGCCAAAAAACTGTAAATTTGTTCATGAAACTTACATGGATCGGAACGAATTCAAAGTCTAAATGAGCTTAGTATACTATATATATGGTTTCATAAATTTTGGAGCTTTCCTTAACATAAAATAGAACATATATGGTTGGTCGTGTTAAAACTGGCGTCTCTCTATTACTTTCAGATCATATAGTAATTCTAGCTTCTTATTAGCACGCATGCAGTTAGGTGTAATTGCGATTCAATATTGATTTGCGCATTAACAACACCTATGTCACTACATATTAACAACCTAAACAACCTAAACTATACTAACCTAAACATATTTGGCAAACATATCTTGCAACATTGTGATAACTAAACAAACTACATTAACTAAACTAACTTACATAAACTAACCTAAATACATCAACTAAACAAACTAAACTAACCAAACTAATACATAAACTTAACCTAACTTAAACAAACTAACTAAACTAACTTAAACAAACTTAATTACCTAAACATACCTCCTCCTTCGGTAAATTAACTAAACTACCTTAAACAAACTTAATTAACTATACTTAACTAACTAAACAAACTTAAACAAACTTAATTAACTATACTTAACTAACTAAACAAACTTAAACAAACTTAATTAACTAAACATAATTAACCAAACTTAATTAACTAATCTTAATTAACTAAACTAACTTAAACAAACTTAAACAAACTCACTAAACTAAACTTAACTAACTTAAACAAACTTAATAAACTAATTAAACTAACTTAAACAAACTAAATTAACTTAAACAAACTTAAACAAACTTAAACAAACATACTAATCTAACCACTTAATTTAACCATTTACATATAACCTAAACTAACATAACAAACAAAACTAACAACCACAACTTACTAAACTACACTAACCTCCACCGTTCTCTCTCTCATTGCTACTCTTGACCTTCTCATTGCCGCCCCTCCTTCCTCCTCCGCCCAGGGCCTCCTTCCTCTCTGCTCTTGCTCCTTCCCCATTGCATAGATGTTAGGTCCTTCATTGCATTGTTCACTCAACGTACCACAACCGCTGTTTTGAGCCCGGTGCGCCCACAACCTTCTTTCTCCTCCTTCTCCGCCGCGTCTGAGCACGTACGTCCTCCTTCTCCGCCGCGTCTATTTCGAGTCCGGTCTCTCTCCACCTTGCTTCTCCACGTCCTCTCCTTTTATAGGCGTTTCCCCGGTCTGTTTTGGTCACGTGATTGTAATCCCGTGACCCCTACCTCCCCCTACCTAGCTCCCCTACCCCTATATTCCTACCCCTGTATCGGTGCAGTTGGTCACGGGAAGAAGATAAGGAATTGCGCTGATAGCGCCTTCTCAGAAGGCGCTATTAGCGCACCCCCCTTCAAGAGTCCACGTGGACAGAGCAATAAGCAATAGTGCCTTCTCCGAAGGCGCTATTGCCATTGGACCTCACGTGGACTGGGGAATCCATTTTTTCCATGTGGCATCAATAGCGCCTTCTCCGAATGCGCTATTGATGCCACGTGCATAAGGGAGACCCAATAGCGCCTTCTGAGAAGGCGCTATTGAGTCTCCCTGTTGCCACATCAACAATAACGCCTTTTGAGAAGGCGTTATTGCTTAGTGTGGGGAAAAAAAAACCAATAGTTTTGTACTTTGGTAAATTTTTCTCAAATGTAAGTCCAGTTTCATGGATATATTTCAAGGAGTACTGGGGAATGTGAAATCTGGGTCTGGGAATTTGTGGGGGAGAAATCTCAATGATTGAGAAAACTAATGTCACAAAATACATAGGCTCACTAGAGCTATCAATGTGCGCTTCGAGATACAGGTATACACAGATCTTGATGCATAATATGTGGGTCGAACTAGCAAGAAATTAATCTTCCTTAATTTGTTTTTAATCCTTCTAACTCATTTAGTTATAACCAATTAATGGTGGATTTGAGTCATAGTAACTATATTATACTTCATCCGATCATTTATATAAGTCGTTTAAGGTAAGTACATAAGAATTAAGGGAGTCTTAATTACGAGTATAATTTACATATATATCCTTCGACATTAAATGAATCGAAGAATCATAAATGTTTGAATTGTGTAAGGGTAAAATTGATAAAAATGTAATAAATACATTCTTGAATTTTGAAAACGACTTACAATTTTGAATAAGAAATTTTTGCTAGAAAGACTTATATAAATGACCGAAAGGAGTATTGCTTTTCAAAAAAAATTAAAAAAAAAACTTAAAAGTTTTTGGGGCATACTAACTCAGACAGAATTAGTTGTACTAAAAAAAGAAAGGGTACAACAACAACAACAACAACATAACCTCAATTACAAATTAGTTGGAGTCCATTACATACCACAACATATATCAAACTCTTTCATTATGCATGATTTAGTGCAATTGATGGTGAACTTTTCAAAATCATTTAAAATAAGAGTTGAATCAACAAAACCAAAAAATAAATAAGAAGGTTTAAAAAATACAAACACTGATAAATACCACAAGAAAATTGGGATCAACTAAACGGACCCCACTCCTTGCTAAACACACCCTATTGTTTACAAATACCCAACTTTTTCTAAAGTAGAAAAGGGAGCATAAGGCATTATGATTACATCAGACACATTCTAGGATGTGTTACTCCTCTAATATCCTTCAACATAATATTGCGAACACAGAAAAGAGGGGAAGAAAAAATCATTAGACATAAGTGAAGCTCGTTCGTATACGTTGCAAAAGCATCCACCGCCTTATTGTATTCACAGTATGTATGCGAGAAAATCAGTGTCCAGTCTTGATCGATTAGTCTTCTGGGGCCAAACGAAAATGGTAGAGCTCTTACCACTTCTAACTCTTCATCATATCAATTGCACATTTATCGTTTGATTCTACCTCAATTACAAATACCACACTTTTTATAAACTTACCCTATTTCTACCCCATGTTTTTTCAAAAATCCCCAAAATACTTTTGATCCTAACCATATATAACCAAACATCTTCGCCAATTCCCTAGTTATCTTGTAACGACCTTGCACTTCAAGGAAAATCTGGCACCACCACGTTGTCAAACACATCACTATGCTCTCGGAGTTTTTGCTTGATTAATACATTTAGGGATAATATTTTTCAACCTAACGCACTCACAGAAATATTTTTCAATCTAACACATTTTCTGCCAAGTCACTGCCACATCACCCGCCACGTCAAAATAATATTTCGTCAGATGCAAAATGTGACTTCTAGTCACGTTTCGTTTGTTATTTTTTTTTTTCGTGTAATTTTTTTGGAAGTTAACTAGCATGTATGTGTTTTTATGCTTTAAACAATATGTTAAGGCTGACTTAATTTTATGAAAGAGATTGAAAATGATCGTGAGAAAGTAAAATCTACGATAGTATCTCATCGAGCAAACAAGGAGAATCTCTAGCATCTATTTGTTTTTATATTTTTCTCAATAGAATTAAAGGTTTCAAATTAGTCAATTAGTATATTCGTATTTTTGATTTTTTTTTCAATATAAGTAGTAAAAAATAAATATAAGGTTTATGACCTTATATTTTACAACAAAAGCTTTGAAACTCAAGCAATTTGCAAAATTCATGAAATTAATGTTAGTCAAGGGAAAATTTTGAATTGCTATAAATGAAAACTTGCAAGTTGATCAACTACAAAGCAATAATATAAACAAAAAAATGTCTTATTATTGTTAAGAAAAAGTCCTAGTCCAAATAATGACTTCCAGTCCCACAACGTGTTCTCTTTACGGCTCGCACATTACAATTTAAAGCTAATGGCACATTCGAATGGCCCACATCAACAGGATTTTAAGCATCTTCTCGTTGAATATCATCGATATCATGCATTCCACCATCATGAGTACTTGTAGTCCCAGATAAATTCATCATTATTAGATTTGCATTAAAATGACGCGAAGATGTAGGTGTCCTATCAAATGGAAAGGCTTATGTAGCCTCGAATTCCATGTTGGGAGGAACTGATGGAGTATGTGGTGTCTCTAACTCATTAAGAGGTATTGATGGAGTATATAGAGTCTCGAACTGCTTGAGAGGTATGGATGGAGTATACATTGGAGTGTCATGCCTCGAACATGTATCACATGAGAAGATTGATGAGAAGCTTCAAATGAAGTGGGCATATTATAGATGCGATAATCTGTATGTATTGCAGTCAAAGTCGATGCAGCTACATCTTGAATACGTAGAATAGACACATCATCACTCAATGTCAACTGATGAATTGATGTCATTCCATGTGCCTACATGTAAAATATTTATGAATGTATGCAAAAACAAAATCAAAACAACTATTTGAAAGACTTCATGATGAATAAGGAAAATTTGTACTTACCAATGCCTAACAATAGCTCCACGATGAGACATGAATGGTCGTGTAATGATGATACCATAGCATATACGAGTCATAAAATTCCAATGGCTCCTTCAATAATTCATCATGCGCAATATTGGAAGCACGTTCATTCCACATACAGACATAAGCATTATGTTCTACACTCCAATCTTTATCTGTTTTCCCACTCAAGTCAATCTTATGTAGCTCCATGCTTGTGTTATGTAAAGGTGGTATCCTTTGTTTCAAACCGAATTATCGCATGACTCTATCAAGATTATACATTTCAACAACACAGAAGAAAAGTAAAGGTGCCCTCGTTCGCCAAATAGCACGACCACTGCTACAATACGTAGGTAGGCCCATTATCACTATCTCAGGATATGGTTCCCAAATTACCTGAAGTCATGAAAAATAACTTGAAATGAATAAAATTCACATTTCACCATTGTACAAATGGGTATTTGGAAAAATTGATTAAGTGTATTTTTTACGTCATCGAGTGTTTGCATGTCAATCATTTCTCCATATTTCGTTAGCACGTGCATTGATGTTCATGTGGTCTCTAAGGCATGACTCTATCAGGATTATACATTTCAACAACACAGAAGAAAAGTAAAGGTGCACTCGTTCGCCAAATAGCACGACCACTGCTACAATACGCAGGCAGGCCCATTATCACTGTCTCAAGATATGGTTCCCAAATTACTTGAAGTCATGAAAAATAACTTGAAATGAATAAAATTCACATTTCACCATTGTACAAATGGGTATTTGGAAAAATTGATTAAGTGTATTTCTTACGTCATCGGGTGTTTGCATGTCAATCATTTCTCTGTATTTCATTAGCACGTGCATTAATGTTCATGTGGTCTCTAAGGCACGTCTCCACCTATAAAAATGTAAAGAAAAACATAAAGCATGCATGAATGTACATGTAGATAAATATACTCAAGTTTATCGACTATGTTAAAAAAATCTAATTACCTATGACCAAATGGAGGAGGTGGAAATAAATCTTCATTTGGTATGATGTCGTCTCGAAGAACGTTTTTCATTATTGGTGCAAGAAAATGCAACCTATCACATGCCCATAATTGCAATAATATGACCGAACCCGCAATCTCTGCTTCATCAGTGTTTGTTGCAAGACACAATTGTCTATATAGGTGAGCCAGAGTTGCACTACAACAATTGTATTGTCCTGTCGCCTCAAAATCCTCCAAAAATTGCAAATACGTGATGTGAACAAGATTGTTAGATATGTCTGCAAATAAAGTTCCTCCAAGAAGTTGTAAGATGTACGCTCTTGCATAGTGTTGCACTTCCACATCACCAACATTATTTGGAAGGTTCAGAAACCATCTTGAAAGTTGGCGAATTTGGATCTGACCTCCGGTCTTGTTGTTTTTAGGGAATGGGAAGCCTAGTTGTGTCAAACACAAGGCATCATAATCTTGCTCTACACGACCAGTGATTGGTAATCCATCGACAGGTAACCCTAAAATGATTTGTACATCTTGTAGGGTCATAGTCATCTCGCCAACTGGAAAATAAAACATGTGAGTTTTTGGCTTCTACCTCTCTACAAGTGTAGTAATGAGATGTCGATCAATTGCTATGAAACCTATTCACGTCGTCCCATAAAACTCAGCTTCCTCAAGATACCCAACTATTCGTTCATTTAGTGGGACCAATTGATGTAATGCTACTGAATTATGCCTGATAGTCAATATATCAGGATCCTATGGAAATACGATAGTTAAGTTACATTTGTTCAAATGTAGCTATGAATGCTATAAAAATATGCAAACAGGCAAATAGAAGTACTACCAGTCCATTCCAAACGCGAGTAGATCTATGTAGAGCTTGCAGAGTCAACACTGAATCATCTATAGGTACAAGATCCATATCGCGCTTTAACCCAAAATCAACCATAATGTTGTCATTAATAATATAAACCAATGACGAAACAATACAATTAGCGATGCATTTCATTCAAGAAACAATAAAATTAAAATAAAAGTGTGTAAATAATATGAAAACATGGTTTAATTGAAACAAAGTACATGCACCACATAGTCATAAGAAAGTGAAATAATACATGAAAAATATGAGTGAATATGAAAGATAAGACTTGAATGAGCCTTTCACTATGAACCATTAGGTGGTTGTTCTTGCTGACGACGAGAGCAAGTGTGCATATTGTGTCCATCCTGCTTACACTTACTACATCGCAACATTTTTGGTGTTTCTCTCCATTCCTTCTCTCGCTGCATATGACGTGGTTGTTTCTGATTGCCTCTCCAATCCATTTCAGCTCGCAAACGTCTTGTTTGAGGATGACCTCTTTTGATTCGCTTTCGAGATGGATCAGGCAGTCAAAGTGTGTGAAACTCTAGCGTTAGGCCAATAATCTTCGTGAGGAATGGGTTGGAAATTGGTAGCATAACATTGACTGTACACAAAATATTTGTAGTATGACTCAATGTACTGACGGTGATCTATGACACACTGGCGCAAACGACTTGGACATGGGAACATGGAATGACAAAACACTGCCACTTCATACAAGTGCATCTACGAGCCTCCAATTTCACCACTTGCTTGTTAGACCCTTTTCTCAAATGATAGCCACGTGCTGTAGTGATGACTTCAAATGTGCAATTTTCACGATTCACTAATGTAACATTGTGCCATCCAGCCGCCTTTCCCCAATGTGATAACTTATCAAGTGCATACTTTGTGTACATTTCGCCCCTTCCTAGGGCTGCGCCTATTTCGTCACGTCTTTTGTTAAAGTAAGCCATGACACGATAAAATGTCAGTTGCACTAATGCGGTGATAGGGTAAAATCGTGTGCCTTTAAGGACATCGTTAAAGCATTATACATTTGTTAAAGAAAACCATATAGGTATTAGCTTATAAACGTAATATAAATCAAACACATTAAATAAATAATAGTAAGAACATATAGACACAATGAATACCCGCTAGATTTGTAGTCATCCATCCGTATCGAAATCCTTTGTCGTATTTATTGGTCCATTGTGTTCAATCAAAGTCATTAAACCACGCAATACATTCTGCATTAATTTGTTGAAGTTCTTTCATGTATGCCTTAAATTTCTGCAGTTGATGTTGTGCACCGGCTAAGTACACCATATCCTTTAATTCTTTGCTCCCAAATCTCATGTTGAAGTTATCGCATATGTGACGAATGCAAAATCTATGTTGAGCTCTTTCATGGGTCCATCCATTTTGAGGATTATTCATTGCCAACAATATACTAAGGTGTCGATCAGAAATGACACATATACCATCTCTATCAGTCACATGATGTCGCAAACAAGCCATAAACCATCCCCAGCTATCTTGACTTTCGTCATCAACAATGGCAAATGCTAAGGAAATACATGATTATTACTATCAACAATAGTGGCTATTAAAAGTTTTTGTTTGTATTCTCCATACAAGAATGTGCCATCAATTTGTATAATTGGTCTACAATGTCTAAAGTCTGCAATAGAAGGTGCAAATGCCTAAAAAACCCATTTGAATACAACCTCATTGTTGGCATTAGGATCGTCATGCCTCCATTCAACACGTGTCCCTGGATTGATTTCTTGAAGAGCGACCATCCACCGCGACAACATTTTGTACGATTCTTCTTAATCTCCAAAGATTTTAGCAATTGTTTTCTTCTTCCCCAACCAAACTTTCGTGTAATGAACATCATAATTGAATTTGTCCTTGATAATTTGATGAAGAAATGGAACTGAGATGGACGGATCTTTTCTCACGACATTTTCTATTTCACGGCATATAACGATGGAGTTCAAATGAGCATGATCCTTTGATAGTTTTGCATAGATACATGTATATGGTCCTGCATATTTACTGATCTCAAACATTCCATGTGCTTTTCTTCTCGAACATCGCAACCTCCAATCACATCCATCTAAATGTTTCTTACAATGAACAATCCATACATTGGGTGTTGAATGAGTTACCACAAATTGTCTGTGTCCTTTAATGCTATACAATTTCACGGCATGTTGGATATCTACTTTAGAAAGGAACTACATGCCTACATGAAATTCTAGTGCCTCATTCCATAAGGACCTAGAAGGGATCATTGCATTCTCATGAATGGGTTGCATTGCCTCAATACTCAATTCCATAAATACAGATGAAGGTACGATAAACTCACCTACATCCACATGTCCACCATCAATTCCAGCAACCTCTTGATCGAAAAATTCATCGTCTCCAACTTCGTTCGAGATTGGAGGACAAGATAATGAGCCATCATCTGCTATGACTCGATTTAATGTATATCAAATTATGCCATCATCAACATGATGAGAATCAACCCCTGCTTCATCGACATCATCATCGCTACTCTTTTCACTAGTATCCTCATCACTACCACAATAGTCATCATCTTCCTCGGTATTCACATCTTCACGGGAAAGAGCATCCTCGTCTACATCGGGATTTAAAGTCATCAATGGCGATGCACAATGATTATGTTCCAATATTGGTTGAGTACTAGGCCCTTCTGCACTTACCACTATATTACAATTGAAACTAGTATATGATTGCCTCGGAACTAAATCTAAAAATAGCTTCATACAATTTGGTGGTGGAACTTCTCCCACAATCTCCCAAACATCTTTCAGAGTTGCTTCATCAACTATTCGCAAAGGGACATAGTTGTACGTTCCAGTTCCAATGTACACAGGATATCGATATGTCATGTTTAATATCATTTTTCATTTTCTATCTCCAAGGAATTATAGATAAAACTCACAAATTCCTCGTACCCTAAACTCAACTTCGATATGAGATGTCAAATAGGGAGTTTCGTATACGAAATCCCAGATGGTCCATCAACCATTACACCATTCATATAGCACACCAAAGTTACTCTTCGATCAACTATTATGGAATCTATATATGTAGAATATAATTGTTAATCAACAGAAGTGATGATAATTAATACACTCACTTAGCACAAATAAACTTAGCAAGATCCAACGTGTATAAAAACTTTATGTTATTTAAGTTCTTTATTTTATTAAAATAAGGAAGCAACCATCAATCTATTTGCAGTAAATAAGAAATTACACAATTGATGCAAACAATACAACAATGAGCTAATCAATATTGTCAATCAAACTACAATGTTTCTCAAAACAAGCTAAATCCATGATAGCCATTCAATGCCTTTCTTTATAATTTAAAGATTATGGACCATTGATCATAGTTTATTTTTTTTCTTTTTTTCTTTTTCTTTTTCTACATCTTGCCACTTTTAATTATACAATATACTACACTTTTTAAGTTCTTCGTTCAAGTGGTTCAAGGCATTATATAAATATTGCACCAACAAACCCAAGACCACAAAAGTCCCAATTAATTCATCATGCATGGACAATAAAGTTGACTATGTATAATGCTCTTATACATTAGTGCATAATTTCAAGTTATTGAGTTGTGTCATGTATTGATACATTTTTTTATTTTATACACTTTAAGACAAAGAAAAAAAATCAAGGAAATTAAAAGTAACACAAGACAAATGCATACTTTTATTCATCAATTAAGCATACTCTTCTAATTCTGGAATATAAGCATAGGACCCAAAGAATAACAATGGGGACTTAATTCATCAATTTACACATTAAGAGCATGTTATTGGTATCAACAACAGTGTTTAATGTGGAAGTTCTACGTCGGCGACACATGTAGGGCTTAGTTGCGAGTGTTAGAGATTTTACGATGAATATTGGATGAGTAAATTTTGTATTTTATTCTGTGATGCCTTTGAAATTGATGTGCGCAAGTGTAGTGGTCAACCGTTAAGTATTGAATGATGGTATTGAAAGTGTGTAGGGTTGAGAAAGATATTTACCTACAAAAGAGACCGGCGTGAAAGCGAGCAACGACGATGGAAGTGCAAGTAAGTAGGGCCAATGGGAGGTGAGCAACGACCGGCGGCAGGTGATCGAGCAACGACTGACGAGAGTACATAGGGTGGCGTAGTCAAATGGCTGCTGCCGGAAGGCGTGTCTCCAGCGGGCGGCTGCGGCAGTGTGCCTGCAGCGGACGTTGGAGGCTTTCCGCGGTGGACGGTGAAGGGTGGTTGCGACGGACGTGGAGGGTGGGCGTGCCTGCAGTGAAGTGAAGACGGCTCAGGGAAAGATGGGGAGAAGGTAAAAAGTGAAAATCTAATACCATGGAAGTCGTGACTGCAAGTCGTGCAGTCACGACTTCCATGTAAAAAAAAAATAAAAAAAGTAAAATCGTAATCAACGATCACGCTTTCTATGTAAAAAACAATCCACCTTTCATTTTAGCATTGCACCAAAGCGGTGACGTGGCAGTAAATGAGTTAGATTGGAAAATATTTTTGTGGGTGTGTTAGCTTAATAAATATTCTCCCCAAATGTGTTAATTAAGCAAAACATCCATATGCTCTCCACGTCACTGCACGCTTATCTATGACGACCCTCAACTTAACTATTTACTTTTATATTTTTTTATAATTACACTTAACCATTTATTCATTAGTGAATTATTTAGTTAAGTTATTCAGGTGATAATTTATTAGATAATTACAAAGATTAAACAATTTTATATATTAAGCGGAAGACTTACGATAAATAAATAGCTGGTAATAAAAAAAAAGTTTTCATTTATATCAACCTACATGGTGGAAACTCGGTCTATCGATATCATGAATATACACGGCAAAAAAATATCATAAGTGAAAAAATATACATGTATCAATGTTCTACTAGTCCCCGACCTCAGCAAAATAAATACAATATATAACAAAACATCTACGAGTATGAAGAAGCGGCTATCCGAGCTAGAGGTAGTCGTCGAGAATCCCCTTGCCTTTACTCGTAGAATGATCTACAATTTGTTGCTAAGATGGTAAACAAATTCCAGCGAGTAAATCCTAGAGAAAACCATACAATAACTAAGAAAATCGCTATAAATAGGTAAAATAGTGTCTACATATCATGCAAGTAACGAAAATATATAAACACGGACGATACATGATAATAAGACATAATGGTTGCAATAGACAAATATTAAATAAAATAATGATAATGAACAACTCAAATCACCAGGAAATACGTCAAAGTGCATATCCATGTTGAAGCTATTCCCTCATAACATTAATCGATAAAACAAGACCCTTGTGTATTAAAAACTAACTAATGATTACAGACCAAGTTCGGTCAGTGAAAAACAAGTCAAACGCGTGCTTGCGTTGAAGCCATCTCCTTATGTCCTCTAGACAATTCGTTGTTACGATCACAAACCGTCAATTTGTGTAATACTGCAGCGATATGGGATGGCAAACCTTGGATCAAGCTCGTGCACATGCTTGAGTCTAAGTCGTTATACGCACATATATGCAATGCAACAATAAACTCGTGATAGCATGTAATAGAGATTTAATTTAAAATAACAGTGAATTATATGGAGTTTTCTCGTAGGTTTACTTACCTCACACACGTCAAAGTCGCGCTTTGAAACACCCTCGACGCACCTTGAGACTCGGACCTGACTCCGTCTACGGATTCCTAATCTCGGTTGCTCTGATTAATTCAAATTGAATAAGTTTTAGGTCACTTAAGTGTGTTTTAAGTTCTAAAACCAATTTCAGTCCAAACCCAAATAATTATTAAATTTCTATTTTCACTGCTTAATTCCCTAAAATGGCACAAAAACCTTTAAAATGTAAAATTGGTGTGTCAAAAGTGAGTCCTTGCTATTTAGGTTGTTAAAACACATTTTTCTTAAATTTTTGGTGCAATCGTTAGCGTGCTGATTGGCCTTATTAGCACGATAATAAGGTCAAAATCCATAATTTTCACTTCGAGAATTTTTATATTCTTACCCCTATCTCCAATGTCATTGAACCTACCATCTCTTCATAGGGGGTTCACAAACACAAAAAGACAACAGAGCCATAATCTATTCATAAGATTTATATCGATTTATATGAATTGAACATACATTGAAGAAGAAAACTCAAGAACACATATTTTCTTAAAAATCAGTTTGAAAAGCCAAATAAACTTGACATCTGGGCTTTGAAGAGCCTAAGAAAGTAAGAAATTCGTCTTTAAAACCTTGAAATTAGTTTGAAGTAGGAAGCCCTAATTTGGTATGCATTAAACACTCATTTTTTGATGAATTGAAGTTTGAAGATGGAGAAGAAATCATTACTGAACTTGAAGGCTTCTTGCTAACCATGTTTGTTTGTATTGTGACAATAACGGGGAAATAACACAGGCAAAGGAACCTAGATCACACCACAGATCCAAACATATACTCTGGCGTTTTCATCTCATCAAAGAAATTATTGAGAGGGGAGACGTAAAGATTTGCAGAGTACCTACTGAAGACAACGTTGTGGATCCATTGACAAAAGCTCTTCCACAAGCAAAACATGATGGTCATGTTAGATCATTAGGCACTAGATGCATATATGATTGGCCCTAGTGCAAGTGGGAGATGTTGGAGCATGTGCCATAGGTCAATCCATTAACTGTCTTTATAAATACTTTTAGTTAATAAAATAGAGAATTTCATTTGTTGTTTATTATAATTAATTTGCATGTTTACATTATAATAAGATCCATGGGTATTTACGAGAAATATCCTAAATGTCCCTAGTCGATCATTATACTGGGAACTATAATGAATTAAGACTAGTGTGAGTCTTGATTGATGATCATATGATGATTATACGTATAGGGATACGAATCAAGATCACGAGTACTTGTTAGGGAACAAAGTATTGGACCGACCCACTATGAGAACATCACATGGATTAAGTCATAGTTGTTTCTCATGATAGGTATATTTTTCAGTCCTCTTACTTGAGATTATCAGAGACTTCAACATTAGGAACATAGTGATTTGACATTATCAAACGTTATATTTAACCGGACAATTATAAAGGTTGTGATTGGTTACTATGTGAGCAATGTGATGAAGTTGTGTAATCAAGATAGAATTTGTCCCTCTCATATAAAGAGAGATATCCAGTGGATCCCTCGATGTGTTAGACTGTTAAAAAGCCTAGTTTAAGTGAATTGATATTGATCAATGTCACTTGGATGTTTTCAGTCTACCTAGAGATCGAGACTAGTACGATCGAACATGTTGGATGACAATTCCATGCCTTATGTTTGATCAAAAGGATATCATGCGACAAAAGGATGTTATATACACTATTGATTAGGTTGTATCGATTTGATAATCGTACAACTTAAGTAGTCATAATGTCTTGCTAGAGGCCGCTTATGACTTGTATACCAAAATGTGTTTTGGTATACTACCAACATTGTATGAGCCTATTGGGTCGCACACTAAGAATGGTTTTGCGAGATTTTAGGATGGTTCAGAAAAATGAATTTTATATGATAAAATTCATGACGAAAACGTCCTTGTGGTGTATTACACTTATACTTCTTTAAGTATGGGTATACGTGTAATTTACTTAACCGTCTATATACAATGGTTGTATAAATATACGCTTTAAGTTACAATACACGAACGAAAGATCAAAATGCCGAAACTCTATTTTCGTTTTAGAAACGACTTAGGGTTTTTTGTATGCTCTGGATTGTTTTGGAGAGAAACAAAAGGTTTGGTATTCTCTCAAAGCTAGCACTTCGAATCTCGGACGCCGTTCGTGTGTGGACTGCTGATAGAGGGCGTTCATCGTGACAGCGCCTTAGAGATCGATCAACCTTCAGAAAGGTATATTGCGACTAAGGTATGATTAAGTTTTTCATGGTTTAAACGTTTTTAATGGAATTAGATTTGAATCCTGTTGGGGTTCTTGTCAAAATTGTTTTGTAATCTCCGCTGCACATGAACCCCAAAACCCAACAGTGGTATCAAAGCCATCGAGTTCGATTCCATTAAATTCATTGCATGTTTTCTTCTGATATATACATGATATATGATTGAAAGCATGTTAATAGTTGATGTATATATGATATACATAAGTTTTCCGTGAGATTTATTATCATGTTTCGTGTATATGATACATATATTCGTGATTTAATTAAAATCAGTTTCGTACATGCTAGTAACCATGTTAGGTTAATTCAAATAATTTTAATGAATTGAATTTCGTGTTCTGTGATCCATGACATCATTAGGTTCGATTGGGATGGTAGTTCATGATTCAATTACATGTTTGTGATTATTTGGATGAGGACCGAAATTGCAAATAATTAATTTTCGAAATTATTTATTTATAAATAATTAATTTTCAAAATTATTTATATATCTTGTTATATCTATTTTGTTATGAAGTTTATATTTGATAAAGATAGATAACAAATTAGAATATGAGATAAATATCAAGAATCTTGTTATTGGTGATATATTAGGATTCAAATATCTTAAATTCAAAATAAATAATTAATTTTTAAAATTATTTGTTTATCTTGTTATATCTATTTTGTTATGAAGTTTCTATTTGATAAAGATAGATAACAAATTAGAATATGAGATAAATATCAAGAATCTTGTTATTGGTGATATACTAGGATTCAAATATCTTAAATCCAAAATAAATAATTAATTTTCGAAATTAATTATTTATCTTGAAATTATTTATTTATCTTGTTATATCTATTTTATTATGAAGTTTCTATTTGATAAAGATATATAACAAATTAGAATAAGAGATAAATATCAAGAATCTTGTTATTGGTGATATATTAGGATTCAAATATCTTAAATCCAAAATAAATAATTAATTTTCGAAATTAATTATTTATCTTGTTATATCTATTTTGTTATGAAGTTTCTATTTGATAAAGATAGATAACAAATTAGAATATGAGATAAATATCAAGAATCATGTTATTGGTGATATACTAGGATTCAAATATCTTAAATCCAAAATAAATAATTAATTTTCAAAATTATTTATTTATCTTGTTATATCTATTTTGTTATGAAGTTTCTATTTGATAAAGATAGATAACAAATTAGAATATGAGATAAATATCAAGAATCTTGTTATTGGTGATATACTAGGATTCAAATATCTTAAATCCAAAATAAATAATTAACTTTCGAAATTATTTATTTATCTTGTTATATCTATTTTGTTATGAAGTTTCTATTTGATAAAGATAGATAACAAATTAGAATAAGAGATAAATATCAAGAATCTTGTTATTGGTGATATACTAGGATTCAAATATCTTAAATCCAAAATAAATAATTAATTTTCGAAATTAATTATTTATCTTGTTATATCTATTTTGTTATGAAGTTTATATTTGATAAAGATAGATAACAAATTAGAATATTAGATAAATATCAAGAATCTTGTTATTGGTGATATACTAGGATTCAAATATCTTAAATCCTAATTGGATTAGGATAAGATGATTAGTTAGATGTGGGCCCGGGTTAATTAAAATGTTTTAATTGACTTAATTTCAGATAAATTAAGGGGTTAATTTATGATAATAAAATCAGCAAAAATTATGATTTTCTATAGCGAATTTTAATTTTCGAAGTTGAAATTCGTCTTCTAAAAAAAAAAAAAAAAAAAAAAAAACGAAGTATTGCGCTTTCCCCTCCTCGTTCATTGATCGGTAATGAATCATCAAATCTAACTAATCCTAGCGTACGGAAATTCTTTTGTTAGTGAAAAGTATAAAAAAAATAATTCCAAATTGTTTAGTGATTGAACAAATCAATAAAATATATGATATTTCATTGTTTATATAAAATCACTAAAACTGAATAAAATCCCTCTATTACATTTTAAATATCGTGTCATCCATTTTAAACACTTGTCAATGGCTCGATCACACTAATATAGTTTCAGCTATAGCTGGGTGTATTGTGTTATCTTGGTGAGACAAGTTGGGTAAGAGTTACCTTAATGTTTAAAATGGTCGACTTAATAAAGCCATCAAAATAGTTTTGAGCTTTAGGCAAATGATGAGATAAAAACATGCTAAGACATAAGATGTCTCGTATCTCATAAAAGGATCTAAAAATTATATAAGATGTAATTGGTAACTGTTACCTACCTAAATAATCTAGTTATGTGTTTCATGCCATAATTGTCATAGAGTTAGGTGAAATATGGATTTTAGTCCCCTAAATAAACAATACGTTTTATGAGGGTTGTTAATTTAGTAGGAGTCTATTCCTCTATAATAAAATAAACTTTGCATAATCTTTATTGTAGATCAATGGCCTCTTCAAGTAACAATAATCCCCTGTCACTGCGATCCATCCTTGAGAAGGATAAGCTATGTGGGATTAACTTTCTTGACTGGTTCAGAAACTCGAGAATTGTTCTTAAGCATGAACGCAAGTTGTATGTCCTGGATGCTCCAATCCCTAAGGACCCACCAGCCAATGCTACAAAAGCTGTGAAGGATGCGCATAATAAGCATGTCAATGATTCTACTAATGTTGCATGTATTATGCTGGCAACTATGGTTCTCGAACTTCAGAAGGACATGGAACTAATGGAAGCCTACGACATGGCCGTAACGCTGAAGGAAATGTTCCAACAACAAGCTAGGCAAGAAAGGTTCGAGAAAGTCAAGAACCTACATTCTTGCAAGATCACTGAGGGTGCGTCAGTTAGTCTTCATGTTCTGAAGATGAAGGGCTATGTTGACCAGCTTGATAAACTCGGATTTCCCATAAGCCAAGAGTTGGCAACGGATTTGATCCTGAATTCACTACCAGAGATTTACTCACAATCTGTGATGAACTACAATATGAATAATATGGAGAAATCAATTTCAGAGTTTTATTTGATGCTCAGAGTTGCATTTGATGCTCAAAACTGCCTCGAAATGCATGTCGGCATAGGACCGGGGTAGAAAATGATGTGCTAAGCTAATTTAAGTTATTATGGCTTAGTTTGCTAATTTGATATGGCTATTGGTTGATATACATTAAATGAAACCTAAGTTAGAAAAAAAAACAATAGTCATTTAATATTCTTCGAGATACGTGTTGATACATTAAGAGACCAATTGAGTTACAAATTGGTGTTAGCAAGGGAGAGTTAGTAGAATTGTGTCAAGATGTAAAACATTAGATTAGTCTCGAGATCGCATACACATTAAGATCAATGGCTATGAATCAACCTTATCTACATGTATTATAAATGGATGGGTATATGCAAATGATCTCATTTTTCAAGTTGAGGAAGAAAAGCTCTAGAGAAGAAGATTAGCAAGTTGGTGAGGTAGTTTGGTGTATTTAGAGAGGGTTGATCAAGTTAGGAGTGGTGTACCATTTGGTAAGTTGATTTAAATCATTAACTTAGTTTAATCTAATGATGGTTATGAAGTGTTGGATGTTCTTATTATTTTGGTGGATGTATTGGGTCTCTAGTGAGGTAGAACATGGACCACAACTTTGGAGATGGCTATATGGAGGAGAAAACTCAAAATCCAAAATGCAGAATTCTAAGTTTTCCTGCAATTAGCGCGCTAAGTGTGCTTGCTAGAACGCTACTTGCGTGTGTCGCGCTAATAAGTTTGAATAGCGCGCTAGGTGCCCTGACAACACAAAATACTCAATTTTCTAACTAGAACTTAAACACCTTAAACAAGTTTAACATTCTAACCAAAAGTATAAACATATTATAAAATATGTCTAATGGTAGCGGAAGCCTAGGGAATAGTCTTGGGGGTTCGGGTACATATTGCGAGGTGTAGGGAGGCCGGATTAGCTAGGAAATTTGCGTAGAGGTAAGTAAACTAATTGAGATATCTATCTATCCATTTCATTATTTTGTTATTGATTCATTGAACTGCATTGTTTGTTGGATTCTTGGTGCTATGATTGGTGTGTTTTATCTTATTATGTGATTTTTGTTAAATTAGAATATGTATGTTTAGGTTTCATGATATAGTTTGGGGTATACACGATACACGGGGTATAAGACTTGAGGATGTCGATATAGCTGACTTAATAGTGTTACCTACCATATACAGTCGATGAAATAAACAAGTGATGACCAATTAGGGTAATAGAAAGTACTATGTGTGCTGACCTATTATATGAGGTCAATAAACTGTGTTTCACAACTAACAAGGATAAGATATTTAAGCTATTACTTGAAGGGTAATATTTAGGCCAATGCGTGAAATGATTAAACAACGACCAATAAGGGTAATACCGAAGTACTATGTGTACAAACTTATTGCATGAGGTCGATATGTTGTGTTTCATAACTAGTAAGGAGAATGCCTATATATAAGCGGCAACCAATTAGGGTAATACCGAAGTACTATGTGTGCGGACCTATTAAATGATGTCGATATGCCATGCTAAATGAATGACTACCCAAGGTCTATGTGATCAATTGGGTAGTAATTGGGCTAATGTGTTTGGTACAAAGTTTAATACATGTGTGGTTCATTTGAATAGTTTAATGATGTTATATTGTTTGGTAATGCATTGGTGTATTAATGAATGTTGTTGTATAGTGAATGTATGTATTGTGAAATGTTTTCTTCTTGTATTTGGAAATGTGGGTAAATGTCTCTCAATGTTACTTTCTACTTTCCTGTACTCACCATCCTTTATATGACGTTGGGTGCAATTTCATCGAGTAGCAGACCCTGCAAGGAGAAGATCGTCAACTACTTTTGAGCCAGTGGAGAGTTGTTACCTTTGATGTAGGTTTTTGATTTTGTTGTACAACTTCTATATGTCTTCTATATATTTTTGGGGTTGTAATTATAGGATGAGAGATAGTATACCGACCAGACACATGTTGATGTATAGTTATCGTCGTTTTGTTATATATACACATGTGATCTTTGTTGCCTAGTTTTCCACATACTTAGGTTTTATATGAATAATTTCTGCTAAATCTTCAAGACTTCCGTTGAATAATATTTAAACTGTATAAAATTTTAATTAACTTTAAAATACTATTTAGTTATGAGAATGGTGTAAGGTTTATTAAAAAGACTGACTAATACATTGTTAAGTTCTAAGTGGATAAGATTAGGGCTTTATGACAGGATTAGCAGGGCGGTACCTTAGATTAAAATAGGGGTCATCACAGTATGGATGATTTTTAGTCAATAGAAATGTATAAAAACTTATTTTGTTTGTTGGAAATCTTTTGTAGGAAAAATTACGAAGCCAAATCAATCAAACCAAGTAAACCGCAGTTTGTTTGGTCAAAATTTTCTGGTTTCGCAGTTTGGTGGTGGTCTAAAAAACTATCAAAATGCGAAACTCTCATTTAATTTGGTGGTTCGAGGAGTATCTACTGTGACAGCACCGCGCCTCAATGTAAACTGGGAACGACCACTATGTCGAACACGTCTCTAAGCTTGGCATGCCTATCGATGGGCCTGACCCCTTAATGGCTACTTACACGTTTTTCAATAAACTTAACTTAGCCAATTATTCACTATATAATAATTAAGTGTTTCATTCAGTAAGTTAGTCACTTTAATGGTTTAACCAATTATTTATTAAGTTAAATGGTTGATTTATCAACAAAAACCTTTGCAATAAATGAAAAGCAGGAAAACATATAAAGAGTTTTCATTTATATCAACCTGGAAAAATAGATACCATGTATATAAAAGAGGTGAATACGTATAAAATGGTCTATATACATACTGAAGTCAAAATGTAGAGCAGGCGACAGACGGTATCAAAGGTAGCAACTTACCTAAAAAATAAGACAAGTTAGAGTGGGTAAATCCCAAAAACTAACACACAGTATTCAAATAGCCAATAAAAAGTGACTACAAGACATGCGAGTAAGGAAATAAAACAGGAAATTAAACCATGCATTAATATAAGTCAATATTGATCAAAAGGAAAATAAACCACGAGTGTAACCAAGCAAATAATGACTAACCTAAACTACAGTTACAGAGTGAAACATTAGACATTAAACCACGTCAAACCATACTCTTTAATGCCTTCCTGACGCCTGTGGATGTATTCCACGAGTTGTCAACACGTGAGTTATATGTCACGTGCATGAGACATAACTATACCATACTACCATACACATATAACTGGAAAGAGAACCTATGCATCGCCACCAAAAACAACACATGTAATAAGGAAAGCAAGAACAAGAATAAATCAAATTATGTGAAGTATTCTCGTGGGATTTCTTACATCGCACACTTCGAAACCTCACCCATGAAGCCCCTGAGCCAACCTCAAGTGCGTACTCGACACCCGACTATCGAGCTCTGGCCTCATGGTGCCTTATCATTCAATCTAGAGTAGGTTTAAAATAGATCAACTAGGTTAAAACTTAAAATTCCCTAAAATCAATTTAGTCCAAAACTCAAGAATTATTAAATACTCATTTTATTGGCTTAATTCCTTTAAAATAGGACAAAAACCCATAAAACGAAAAACAGTGTGTCAAAAATGGGTTATTGCCAATCGCGTTATTAAAACTTATTTTTCTTGAATTTTTGGTATCTAGTTAACATGCTAATAGGGCTCATTAGTGCGCTAACTGCACTACGTAACATAAGAGTATCTCCAATGGGGATGTTGATTGGGGGCGGATATGTGACACGTAGTATATAGACATCCCAACCTAAAAACTCTCTCCAATGGTAATGAGAATTAAATCTATGGAGATGATGTGGCGGCCCTCGCCGCCCCGGGGTGACGTGCCTCCGTGTACTCCTTGCCTACTGGCCCAACTACACGTGTACGACACCTACCCGTCCTACTCTTTCTTGAATTTCATATCTACTTGTGTAGGTTAAGATATTCAGCGGAAGTCGTATTTTAAACGCTAAAAATTTCTTGACATAATTTAACAAAACCTAATGTGGAAAAAACCCTGTAAATTTCGAAGTAAACAGTTGTACCATATATAACTAAGCATGTACAAGGTCATATCACTCCCCATTTCCCAAAAGAATCAAAATATCAAAATAATCACACATACAAGTACTCCTCAAGGGTAGGCAATCAGAGGTAGTCGCCTAAAGTCTTGCCTTTACTTGTACTCGGATCTGCACTTAATCATCACAGAAGAAAATGGATGACGAGTCCAGTTAGTAAAATCCCAAGGAACTCCTTCGAGCATTCATATAAACAAGTGGAAGTCGATAATACTGTTAAATAAACATGCGGAATGTAAACATGCAACTGTAAGTAGGGCATCGCATGCATAAATAACAATAAAGCTCAAATATGTGTGTCTGTTCCAGTCAGACTAAACCATACTTCGGGATTTGTTTCCAGGATCCCACTAGTTGGCGCACCCAACTAGCTATCACTGATCCCTCTCGGTGGCCGGCGTAGACCTACGACGCACCGACACATGTAGCAGTTCCTTCGGGTCGTTATCCACCGAGCACTCCTGATACACATGTTATGGTCTAGAATGCATAGACACACAAGAGAACATCCGATGGGAGTAACTCAACCAACCGTCCAAAAGATGACAAGATATGAATGTAATTAAAAGCACAAGGAATACTGGAAATGAATGGAAATATGAAACAAAATAAATACTCGAGAGTTTTCACTTCGCGTTTTCCAAACCTCACTATGCACTTTACTACCCCGTAATCAATCCCCGAGTCCAAGTCCACTGGGTCCATGGTCGCCAATTGATACCCGTGTCAACCTATGTCCATTTATCAATAATTTCATTTAGCATGAAAATTTACAACAAATTTCTAAAAAATTTAGGCCAAATTGCATTTTTTGAGCTTTTCGAGGCAAAACCCCGCAAAAAGTCGCGTATGAAATATCTATTGTGAGGTTTGTAAAACCCAAAGGGAAAACTCTCAAGTATTTATTTTGTTTCATATTTCCATTCATTTTAGTATTCCTTGTACTTTTAATTACATTCATATCTTGTCATTTTTTGGACGGTTGGTTGAGTTACTCCCATCGGATGTTCTGTTGTGTGTCTATGCATTCTAGACCATAGCATGTGTATCAGGAGTGCTCGGTGGATAACGACCCGAGGGAACTGCTACATGTGTCGGTGCGTCGTAGGTCTACGCCGACCACCGAGAGGGATCAGATGATAGCTAGTTGGGTGCGCCCACTGGTGGGATCCTGGAAAGAAATCCGAAGTATGGTTTAGTCTGACTGGAACAGACACACATATTTAAGCTTTATTGTTATTTATGCATGCGATGCCCTACTTATAGTTGCATGTTTACATTCCTCATGTTTATTTAACAATATTATTGACTTCCACTTGTTTATATGAATGCTCGGAGGAGTTCATTGGGATTTTACTGACTGGACTCGTCATCCATTTTCTTCTGTGATGATTGAATGCAAATCCGAATACGAGTAAAGGCAAAACTTTAGGCGACTACCTCTGATTGCCTACCCTTGAGGAGTACTTGTATGTATGATTATTTTGATATTTTGATTCTTTTGGGAATTGGGGAGTGATTTGACCTTGTACATGCTTAGTTATATATGGTACAACGGTTTACTTCAAAATTTATAGGGTTTTTTCCACTTTAGGTTTTGTTAAATTATTTCATGAAATTTTTAGCATTTAAAATACGACTTCCGCTGAATATCTTAACCTACACAAGTAGATATGAAATTCGAGACAGAGTAGGACGGGTAGGTGTCGTACATGTGTAGTTGGGCCAGCAGGCAAGGAGTACACGGAGGCACGTCACCCCGGGGCGGCGAGGGCCGCCACAGTTGGTATCAGAGCCCAGGTTGGCTTAAGATATTGTGACACCAACGCCATAGTTGGTATTAGAGTAAAGAAGAAGTCATAAGACAATCAAACTTAATTAATGAATTTAGATATGGAAGCCCGAAGTAATTACCTTAGAACTTTAGTTGGGAAGTGATGAGGCGGGTAGAGTTAGAATTTATGTATGTGTTATATTTTCAAGTTACCATATGATATACGTATATACCTCGAGACCGATCCGGAGCACGTTCTCGATGCTGATTAAGAACGGAGAGTCTGGTGCGCCGTTTGAGACTGTACAGACTAACGATGCGACTAGGGATGTCGCGATTAGGGCAAGTGTGGAGGATAGACTCTCGGATTAAGAGACACTTATGGCTTATGTATTACGGCTATTACGCGAGCAGACCGCGGTACTGGCGGCACTAACTTCATGTAGAGTGTTTGTCGTTATGACTGTACCGGCGGGGACAGCTGATGTTCAGAGGATACCACACACACCAGTTCAGGGGGTAGCAGCAGAGGCACCCACGAGAGATAGCTACCGCAGTGGTTCCTTTGGAAACGTCGACTCTTCCGCCTCCACACACGACAATAGATCAGGTTACTGTCACCCCTACTGTTGACACTCCTTCGACTTCAACATTCGTTTTGGCTCCAGAGGTGAAGTTATTGAGAGAGTTTTTGAAGTTTCAACCTGGATTCTTTTACGGCAGCAGTGATCCCGAGGCTGCTGGGAGATGGATAGTGTCCCATCAGCGTTTCCATAAGCTGATGAGGAACGACGAGACATTACATGCACGACTTTCGTGAGCCTGTTTGAGAGGACATGCGGCAGTTTGGTGGATGACATATACAGATACTCATCCTGAACCGCTGACATGGGCTGAGTTTAGGGAGTTATTTTATGATCAATACATATCGATGGAGGTTAGATTGAGACCGAGGGAGGAATTCTTGGCCTTGCGACAGAGGAATCGGACTTTAATGCAATATATGGAGAGGTTGACATTTGCTCCGGTTCTCTCTAGATGTTGTCGGGACAGAGCGCTTGCAAATTTATTATTTCACCAGAGTGGTTGATGATAGGATTGCGTCAGCAGTTGTCTCGACCGGAGCCACGACACCGCAAGAGATCTTTGACATGGCATTGGCTCACGAGACATACCTACTGCAGAGGGTTGGCCGACGTGTGACGTGTGACGTGTGACTGTTAGGCAAAAAAATTATACCACAAATAAGCAACCAACACACCATAGCCATCCATACCTACATTCTGTGTGTCTAAGCCTACCGCGACGTCCACTTGGGTCCGAGCTGGCGTCCATGTCTGTAAATTTGATTACAATTACTAAAATGGGCGTTACAGATGATGTGGAACAAATAATTGTCTACACTATCTATTGCACCCTCTATTTCTATAGGGTACGATAAGCAATATTTGCTATGCGACCTCGTAAAAACCAAATAAAAAATACAAAAAGTGACAAAAAAAGAAATCACAACTACCGTACTTTGCGTTTTCTAATTTTACTCAATGTACTTTCCTTTTTTTCATTTTATCTAGTTTTTTGTACTTATCATATATATAAGATAATTACAAATAAGTTTTATAAAAAAAGATAAATACGAAAAATGATATTTTTTGAAATGTCGCATATTAAGTATAAATGAAAATCGTATTTTATAAATATAATATTTGTATAATCATTTAATAACATATAATTAATTAATACTCGCCAAAACAAATATAAATCATTTAATAATTATTGAATTCAAAAGAGAAGTTGCCACCTTTGGGATATAGGGTGCAATCCACATTACCAATCGGAGATTATTTTAATCATTAAATGTGTATTTATGCCAATTAGAACGGAACTGGACATCCCCTCCACATCGATGATGTGGCAAACATTATAGCTACAATCCACATTTACCATCGGAGGTGCTCTGAGTTTCTCTCCTCCGTGGCCTCCGCAAATGCATTCGACCCTACCCCTCCTTGTAGGGGAAGTCCAAACACAAAAAGAAGAGGCAACAACAACATAATACATCAATAAATAGATTGATTCATGAATTCATGCCATGAAACTCAATAACATAAATGGATTTCAAAAAACTTTTTTAAAAGGCCAAGTTAATTTGACAAAAAAAGGCCAAGTTAGATTTCGAATTTGGTGTATGAACTCATGTTTGGAGGCCTAAAGGAGTAGGAAATTGACCTTTAAAGCCATGAAACTCATTTCAATTTTTTTTAAAAAAAAAAAACCAATTTAAGAATTCATTGACCTCCATTTGCATGACTAAAGCTTAAAGGAAAGTGAAAACCCATCATCTAGCTTGGCTCACTTGAAAATTTAGTGTTTTCTCTCTTGAATCTATTCCCTTAGCTTTTAATGTCCCACTCCATCACTAATTTCTCTCTTTGGTTGATATAATTTAGGACTTTTGAACATACTCTATACACATACCATGGGAAATCTTACAATAGAGCCTAAATATATACACATACCATAGGAATCCTTCAAAATATGTTGTGTTTTTATAACTCATTGATTAATGTGTTGAATTAGAACTCAATGGTCAGACCTAGTGATTTTCATAAGATCCATCAATTAAGAACCTTTAATCCCCACCATATCTAGCCTAAGATCTCTTCATTTCATCAATCCCAATTTGCATCCAAGGTTTTAAATAATCATTTAAACTTAAGTTGTTAATTGATTTATTTAGCTCATTCATACTTTAGGCACCTCAATAGCCTTAATATAACTTAGAACATGACATATTAAAACATTTATTTAGCTTAGCCTAAGTTGTAGTCTCATTTATTAAATCAAATTCTCATTACTTAAACTAAGACTTCATTTGCCTAACACTCAGGGCACCGCGCCTACGTGCATCTTGAGGTGCTATACGGCCTTTTCATTTATTAATTCTACTACTAAGCTTTGATTTATTCATTCAACATAGCTTAGGATGTTTTTATCGATCTTATTTAGTAATTTACTAAGCTACTTAAGTATACCCATATACAAGCCTATATTGTAATGACCTCGATCCTTATTAAGGCCTCGTTCAACCTAAAACCCTAATTAAGCTTTGGATACACCAACCAGACTTATTTGAAGCCATCATCCACTTCACGATACTTGATAAAACAACATGTATATCTAGAGGAAAACTGAATGAAATAAGAGTAATAACAACGGAAGGCTTTAAAATAATGTTTCCCAAATTGAAATACAAAATCCGGATAAAATCGATGAAAGATAAAAGTTACCTAAACCATATGATAATATAATATTATACAAGAAGATTAAGACTTTTATCATATAACTAAAAAGTAATTTCAAACATCGAAAGACAAAAGACTAAACTCCTAAGCTTGCCTTATTTTTCCGTTCCTGCATGCTAGCTGAGGTACCTGAGATTGTTGAAAAGGGAAGCAAGGTGAGCATTTAACAGGCTCAGTAAAGTGGTGTTCACTTAGCCATCAGATATACATATAATAAAAACGAGAAATGCAATAGCAATATGAACCAACAACATATTTAAACAAGGTATTGAAGTTCATATAAACAATACATAAGCAACATGCAAGTCTAATAGTTTCCATGGCATGTGATACTGTGACGTTTTCATTTGCTTTATCATTTCATTATTTTCAACTATGGTTCTATTCCACATTTCACTTAGTGTTTTGTTTCGAAAAGAAGACAATATTTTACTTCAAAATATGTTACTTTATAGAAATCGACGTAGACAACTTGAATAATTCTATCACGATCTCATTGTGATTTTTTCCAGTCAAGTTCGGTTTGTCTAATTAGTTTCTATTTTCGAAAACCACGTGTCTCCTATTTCTTTTCATTGAGACTATTTCTATAACGGCCCAAAAATTCAAAATCCTAATTACACGCTAATTTGAAGATTTTGACCTAGTCCCACATGGAATACTCGGTCAAACATTGGACATTGAGGCCGAATTATAATAGTGTGACACATAAATTAGCTATAAGGTTAGGATACTAAATAAATGAGTTAAATTAATGTGATCTACAATTTATAAAGTTATAGCTTTTATTAAATCTAAATAAATTATTTAACTTATGATTAAGTGATTAATTGAATAATTTAGGGGTTGAAGTAGTAAGGTGTAATGATTTAAATGGTGGAGATACAATGTAACTAGGTGTTGATTAAGTAAATGAGTGGATGAATGTACGAATGACACCCCATTAAAAGAAAAAAAAGAAAAGAAAATGAAATACACAAACCACTCATTTGGCGACACCTAACCCGACCTGTAATGGCCTAGATTTAATTCGCCATTATTAATGACGTGGTTGCGGATGTGGCTGAAAGCTCAGACGCACGTGGAACCCGCAGCTAGGCTAATGCACGCTTGGAACTAGATAAATAGTTACTTTACGTGCTGATTCGTTTAGTTTGCGATGTTTATATTGAAATAGAGTAAATGTCATCACAATGTGTGAGATTATATTACATTTGACGTGCGAGGCGGTGTGTTAAGTATTCACCTCGATATGTGTGTCGACGAGGGTGTCGGGTAGTCTAAACGACTTAACACTAGGATGAGGGAAATAATACACACATAAAATGAATAAATTGGTTAAATAATTATTTGTAATGCATCTTTGGTGGCTAGGGACATGGTAGTACGCATATGTCGTGGTTCGAGATGCGAAACCAGGCATCGAAACACCCGAAACATCACTTTTTAAGTTAAAAGACAAGGGTGAGTGCGCCATTGGTGTCAATTTCGAAGTCATTAGAGGTTGCAAATGGAGTAAATGGAGTGCATTGGATTGTCTTGAGATGTGCAAGTGAGAAGAGATGCCATTTGACGATAAAAAGTCAATAGGACTTTCATTCCACCCCTTTTTCTCTCTCCTTATCCCATAATCCGAAAATTAAAGAAGAAGAAACAAGGGTTTGGGGATCAAACTTGGTGATTTGAGGAGTATGGAGTGGGGAAAACATCAAAAGCAAGGTGAGAATCACAAACACCTCAACTTTCTCTATCTTTTTATCTTAATTTTTGAGGTGTTGGTGTGAATCCAATAGGGATTGTTTGGTGGCTGTTGAGTTGTTGTTTTGATGGGTTTGAAGTGCTTTCTAGTTCAATTGTTGGTGTTGTGGTTGTTGTTGGTGTCGGTAGGGTTGTTGAAAACCCATAAATCATAGCAAGTTTGTTGTCTAGAATGCGATTAGCGCGCTAATGTTCTTCATGATGGAGAACATATAACTACTTGGGAATCTAGTGCACTAATTCCCAGACCCAACGTGCTAGATCTTGCGGTTTTGATATTATTTTTGTTAAGTGACATAAAACACATACAATTGACTAAAAATCAATTATAAATGGAAATAGGTCATTTCGGGCGATAATTTGGGATATCTGGGACTAGGCAGAGCCAAACCAGGGGTTATTGATGGGACACAGAGTGCGGTTTGAGGTGTGTAGTATCACAATTGAGATTTCTTTAGCAGTACTTTATTTTGCTTTTGAATTCATATTTTGTCTTTCATTACTCTATTCTTGGCGTGTTATAATGGACGGACGTTGAGGCTCTCCCTACGTGCCATTTATGTGTGTATGTCCATGGGCCATAACATCTATGTCATCTTGGTGAATAGGAAAACCCGAGATTCGTCGTAGGTTTTACGCTAACAACCTAGTGGATCCAGATACTGGCCTTGCTTGAGTGTTACTCGCCGACAGCAGTCTATTGGGAGTCCGAAGTATGGCGCTAGTCTGACCCTAGGCTCTAGGAACACACAATATGAGCTTTCACTATTACTTATACATGCGATGAGCACAGTTGCATGTTTTTATTTCGCATGTTTATTTAATAGTTTTGTTTAAATTCTAGTTTTACTTTCCGTATTGCTCACTTAATTTCCTTGGGAATACTCACTCTAAACTCGTCATCTGCTTTTTGTGATGGCTTAAGTGCAGATCCTAGTACGAGTCATGGCAAAGTCAAGCTACCAAAATATTTGTGATTCATAGGCATCGAGCCAGGCTCGTACGTTTGTATTATACGTATTTTATTTTATTTAGGTATTTGGGATTGTGAGATACCTCAGGACTCTATATTTTTTATATAATGACACGTTGAGGTGCATTTTTGGTCTATGATGGTATATGGGTTTTTCACTTTAGGTATCAGAGTTAAATGCATGACTTTAATGTTTCATATTCTAATTGTCATGATAAAAGACTTCTACTGTGGTTTATTTAGGATTAAAAGGATATGATAAGCAAATGATTTTAGTTCAGTAACAACTTATACGATAAATTGTTGTTTATTAAGGTTGAAACGATTAAATGGTGGATGGGATGACATGTGGGGCATAGCTGGCGCTGGTAGGTCAGGTTGTGCGCCTGCATTGGCCCATGCGGCGGTCCATTTAGAAAATGGATCATTACATTTTGGTATCAGATCATGTTAGTAAACCTCGAGGGATTGAAATTTAACTTTGATACGATTACATTCGTGGTATAATTTTAGGATAAACCTGATGAATAAACTTTAGATGTAGAAACCCAAAGGAATTGCCTAAAGTTCTAGTTGGGAAGTGAGGTGAGATAGGTAGAAATCAGGAATATACGTGTTATATGCTTTGGTTGCAATATACATATGATATACGTAAATTAGTACTAAGGCTGATTCGACGCACATTCTTCGATGTAGATACCGATGGACGGATAACCTTCTAATATTACTCAGCATGAGGTCGGAGATACTAGTTATCCGACGAGATCGACTTTGATGTTGGAGTCATTAGCGCGAACTATGAATGATAGGTTCGCGATTTTGATAGAGATGATGAGAGCTCGGGATGCTAGGGAGACTACGATAGCTTTGACTACCACTTTGGCCGCACTGGTGATGACTACTCGGAGAGTCGTAGCTCCTGCTACAGCCGAGGCTCAAGTATAGGCGACAGTATTCGAGACATTTGCCGAGAGGGCTACACTAGTAGCAGTACCTGTGGAGGCCACAGCGGTGCTTACACCTGCGACTACTAGGCAGCTAACAGCGACATCTACTCCTGGGAGCCTGATGACGGTTGAGGCAAAGAAGATGAGGGACTTCACATTTTTATGGAGCTAGAGATCTATAGGTAGCCGTGAGGTGGTTGTTATCTCAAGAGCGACTACATGAATTGATGCAGGTTGAGGAGATTGATTGACCAAGATTATCGAGTTTTGCTTCAGAGCTAATGCAACGATTTGGTGGACTATAGACATTGCGACTCATCATGTTGTGACTACTTGGACGGAGTTCCGGACATTGTTTATGGATGAGTATATACGGATGGAGGTTAAAGTTCAATTGAGGGAGGAGTTTTTGTCATTGGTTCAGGGTGAATGTCGGTCTCGATATATATGGAGTGGTACCGATATATGTTGTCGTACTATATGGACATAACTGGTACATATTGACTGCAGATATATTATTTTGTCCGAGGTCTAAATGAGAAGATTGCGAGCACGGTTGTATCCAGTGGAGCTCGTACTTTAGCAGAGATCTACGATAGGTCCCTCGCACACGAGACATATCTGGTTCGGAGGGCCAGTCGATTAGCGATTCAGCTGTGCTGCAGGCCGAAGAAAAAATGAGAGATCAGGGCTGACAAAGACAAGGCTAGAGACCTCGTCGAGGCGATTCACAATTTGATCAGGGTTGCAGAGGTGACAGAGATCGTCGTGATGACCGGGATAGATGTGATGATCACCAAGCAACATATTCCATGGCTTATGTACCAATTGATCAGCCTAGATAGCAGTATAGGCAGGATAGAAGTCAGAGAGGCCATAGTCGAGGCCAGGGTTAAGCATAGAGTTAGAAGAGTTTTGGCGGGTCAGAGATTCACACATGTTACCGATGCGGTCATGTTCGGCATATTGTGGCAAATTGTACCAGACTAGCACCACTACTATTACAAACGGAGCATGCCAGAGATACGTCTTAGACTACAGCTTTTAGGGTTGCGCAATCAAACGGGGAGGCGACCAGACAGCTTGTTGAGGGTACGTTATCTGTTTGTGGTATTCCCATGCATATTATTATGGATTCTAGTAGCACACTTTCTTTTATTTCTGGATGCATTGTAGGAGAGTTAAGGTTACCTACACAGGCTTTCAATACACATCTTGTTCTCGGTATGACAGTTAGGGATAAGATTTACCATAACTTGATATGTCGAAATTGTATTGTGGAGATTGAGGACATTAACTATCGGCTGATTTAAGAGTGTTAAATTATTTGAAATTCGATGTGATGTTCAGTATGGATTGGTTGTCATCTTATCACGCACAGATCAACTATCTCAGCAAGACTGTGACGTTTGGCATCGAGGGACTTCCAAGGTTTACATTTGTCTGGGTTGCGTCTGCATTACCTATCATTCAAGGCAGACTAGCGACGTCGCAGAAGATGTAGGCGTGCGTGGCTATAGTTGAGCTGGAGCGTAAGATGGTGCATAAGGTTGAGGATGTTCCGATCGTCTGCGAGTTTCTAGATGTGTTCCCCGATGATTTGCCAAGATTGCCACCACCGATAGCTATTCAGTTTGTCATTGAGCTAATTTCGAGGACTTAGGCAATCTACAGCAGACAGTATAAGATGTCAGAATTAGAGCATGAGGAGTTGAGGACCCAGTTAGAGGACTTATTGTAGAGGAGCTTCATTCACACTAGCATGTCACCTTAGGGAGCTTCAGTTCTTTTTGTGAAGAATAAGGACGGCTCGATACGGATGTGTGTAGATTATCGAAAGTTGAATCAGGTGATGATTTGAAATCGTTACCCACTTCCAAGGATTGACGACTTATTCAATCAGTTGGATGGGGGAAAGTTCTTCTCGAAGATCGACTTACGATCAGGATACTATCGGTTTAGGATTCGAGAAGAGGATGCGGAGAAGACCGTGTTTGGTACGCGTTACGAATTATTCAAGTTTACAATCATTCCCTTTGGGCTAACTAACGCACCAACAATCTTCGTAGATTTGATACACAGGGTGTTGAGGCCATTTTTAGTAAGACTCGCGTGGAGCACGAGAGGTATCTCAGAGATGTGTTGACAACGGAAGCTGGGAGAGCATCAAATTTATGTCAAGTTCAGCAAGTGTGCATTTTGGCTGAGTGAGGTGAAGTTCTTGGGCCATGTCATCAGTGATTAGGGCATATCTGTTGATGGCGACAAGATTCAGACAATTATCGACTAGAAGACAGCCGAGTCTGTATATGACATCTGGAGTTTCCTAAGTTTGGCAGGATATTATAGATGCTTTGTATAGGATTTCTCGATGATTGCGTGTCATTGACGAGGCTGACCAAGAAGGATGTTAGATTCGAATGGTTACAATAGTGTGAGGATGTTTTCTGGGAACCGAAGAGGAAATTGACTTTGGCTCCAATTTTGGCACTACCTGCAACAGGTAAAGGGTTTTCAGTTTATACTGATGTATCAGGCACTGGGTTAGGTGGCGTGTTGATGCAGGATGGACACCCAATGGGCTATTTATCTCAATAGTTGAGACCTCATGAGGTAAACTATCCAGTGCACTACTTGGAGCTTGCGGCAGTCGTGTTTGCACTGAAGGCCTTAAGGCATTACCTATATGATGAGAGGTTTATGTTGTACACATACCATCAGAGTTTGAGGTATCTGTTCATTTAGAGGGAGTTGAACATGCAACAACGATGATGGCTCGAGTTACAGAAGGACTATGACTTCACCATAGAGTATCATCGGGTAAGGCGAATGCGTTGCTGATGGACTGAGTAGGAGCAACATCGGGAGCCATACAGTACTGCAGCACATGACACATGAGCATAAGTTGTTTGAGGTAGCATCAATGTATTATTTGACAGAGGCTATTGTTGGGCTACAAATTTGTTGTAAGATGTGAGTTCCTACAGTGTCTCTAGAGCGGGTTGCTGAGTTGTAGAAAGTTTATGACCGATATTTTCAAATCAGTGGTGTGGCTCAGGATTCGAGGCCCACTGAATGGTTTGAGGGGTCAGACATGTGCTTAAGACACAGAGGTCTATTGTGTATATAAGGGGTATCGGAGCTCAAGAACAGCATTTTTGAGGACGCACACCGGTCACGATGTACAGTTCATCCCGATCGGACCAAAATGTATCACCATCCGTGGAGATTATTTTGGTGGCCAGGGAAGAAGGGCGACGTGGGAAGATACGTCCGGAGTTGTCATATTTGCCAGCAGGTGAAGGCTTAGTACAAGAGACCAGCTAGGTTGCTACAGCCGCTGCCCATTCCTCAGTGGAAGTGGGAGTACGTGACGATGGACTTCGTTAGCGGCCTACCTCAGAGATTGAGGAGACACGATACGATTTGGGTGGTTATCGACAAGTGGACGAAGTCAGCACATTTTATACCAATCGCCATGAGATATTTTGTTACACAGCTAAGTACTATCTTCAAGATAGAGATTGTCATGTTTCATAGTGTACCAATCTCCATTATTTTTGACAGGGATCCGAGGTTTACATCTAGACTTTGGGAGAGTATGCAGAGAGTAGTTTGGCACTTACTTATAGCTTAGCACTGCGTATCATCCTTATACTAACGGGCAGTTAGAGCGATTGATTTAGATTCTTGATGATATGCTCAGGGCGTGTATATTAAAGTTTGGTAGATCGTTGGAGGATCACTTACCTTTATGTGAGTTTGCCAACAACAACAACTATCAGGCGAGTATCGGGATGTCACCGTTTGAGGCACTTTATAGTAAGCCATGCAGCTCACCAATATGTTGGGCGGCACTGGAGGGTATAATGGCTATAGGAGCTAAGGTCTCTATTGACCATATTGAGAATGTGAAACATATCTAGCAGCGCAGGATAGGTAGAAGAAATATGCGACAAGTATCTTGAGGGTCTGAGCTACAAGGTTGGAGACTTGGTGTATTTGAAAATCTCACCATGGAAGAGTCATCAGAGGTTTGACATAAAGGGGAAACTAGCACCAAAGTTCATTGGACCGTTTTGTTGGGTCATGTACCCTAGGTCAATCCATAAATGTCTTTATGAATACTTTTAGTTAATAAAATAGAGGATTTCATTTGTTGTTTATTATAATTAATTTGCATGTTTACATTATAATAAGATCCATGGGTATTTACAGAAATATCTTAAATGTCCCTAGTCGATCATTATACTGGGAACTATAACGAGTTAAGACTAGTGTGAGTCTAGATTAATGATCATATGATGATTATACGTATAGGGATACGAATCAAAATCACGAGTACTTGTTAGGGAACAAAGTCTTGCTATGAGAACATCACATGGATTAAGTCATAGTTGTTTCTCATGATAGGTATATTTTTCAGTCCTCTGACTTGAGATTACCAGAGACTTCAACATTAGGAACATAGTGATTTGACACTATCAAACGTTGTCTTTAACAAGACGATTATAAGGGTTGTGATTGGTTACTGTGTGAGCAATGTGATGAAGTTGTGTAATCAAAATAGAATTTGTCCCTCTCATATAAAGAGAGATATACAGTGGATCCCTCGATGTGTTAGACCGTTAAAAGACCTAGTCTAAGTGAATTAACATTGATCAATGTCACTTTGATGTCTTTAGTCTACCTAAAGATCGAGACTAGTACGATTGAACATGTTGGATGACAATTCCATGCCTTATGTTTGATTAAAAGGATATCGTGTGACAAAAGGATGTTATATACACTATTGATTAGGTTGTATCGATTTGATATTCGTACAACTTGGGTAGTCATAATGTCTTGCTAGAGGCTACTTATGACTTGTATACCAAAATGTGTTTTGGTACACTGCCAACGTTGTATGAGCCTATTGGGTCGCACTCTAAGAATGATTTTGCGAGATTTTAAGATAGTTCAGAAAAATGAATTTTATATGATAAAATTTATGACGGAAACGTCCTTGTGGTGTATTACACTTATACTTCTTTAAGTAGGGGTATATATGTAATTTACTTAATCGTCTATATACAAGGGTTGTATAAATAGACGCTTTAAGTTAAAACACATGTACGAAAGATTAAAAGCCCGAAACTCTATTTTCGTTATAGAAACGACTTAGGGTTTTTGGTATGCTCTGGATCGTTTTGGAGAGAAACAAAAAGGTTTGGTATTCTCTCGAAGCCAGCACTTCAAATCTCGCCGCCGTTCGTGTGTGGACTGGCGATAGAGGCGTTCGTCATTAGCGCACCTTAGAGATCGATCAACCTTCGAAAAGGTATATTGCGATCGAGGTATGATTAAGTTTTCATGGTTTAAACGTTTTTAATGGAATTGGATTCGGATCTGTTGGGGTTTTTGTCAAAATTGTTTTGTAATCTCCCCTGCGTATGAACCCCAAAACCCAACTTGTGGTATTTGAGCCTTCGAGTTCGATTCCATTAAATTCATTGCATGTTTTCTTCTGATATATACATGATATATGATTGAAATCATGTTAATAGTTTATGTATATGTGATATACATAAGTTAACTTTGAGATTTATTATCATGTTTTGTGTATATGATACACATATTCGTGATTTAATTAAAATCAGTTTCGTACATGTCAGTAACCATGTTAGGTTAATTCAAATAATTTTAATGAATTGAATTTCGTGTTCTGTGATCCATGACACCATTATGTTCGATTGAGATAGTAGTTCATGATTCAATTACATGTTTGTGATTATTTAGATGAGGACCGAAATTGCAAATAATTGATTTTCAAAATTATTTATTTATAAATAATTCATTTTCGAAATTATTTATTTATAATTAATTAATTTTCGAAATTATTTATTTATCTTGTTATATCTATTTTGTTATGAAGTTTCTATTTGATAAAGATAGATAACAAATTAGAATAAGAGATAAATATCAAGAATCTTGTTATTGGTGATATACTAGAATTCAAATATCTTAAATCCAAAATAATTAATTAATTTTTGAAATTATTTATTTATCTTGTTATATCTATTTTGTTATGAAGTTTCTATTTGATAAAGATAGATAACAAATTAGAATAGAGATAAATATCAATAATCTTGTTATTGGTGATATACTAGGATTCAAATATCTTAAATCCAAAATAAATAATTAATTTTCGAAATTAATTATTTATCTTGTTATATCTATTTTGTTATGAAGTTTCTATTTGATAAAGATAGATAACAAATTAGAATATGAGATAAATATCAAGAATCTTGTTATTGGTGATATACTAGGATTCAAATATCTTAAATTCTAATTGGATTAGGATAAGATGATTAGTTAGATGTGGGCCCGGGTTAATTAAAATGTTTTAATTGACTTAATTTCGGATAAATTAAGGGGTTAATTTAGGATAATAAAATCAGCGAAAAATTATGATTTTCTATAGCGAATTTTAATTTTCGAAGTTGAGATTCGTCTTAAAAAAAAAAAAAAAAAAAAAACGGGGGCGCTGCCCCTGTTCCCCCTCATCCTAGCGTATGGAAATTCTTTTGTTAGTGAAAAGTACAAAAAAAAACAAAAAAGAAATTTCCAAATTGTTTAGTGATTGAACAAATCAATAAAATATATGATATTTCATTGTTTACATAAAATCACTAAAACTGAATAAAATTCCTCTATTAAATTTTAAGTCTCGTGCCATCCATTTTAAACACTTGTCAATGCCTCGATCACACTAATGGGTGTATTGTGTTATCTTGGTGAGACAAGTTGGGTAAGAGTTACCTTAATGTTTAAAATGGTCCGACTTAATAAAGCCATCAAAATAGTTTCGAGCTTTAGGTAAATGATGAGATAAAAACATGCTAAGACATAAGATGTCCCATATCTCATAAAAGGATCTAAAAATTACATAAGATGTAATTGGTAACTGTTACCTACCTAAATAATCTAATTCTGTGTTTCATGCCATATCTGTCACAGAATTAGGTGAAATATGGATTTTAGTCCCATAAATAAAAAGTACGTTTTAGGAGGGTTGTTAATTTAGTTGGACTCTATTCTTCTATACTAAAATAAACTTTGCATAATCTTTATTGTAGATCAATGGTCTCTTCAAGTAACAATAATCCCCTGTCACTACGATCCATCCTTGAGAAGGATAAGCTATATGGGACTAACTTTCTTGATTGGTTCAAAAACTTGAGAATTGTTCTTAAGCATGAACGCAAGTTGTATGTCCTGGATGCTTTAATCCCTGAGGACCCACCAGCCAATGCTACGAAAGCTGTGAAGGATGCGCATAATAAGCATGTCAACGATTCTACCGATGTTGCATGCATTATGCTTGGCAACTATGGTTCTAAACTTGAAGGACATGGAACTAATGGAAGCCAACGACATGGCTATAACTTATTTGAAGGAAATGTTCCAACAAAGAAGCTAGGCAAGAAAGGTTCGAGAAAGTCAAGAACTTACATTCTTGCAAGATGACCGAGGTTGCGTCGGTTAGTCCTCATGTTCGAAGATGAAGGGCTATGTTGACCGGCTTGATAGACTCGGATTTCGCATAAGCCAAGAGTTGGCTACGGATTTGATCCTGAATTCATTACCAGAAAGTTACTCACAATTTGTGATGAACTATAATATGAATAATATGGAGAAATCAATTTCAGAGTTGCATTCGATGCTCAAAACTGTTGAACAAAATATCAAGAAACCCTTAGTAATGTGTTGATGGTCTAAAAGGGAAAGGGAATGAAAAAAAGGCAAACGCAAGGCTAGAGTTGCCAAGGCCGTTGATGCACCAGTCGCAAAGCCTATGGAACAAGTCAAGCCCCAACTTGTTCCTGCTTCAAAACACCCCAAAGAAAACGAAAGAAATTGTCATTTATGTAATCAAACCTATCTCTGGCATTATCATCTCGGGCACATAAACGAGAAACGCATAACGAAGCTCTATAAAGATGGGCTTCTAGATTCATTTGATTTAGAAACATATGACACGTGCGTATCTTGTTTGCTAGGAAAGATGACTAAAAGTCCCTTTACTGGACACAGTGAAAGGGTAGTGATTTATTGGGTCTAATACATACTGATGTATGCGGTCCCATAAACATAATGGCTAGAGGAGGTTATCAGTACTTCATTACATTTACTGATGATTTCAGCAGATATGGTTATGTATATCTAATGAAATATAAAGCTGAATCATTTGAACTGTTTCGAACGTTTCAAAATGAATTGCAGAATCAACTTGGTAAAACTATCAAAACACTTCGGTCAGATCGTAGTGGTGAATATTTGAGCCAAGAATTTGATGATCATCTTAGAAATTGTGGGATTGTCTCCCAATTGACTCCACCAGCAACTCCACAGTGGAATGAAGTTTCTGAAAGGAGAAATTGAACCTTATTAGATATGGTTCGATTTATGATGAGTCATGTAGATCTTCCATTATCCTTTTGGGGTTATGCATTACAAACTGCAACTTTCACTCTAAATCGAGTTGCTTCTAAAGCGGTTGACGAAACACCATATGAGATATGGTACGAGAAGAGGCCTAGTTTGTCTTTCCTTAAGATTTATGGTTGTGAGGCTTACGTAAAACGACAAGTCTCAGAAAAACTAGCACCTAAATCTGACAAGTGTTTATTTGTAGGGTATCCTAAGGAAACAAAAGGATATTACTTTTATAATCCCGCTGAGAACAAAGTGTTTGTTGCTCAGTATGGTGCCTTTATGGAAAAACAATTTATTTCAAAAGACACTAGTGGGAGAGAAATAAATCTTGAAGAAGTTTAAGAATCACAGATAAACACTGAACCGCTACCGAAAGTTCAACAACGTTCTGAACAAGTTGAACCTCCACAAGTGACATAAGGCCCACGTAAATCTGGTAGGGTAAGACATGAGCCAGAGAGATTCGGATTTCTCATTATTGATAGTCGTGATGTGTTGCTTATGGATCAAAATGAGCCCACCACTTATCAAGAGGCTATGTTTGGACCGGACTCAAATAAATGGCTAAGTGCCATGAACTCCGAGATGCAATCCATGTATGATAACCAAGTTTGGAACTTGGTTGATTTACCTGAAGGTGGTAAGACCATTGGATGTAAATGGGTTTTCAAGAAGAAAACTGACATGGATGGCAATGTGCATACTTTTAAAGCAAGACTTGTAGCAAAAGGATTCAGGCAGACTCAAGGTATTGATTATGATGAAACTTTTTCGCCAGTAGCCATGCTTAAATCCCTAAGAATTTAGTTGTCAATGCTGCATATTATGACTATGAGATATGGCAAATGGATGTAATAACAACATTTCTTAATGGAAAGCCGCTTGAGGACGTGTATATGACACAACCTGAAGGTTTTGTACATCCTGAGAATTCTAGGAAGGTATGCAAGCTTCAAAGATCCATTTATGGATTAAAGTAAACTTCTCGGAGTTGGAATCTTCGTTTTGATGAAGCAATCAAAGATTTTGGTTTTATTAAGAACGAAGATGAGCCTTGTGTATACAAGAAGGCCAGCGGGAGTGAAGTTTTTCTGGTACTGTATGTTGATGATATATTACTAATTGGAAATGACATCCCAACATTGCGGAGTGTCAAGTCTTGGTTAGGGAAGTGTTTCTCAATGAAAGACTTAGGAGATGCGGCCTATATCCTAGAGATTAGGATCTATAGGGATAGATCTAAGAGGCTAATCGGTCTAAGTTAGAGTGCTTACATAGACAAGGTGCTGAATAGGTTCAGTTTGCAAGACTCTAAAAGAGGATTGTTGCCAATGTCTCATGGCATAAGTCTCAGCAAGAATCAATGTCGTAAGACAAATGATGAGCGAGATCGTATGAATAAGATTCCATATGCATCAACTATTAGATTTATCATGTATGCCATGCTATGCACTCGACCTGATGTATCATATGCTTTGAGCACTACAAGCAGATATTAGTCAGATCCTGGTGAGAGTCACTTGATAGCAGTAAAAAACATCCTTAAGTACTTAAGAAGGACTAAGGAAGTGTTCTTAGTCCATGGAGGTTTTGAAAATGATCTAGTTGTAAATGGTTACAGAGATGCAAGTTTTCAAACTGATATAGATTATTTTGGATCGCGATCTGGATATGTGTTTACTTTGAATGGGGGTGCGAAGAAGTGGAAAAGTTCGAAACAAAAGAGGCGTGATCATGGATTCTACAATGTGAAGGCGAGTATATTGCAGCGTCCGATGCCGCAAATGAGACAGTTTGGATCAAAAAGTTCATTTCTGAACTAGGTGTGGTTCCAAGTATTGCTAACCCTGTTTGTTTGTATTGTGACAATAACGGGGCAATAGCATAGGCCAAGGAACCTAGATCACACCACAGATCCAAACATATACTCAAGCGTTTTTATCTCATCAGAGAAATTATTGAGAGGGGAGACGTAAAGACTTGCAGAGTACCTACTGAAAACGACGTTATGGATGCATTGACAAAAGCTCTTCCACAAGCAAAACATGATGGTCGTGTTAGATCATTAGGCATTATATGCATGTACGATTGGCTCTAGTGCAAGTGGGAGATGTTGGGGCATGTGCCCTAGGTCAATCCATAAATGTCTTTATGAATACTTTTAGTTAATAAAATAGAGGATTTCATTTGTTGTTTATTATAATTAATTTGCACGTTTACATTATAATAAGATTCATGGGTATTTACAGAAATATCTTAAATGTCCCTAGTGATCATTATACTGGGAACTATAACGAGTTAAGACTAGTGCGAGTCTTGATTGATGATCATATGATGATTATACGTATAGGGATACGAATCAAGATCACGAGTACTTGTTAGGGAACAAAGTACTGGACCGACCCGCTATGAGAACATCACATGGATTAAGTCATAGTTGTTTCTCATGATAGGTATATTTTTCAGTCCTCTGACTCGAGATTACCAGAGACTTCAACATTAGGAACATAGTGATTTGACACTAACAAACGTTGTCTTTAACCAGACGATTATAAAGGTTGTGATTGGTTACCGTGTGAGCAATGCGATGAAGTTGTGTAATCAAAATAGAATTTGTCCCTCTCATATAAAGAGAGATATCCAGTGGATCCCTCGATGTGTTAGACTGTTAAAAGGCCTAGTCTAAGTGAATTGATATTGATCAATGTCACTTGGATGTATTTAGTCTACCTAGAGATCGAGACTAGTACGATTGAACATGTTGGATGACAATTCCATGCCTTATGTTTGATTAAAAGGATATCGTGTGACAAAAAGATGTTATATACACTATTGATTAGGTTGTATCGATTTGATATTCGTACAACTTGGGTAGTCATTTTGTCTTGCTAGAGGCTGCTTATGACTTGTATACCAAAATGTGTTTTGGTACACTGCCAACGTTGTATGAGCCTATTGGGTTACACACTAAGAATGATTTTTGCGAGATTTTAAGATGGTTTAGAAAAATTAATTTTATTTGATAAAATTCATGACGGAAACGTCATTGTGGTGTATTACACTTATACTTCTTTAAGTAGGGGTATATGTGTAATTTACTTAACCGTCTATATACAAGGGTTGTATAAATAGACGCTTTAAGTTAGAACACACGTACGAAAGATTAATAGGTCGAAACTCTATTTTCGTTTTAGAAACGACTTAAGGTTTTTGGTATGCTCTGTATCATTTTGGAGAGAAACAAAAAGGTTTAGTATTCTCTCGAAGCTAGCACTTGAAATCTCGGCCGTTGTTCGTGTGTGGACTGTTGATAGAGGGCGTCGTCGTTGGCAGCGCCTTAGAGATCGATTAACCTTCAGAAAGGTACATTGCGACCGAGGTATGATTAAGTTTTCATGGTTTAAACATTTTTAATGGAATTGGATTCGGATCCTGTTGGGGTTTTTGTTAAAATTGTTTTGTAATCTCCGCCGCGTTTGAACCCCAAAACCCAACAAGTTTAGAGTTGAGAAACACATTGGTAGAGTGGCATACTGTCTGAAGTTGCCACCACAGTTGCCCGGGGTACATCCAGTATTTCATATTTCCATGTAGAGGATGGCTAGGTCGGGATCGAGGCTTATGGTTGATATACGTCAGATTGAGGTGTGACCTGACGTATCACACGAGAAACAACCTATGGAAATCATGGATAGGAAGACTCATATTTTGAGGAATAAGGAGATCACGGAGGCTTTGGTTAGATGGAACATCACAGAACCTAGGAACTCAGATAAGAGCTTGAGTCTACTATGCGAGACGATATCCCCACTTATTTACCGTAAGTATTTTAGTTTAATTTAGATTTTGAGGCGAGATTTCACCTGATTAGGAAGAACTGTAAGAACCTGGATTTAATTCGTCGTTATTAATGATGTGGTTGCAGACGTGGCTGATAGCTTAAATGCTTGTGGGACCCGCAGCTAGGCTAGTGCTTGCTTGGAGCTAGGTAAATAGTTACTTTATGTGCTGATTCGTTTAATTTGCGATGTTTATATTGAAATAGAGTAAATGATATCGCATTTTGTGTGATTATATTACATTTGATGTGTGAAACCGTATGTTAAGTATTAGCCTCGATATGCGTGTCGATAGGAGTATCAGTAGTCTAAATGACTTAACACTAGGCTGGAGGAAATAATACACACATAAAATGAATAAATGGGTTAAATAATCATTTGTAATGCATCTTTAGTGGCTAGGGACATGGTACTACGCAGATACCGCGGTTTGAGACTCGAAATCGGGTGTCGAAACACCCAAAACACCATTTTTTAATTTAAAAGACAAGGGTGAGTGCGCCATTGGTGTCAATTTCAAAGTCATTAGAGGTTGGAAATGGAGTAAATGGAGTGCATTGGATTGCCTTGAGATGTGCAAGTGAGAAGAGATGCCATTTGACTATAAAAAGTCAATAGGACTTTCATTCCACCAATTTTTCTCTCTCCTTAGCTCATAATCTGAAAATTGAAGAAGAAGAAACAAGGTTTTCAGGATCAAACTTGGTGATTTGAGGAGTGTGAAATGGAGAAAACATCAAAAGCAAGGTGAGAATCATAAACACCACAACTTTCTCTATTTTTTGATCATAAATTTTTAACGTGTTGGCGTGAATCTAATAAGGATTGTTTGGTGGTTGTTGAGTTGTTGTTTTAATGGGTTTGAAATGCTATGTAGTTCAGTTGTTAGTGTTGTGGTTGTTGTTGTAAACCCAAAAATTTCAACGAGTTTGTTATCCAGAACGCGATTAGCGTGCTAATAATGTCATCTAGCGCGCTAGATGACAGTTAGCGCGCTAGATGACAGTTAGCGCGCTAGACAAACAAATAGCGCACTAATGTTCTTCATGATGGAGAACGTTGTCACGACCCAAATAACTAATACACGTTTACTTCATTAATCATGACAAAATGACCGTGATATGGGACACGCGGCAAGATACGTGTCATTACACATTATACATTTGATCAGTTGTATACTCTTTGAGTGAGAGATTATTAGACTGCATGGGGTACCAGTGACTATTACATCAAACAGAGATGCTATGTATACGTCCAGGATGTGGCGGAGTATGAAGGAGTAGTATGGTACACGCCTAAAGTTTATTATAGCTTTTCATCCTAGACTAACAGGCAGACTAAAAGATTGATACAGGTTCTCGAGGATATGTTACGGGCGTGCATCTTGGAGTTTGGCGGATCATCGGAGGAGTACCTACCGTTATGTGAGTTTGCATATAACAATAGTTATCAAGCCAGTATTGAGATGGCGCCTTTTGAGGCTTTGTATGGTAGATCGTGTCGCTCACCATCGTGTTGGGCCGAGCCAGAGGACCGGGAGACCGTGGGGCCTGAGATTGTTGTTGATCATACGGAGAAGGTACGACTGATTCTTTAGAGACTCAAGGGAGCCTAGGATTAGCAGAAGAAGTATGCGGACATGTATCACAACGATCTCACGTACGATGAGGGAGCTATAGTGTATCTAAAGGTTTCTCCTCGTGAGGGTCATCAACGATTTTGTTTGAAAGGAAAATTAGCACTGAGATTCATATGGCCTTTCACGATCAAAGAGACGGGTTGGAAACGTTGCATATGAGCTAGTATTACCTCCACAGATGTGGAAATTCATCTGGTGTTTCATATTTCGATGCTTCAACTAGCCAAGTCAAGGGTAGGTGAGAGACCAACAGTGGATTTGAGTCGGATTGATTTGAGTGAAGATATCTCATACGAAGAGCAACCAGTTCAGATTCTTGACCGAAGGGTACAACTATTAAAAAATAAGTCTATCTCGAAGGTGTTAGTCAAATGGCAATTTCATGGAGATTCAGAACTCACTTGGGAACGGGAAGACTATATGCGAGACAGATTTCCGTACCTCTTCGAGTCGGGTAAATTTTAAAATTCGTTTAGTTTAAGTTCGAGGACGAACTTCCTATTAGTTGGGAAGTATTGTCACGGCCCAAATAACTAATACATGTTTACTTCATTAATCAGGACAAAATGACCCGTGACGTGGGACCCGCAGCGAGATACGTATCATTACCGAGGCAAGGGCCGAGATACATTTTATATTTGTGTGATGTATGCCTAGCGTATTGTATATGTGTAGACGACTAAGTCATTGACGGGTATGCAGGTACCGAGGCCAGCGTGGAAGTGCCTCGAGTCGCATGTCGACGTGGGACCGAGTTAACGGCACATTGGGGTAAGATTTAATTATTTACATAACATTTGAAAGTTTTGGGTAATGTGTGGTGTTAATGTGGCCACATCTACTAATAGGTATATAATGGGCCAAAGTTAAGAAAAAAAATACACTTATTAATAGGCCCCTAGATGCACACACACTTATCTCTAGGAAGAGTGTCAAGTGTTGGTGTCATTTGAGAGTGACACAGGGGACAAGCGTGGTGTTGAAGATCACAAGATGCACCTCGAGATACATGTGTGGGTTGATATGTGTGGCTCACATTCAAGCCAACCCAAGTCATTTAAATGGGTCAACTTTACCTCAAAGTTCAACCTTTTCTCAAATAAAAAAAAAAGTGAACTAAAGAGAGAAAACAAAGACGATTAGAAGGAGAAGGAAGAAGGAGAGAGAGAGAGGAAGAGAGCGGGAGAGAGAGACCGAGACCGAGCTCGAAAGTGACCCCAAGGTAAGTTGAATTTTCGTTGTTGTTGTTGTTAAATTCGTTGGGTCGTTATTGTTGGCCGCCATGGAGGTTTGGCCATGGAAGGCTCGGCCTCCATGGTCGAAAGGTGTGAGGAAGAAGATGGCAGGGGTGTCTTCCCCTGCCATCAACTTCAATTGGGTTGGGGTTGGGAGCTAACCCCAACGTCCCAGCGAAGAAGAAAAAATGAAAAAAATAGAGAGAATGCGCGAAGAAGAAGAAAAAATCGGGTCTAGCCGACCTAGGCCCGGGTGGGCCGAGCCGAGCCGGACCCTAACCCGACCGGAACGGGTCATACCGACTTGGATTCAGCTGGAACGGTTCAGGGTTAACCGGACCGACTACAATAAAAAAATATTTAATTAGTTAAATTAATTAAACTGATTTTTAATAAATAAATCCTACAAAATAGAGAAAATATGGAAAAATTTTAGGAAAATTCCGGAAAAATAGGAAAAAATATATTTGTGACCCAAATCAATAGAAATTCGATATTTCCATAAAAAATGAAGAATTCAAAAGTCGATCGAGACGTTATCGTGAGTTTTACCTCGAAAAACGTGAAATGGGTCGATTTGGCCGAAAATAAAAAAATAATGTTCGATTTAGTCTCGACTTTGATTTAGCCTAAAATGGTATATGATTAAATGCTAGGGAACGAAAGGGAGAACTCGGGCATTTGGGCACGCATTACGAAATTGTCGAGGGATCGGCTAGACTAGGACAAATGTGTTCTTTGTAAGTACAACTGTGAGAGTTTTATATTTCATTTCACCCTTATTAATTTATTGGTCTATTGGTAGACATTACTACTTGTCATCTCACACCATTTTGTTCTTGCATCTATTCATGGATGAATATTGTGACATGATGCCTTGTGAATTATCTCATTGCGTCTAATTCTTACACTTTATGTCGTTCTTGAATACAATTGATGAAAACATGCTAATGGACTACTTTGAATTTAAATAGACTTGTATTTGATTTCCTTTGGGCTTTGTAGCCTAACTTGTCCTGGTAACCTAGAATTTTGGAATTATTTGTCTATGAAATTAAAGTTGGGATTATCTAGTGTCCCTTGCACGAGAGATGTGTGGTTCACGGGGACATGGGTCTGTCGGGGTTCCGGCACTCACCACTACACTTGTGCGACACACGAGTTATGGGGCTCGGGGTGGTCGGCAAGTATGAGATTGATGTCTAAAGCGTAGAGCCCACAGCTCCGCTATTTATGCGAGATATGTTGAGTGCAACTCCATATCGTAGGGGGAAAAGGTAGGTAATAGGTCTCACCGCCGACCGGACGTAGATCATTTCGACTTAGCCTGTGTCTGTCTGTATATCTTTAACTGTGGTATTTACTTGCATTATTTGTTTCAACAATTTATTTTGCTCATTTATGCTTTTAAATACCATTCGTTTCTTTTGGAAATGTGACATGAGATTCTCCAGTTAATACTTAAACATCACTATACTCACCGTCTAGTTGTTGACGGTGGGTGTAGGTCTGTCGAGCAGCAGCAGACCCGGGAAGGAGAAGATCGGCGACTTCCTCTGAGTAGTTCGGCGACTCTCCTCTCTCATTTATATGTCTCGACTTTTGTTGTATTATTATTCTTTATGTTATTTTGGGTTGTACAGTGGGTTGAGTGAATAGTTTCATATTTATACATGCTTGTAATGCCGTAGTTTTTCTTGGTTTCTACACTCAGGAATTTTTTTAGAGAATTAATGCTTCCGCAATTACATGATCATTGAATTTGAATGACCATTAAATTGGATAATATATCAATATGTGAATGTGGAGAAATATAGGGACGATAGGCTGACTAATACGTACTTAAGTCTTAGATCATGTGAATTAAAGCTTGAGTGCGGGATTGAGAATTCTAGGAAGGTATGCAAGCTTCAAAGATCCATTTATGGATTAAAGCAAGCTTCTCGGAGTTGGAATCTTCGTTTTGATGAAGCAATCAAGGATTTTGGTTTTATTAAGAACGAAGATAAGCCTCGTGTATACAAGAAGGTCGATTGGGAGTGTAGTTATTTTTTTTACTTTGTATGTTGATGATATATTACTCATTGGAAATGACATCCCAACATTGCGAGTGCCAAGTCTTGGTTAGGGAAGTGTTTCTCAATGAAAGACTTAGGAGCGCACCTATATCCTAGGGATAAAGATCTATAGGGATAGATCTAAGAGGCTAATCGGTCTAAGTCAGAGTGCTTACATAGACAAGGTGTTAAATAGGTTCAGTTTGCAAGACTCTAAAAGAGGATTGTTGCAATTGTCCCATGGCATAAGTCTCAGCAAGAATCAATGTCCTAAGACAAATGATGAGCGAGATCGTATGAATAAGATTCCATATGCATCAACTATTGGATCTATCATGTATGCCATGCTATGCACTCGACCTGATGTATCATATGCTTTGAGCACTAAAAGAAGATATCAGTCAGATCCTGGTGAGAGTCACTGGATAGCAATAAAGAACATCATTAAGTACTTAAGAAGGACTAAGGAAGTGTTCTTGGTCTATGGAGGTTTTGAAAATGATCTAGTTGTAAATGGTTACACAGATGCAAGTTTTCAAACTGATATAGATGATTTTACATCGTGATTTGGATATGTGTTTACTTTGAATTGGGGTGCAAGAAGTCGAAAAGTTCGAAGCATGAGGCTGTGGCGAGATTCTACAATGAAAGTGAGTATATTGCGGCGTCCGATGCAAAGAAAGGAGGATGTTTGGATCAAAAAGTTCATTTCGAACTAGGTGTGGTTCCAAGTATTGCTAACCCTGTTTGTTTGTATCGTGACAATAACGGGGCAATAGCACAAGCCAAGGAACCTAGATCACACCACATATCCAAACATATACTCAGGCGTTTCATCTCTTCAAAGAAATTATTGAGAGGAGAGACGTAAAGATTTGCAGAGTCCTTACCGAAGACAACGTTGTGAATCCATTGACAAAAGCTCTTCCACAAGCAAAACATGATGGTCATGTTAGATCATTAGGCATTAGATGCATGTATGATTGGCCCTCATGCAAGTGGGAGATGTTGGGGCATGTGCCTTAGGTCAATCCATTAACTGTCTTTATGAATACTTTTAGTTAATAAAATAGAGGATTTCATTTCTTTGTTTATTATAATAAATTTGCATGTTTACATTATAATAAGATCCATGGGTATTTACATAAATATCCTAAATGTCCCTAGTCGATCATTATACTGGGAACTATAATGAATTAAGACTAGTGTGAGTCTTGATTGATGATCATATGATGATTATACGTATAGGGATACGAATCAAGATCACGAGTACTTATTAGGGAACAAAGTACTGGAACGACCCGCTATGAGAACATCACATGGATTAAGTCATAGTTGTTTCTCATTATAGGTATATTTTTCAGTCCTCTGACTTGAGATTGCTAGAGACTTCAACATTAGGAACATAGTGATTTGAAACTATCAAACGTTGTCTTTAATCGGACGATTATAAAGGTTGTGATTGGTTACTATGTGAGCAATGTGATAAAGTTGTGTAATCAAGATAGAATTTGTCCCTCTCATATAAAGAGAGATATCCAGTGGATCCCTCGATGTGTTAGACTGTTAAAAGGCTTAGTCTAAGTGGATTGATATTGATCAATGTCACTTGGATGTTTTGATCTACCTAGAGATCGAGACTAGTACGATTGAACATGTTGGATGACAATTCCATGCCTTATGTTTGATCAAAAGGATATCGTGTGACAAAAGGATGTTATATACACTATTGATTAGGTTGTATCGATTTGATATTCGTACAACTTGGGTAGTCATAATGTCTTGCTAGAGGCCGCTTATGACTTGTATACCAAAATGTGTTTTGATACACGCCAACGTTGTATGAGCCTATTGGGTCGCACACTAAGAATGGTTTTGCGAGATTTTAAGATGGTTTCCGAAAAACTGAATTTTATATGATAAAACTCATGACGTAAACGTCCTTGTGGTGTATTACACTTATACTTCTTTAAGTAGGGGTATATGTGTAATTTACTTAACCGTCTATATACAAGGGTTGTATAAATAGACGCTTTAAGTTAGAATACACGGACGAAAGATCAAAAGGCCGAAACTCTCTTTTCGTTTCAGAAACGACTTATGGTTTTTGGTATGCTCTGGATCGTTTTGGAGAGAAAAATAAATGGTTTGGTATTCTCTCGAAGCTAGCACTTCGAATCTCGACCGTCGTTCTTGTGTGGACTGCTGATAGAGGGCGTTCGTCGTTGGCAGCGCCTTAAAGATCGATTAACCTTCAGAAAGGTATATTGCGACTGAGGTAAGATTAAGTTTTCATGGTTTAAACGTTTTAATGGTATTAGATTCAGATCCTGTTGGGGTTTTTGTCAAAATTGTTTTGTAATTTCAGCTGCGTATGAACCCCAAAACCCAACAGTGGTATCGGAGCAAGGTTCGATTCCATTAAATTCATTGCATGTTTTCTTCTAATATATCCATGATATATGATTGAAAGCATGTTAATAGTCGATGTATATGTGATATACATAAGTTGTCTTCGAGATTTATTATCATGTTTTGTGTATATGATACACATATTCATGATTTAATTAAAATCAGTTTGGTACATGCTAGTAACCATGTTAGGTTAATTCAAATAATTTTAATGAATTGAATTTCGAGTTCTGTGATCCATGACACCATTAGGTTCGATCGGGATACTAGTTCATGATTCAATTACATGTTTGTGATTATTTGGATAAGGACCGAAATTGCAAATAATTAATTTTCAAAATTATTTATTTATAAATAATTAATTTTCGAAATTATTTATTTATAATTAATTAAATTTCGAAATTATTTATTTATCTTGTTATATCTATTTTGTTATGAAGTTTCTATTTGATAAAGATAGATAACAAATTAGAATATGAGATAAATATCAAGAATCTTGTTATTGGTGATATACTAGGATTCAAATATCTTAAATCCAAAATAAATAAATAATTTTCGAAATTAATTATTTATCTTGTTATATCTATTTTGTTATGAAGTTTCTATTTGATAAAGATAGATAACAAATTAGATTAGGAGATAAATATCAAGAATCTTGTTATTGATGATATACTAGGATTAAAATATTTTAAATCCTAATTGGATTAGGATAAGACGATTAGTTAGATGTGGGTCCGGGTTAATTAAAATGTTTTAATTGACTTAATTTCGGATAAATTAAGGGGTTAATTTATGATAATAAAATCAGCGAAAAATTATGATTTTCTATAGCGAATTTTAATTTTTGGAATTGAGATTCATCTTCTAAAAAAAAGAACGGGGAGTTTGCGCCTTATACCCAAATCATTGATCGGCCAGTGGGACCGGCGTCTAACTAATCTTAGCGTACGATAAAAAATTTTTGTTAGTGAAATGTATAAAAAAAAAATTCCAAATTGTTTAGTGATTGAACAAATCAATAAAATATATGATATTTCATTATTTACATAAAATCACTAAAACTGAATAAAGTCCCTCTATTAAATTTTAAGTCTCGTGCCATCCATTTTAAACACTTGTCAAGGCCTCGATCACACTAATATAGTTTCAACCACAGTTGGGTGTATTGTGTTATCTTGGTGAGACAAGTTGGGTAAGAGTTACCTTAATGTTTAAAATGGTCCGACTTAATAAAGCCATCAAAATAGTTTTGAGCTTTAGGCAAATGATGAGATAAAAACATGCTAAGACATAAGATGTCCCATATCTCATAAAAGGATCTAAAAATTACATAAGATGTAATTGGTATTTGTTACCTACCTAAATAATCTAGTTCTGTGTTTCATGCCATAACTGTCATAGAATTAGGTGAAATATGGATTTTAGTCCCTTAAATAAACAGTACGTTTTAGGAGGGTTGTTAATTTAGTGGGAGTCTATTCCTCTATACTAAAATAAACTTTGCATAATCTTTATTGTAGATCAATGGCCTCTTCAAGTAACAATAATCTCCTGTCACTGCGATCCATCCTTGAGAAGGATAAGCTATCTGGGGCTAACTTTCTTGATTGGTTCAAAAACTTGAGAATTGTTCTTAAGCATGAACGCAAGTTGTATGTCCTGGATGCTCCAATCCCTGAGGACCCACCAGCCAATGCTAGGAAAGCTGTGAAGGATGCGCATAATAAGCATGTCAACGATTCTACTGATGTTGCATGTATTATGCTAGCAACTATGGTTCCTGAACTTCAGAAGGACATGGAACTAATGGAAGCCTACGACATGTCCGTAACGCTGAAGGAAATGTTCCAACAGCAAGCTAGGCAATAAAGGTTCGAGATAGTCAAGAACCTACATTCTTGCAAGATGACTGAGGGTGTGTCAGTTAGTCCTCATGTTTTGAAGATGAAGGGCTATGTCGACCAGCTTGATAGACTCGGATTTCCCATAAGCCAAAAGTTGGCTACGGATTTGATCCTGAATTCATTACCAGAAAGTTACTCACAATTTATGATGAACTACAATATTAATAATATGGAGAAATCAATTTCAGAGTTGCATTTGATGCTCAAAAGCTGCTGAACAAAATATCAAGAAACCTCTAGTAATATGTTGATGGTCTAAAAGGAAAGGAATGAAGAAGAAAAGCAAATGCAAGGCTAGAGTTGTCAAATTTGTTGTTGCACTGTCGCAAAGCCTATGGAACAAGTCAAGCTTCAAAACACCCAAAAGAAAAAGGAATAAAATTTTCCGTAATCAAACCTATATTTGGCATTGTCGTCTCAGACACATAAACGAGAAAAGCATAACGAAGCTCCATAAAGATGGGCTTCTAGATTCATTTGATTTAGAAACATATGAAACATGCGTATCTTGTTTACTAGGCAAGATGACTAAAAGTCCCTTTACTTGGACACGAGAGAAAGGGCAAGTAATTTATTGGGTTTAATACATATTGATGTATGCGGTCCTATAAACACAATGGCTAGAGGAGGTTATCAATACTACATTACATTTACTGATGATTTCATATATGGTTATGTATATCTTATGAAATATAAAAGTGAATCATTTGAGATGTTTCGAACGTTTCAAAATGAAGTGCAGAATCAACTTGGTAAAACTATCAAAACACTTCGATCAAATCAAGGTGGTTAATATTTAAGCCAAGAATTTGATGATCATCTTAAAAATTGTGGGATTGTCTCCCAATTGACTCCACCAGCAACTCCTCAATGGAATGGAGTTTCTGAAAGGTGAAATCGAACCTTATTAGATATGGTTCGATCTATGATGATTCATGCAGATCTTCCATTATCCTTTTGGGGTTATGCATTACAAACTGCAGCTTTCACTCTAAATCGAGTTCCTTCTAAAGCGGTTGATAAAACACCATATGAGATATGGTACGGGAAGAGACCTAGTTTGTCTTTCCTTAAGATTTGGGGTTGTGAGGCTTACGTAAAACGACAAGTCTTAGAAAAATTAGCACCTAAATCTGACAAGTGTTTATTTGTGGGGGTATCCTAAGGAAACAAATGGATATTACTTTTATAATCCCGTTGAGAACAAAGTGTTTGTTGCTCGGTATGGTGCATTTATGGAAAAATAGTTTATTTCAAAAGACATAAGTGGGAGAGAAATAAATCTTGAAGAAGTTCAAGAATCACAGATAAACCCTGAACCGCTACTGGAAGTTCAACAACGTTCTGAACCAGTTGAACCTCCGTAAGTGACAAATGGCCCACGTAAATCTGGTAGGGTAAGACATGAGCCAAAGAGATTCGGATTTCTCATTACTAATAGTCGTGAAGTGTTGCTTATGGATCAAAATGAGCCCACCACTTATCAGGAGGCTATGTCTGGACCAGACTCAGATAAATGGCTAAATGCCATGAACTCTGAGATGCAATCCATGTATGATAACAAAGTTTGGAACTAGGTTGATTTACCTGAAGGTGGTAAGACCAATGGATGTAAATGGGTTTTCAAGAAGAAAACTGACATGGATGGCAATGTGCATACTTTTAAAGCAAGACTTGTAGCAAAAAGTTTCAAGCAGACTCAAGGTGTTGATTATGATGAAACTTTTTCGACAGTAGCAATGCTTAAATCCATAAGAATTTTAATTGTCATTGCTGCATATTATGACTATGATATATGACAAATGGATGTAAAAATAACATTTTTTAATGGAAAGCTGCTTGAGGACGTGTATATGACACAACCTGAAGGTTTTGTACATCCTGAGAATTCTAAGAAGGTATGCAAGCTTCAAAGATCCATTTATGGATTAAAGCAAGCTTCTCGGAGTTGGAATCTTCGTTTTGATGAAGCAATCAAGGATTTTGGTTTTATTAAGAACGAAGATGAGCCTTGTGTATACAAGAAGGTCAGTGGGAGTGTTGTTATTTTTTGTGTACCGTATGTTAATGATATATTACTCATTGGAAATGACATACCAACATTGCAGAGTGTCAAGTCTTGGTTAGGGAAGTGTTTCTCAATGAAAGACTTAGGATATGAAGCCTATATCCTAGGGATAAAGATCTATAGGGATATATCTAAGAGGCTAATCGGTCTAAGTCAGAGTGCTTACATGGACAAGGTGTTAAATAGGTTCAATTTGCAAGACTCTAAAAGAGGATTGTTGCCAATGTCCCATGGCATAAGTCTCAGCAAGAATCAATGTCCTAGGACAAATGATGAGCGAGATCGTATGAATAAGATTCCATATGCATTAGCTATTGGATCTATCATGTATACCATGCTATGCACTCGACCTGATGTATCATATGCTTTGAGCACTACAAGCGAGATATCGATCGGATCCTGGTGAGAGTCCTTTGGATAGCGGTAAAGAACATCTTTAAGTACTTAAGAAGGACTAAGGAAGTGTTCTTGGTCTATGGGGGTTTTGAAAATGATCTAGTTGTAAATGGTTACACGAGATGCAAGTTTTCAAATTATATATGATTTTAGATCGTGATCTGGATATGTGTTTATTTTGAATGGGGGTGCGAAAAGAAGTGGAAAAGTTCAAAGTAAGAGAGGCGTGGCGGATTCTACAAAGTGTTCGAGTATATTGCGGCGTCCGATGCAAAGAAAAGAAGCGATTTGGATCAAAAAGTTCATTTCGAACTAGGTGTGGTCCCAAGTATTGCTAACCATGTTTGTTTGTATTGTGATAATAACGGGGTAATAGCACAGGCCAAGGAACCTAGATCACACCACAGATCCAAACATATACTCAGGCGTTTGATCTCATCAGAGAAATTATTGAGAGGGGAGTCGTAAAGATTTGCAGAGTACTTACTGAAGACAACGTTGCGGATCCATTGACAAAAGCTCTTCCATAAGCAAAACATGATGGTCATGTTAGATCATTAGGCATTAGATGCATGTATGATTGGCCCTAGTGCAAGTGGGAGATGTTGGGGCATGTGCCGTAGGTCAATCCATTAACTATCTTTATGAATACTTTTAGTTAATAAAATAAAGGATTTCATTTGCCGTTTATTATAATAAATTTGCATGTTTACATTACAATAAGATCCATGGGTATTTACATAAATATCCTAAATGTCCCTAGTCGATCATTATACTATGAACTATAATGAATTAAGACTAATGTGAGTCTTGATTGATGATCATATGATGATTATACGTATAGGGATACGAATCAAGATCACGAGTACTTGTTAGGGAACAAAGTACTGGAACGACCCGCTATGAGAACATCACATGGATTAAGTCATAGTTGTTTCTCATTATAGGTATATTTTTCAGTCCTCTTACTTGAGATTGCCAGAGACTTCAACATTAGGAACATAGTGATTTGACACTATCAAACGTTGTCTTTAATCGGACGATTATAAAGGTTGTGATTGGTTACTATGTGAGCAATGTGATGAAGTTGTGTAATCAAGATAGAATTTGTCCCTCTCATATAAAAAGAGATATCCAGTGGATCCCTCGATGTGTTAGACTGTTAAAAGGCCTAGTCTAAGTGAATTGATATTGATCAATGTCACTTGGATGTTTTCAGTCTACCTAAAGATCGAGACTAGTACGATTGAACATGTTGGATGACAATTCCATGCCTTATGTTTGATCGAAAAGATATCGTGTGACAAAAGGATGTTATATACACTATTGATTAGGTTGTATCGATTTGATATTCGTACAACTTGGGTAGTCATAATGTCTTGTTAGAGGCCGCTTATGACTTGTACCAAAATGTGTTTTGGTACACTACTAACGTTGTATGAGCCTATTGGGTCACACACTAAGAATGGTTTTGCGAGATTTTAAGATGGTTCAGAAAAAATGAGTTTTATATGATAAAATTCATGACGGAAACGTCCTTGTGGTGTATTACACTTATACTTCTTTAAGTAGGGGTATATGTGTAATTTACTTAACCGTCTATATACAAGGGTTGTATAAAGAGACGCTTTAAGTTAGAATACACGGACGAAAGATCAAAAGGTCGAAACTCTATTTTCGTTTCAGAAACGACTTATCGTTTTTGGTATGATCTGGATCGTTTTGGAGAGAAAAACAAAAGGTTTGGTATTCTCTCGAAGCTAGCACTTTGAATCTCGGCCGTCGTTCATGTGTGGACTGCTGATAGAGGGCGTTCGTCATGGCAGCGTCTTAGAGATCGATCAACCTTAACAAAGGTATATTGCGACTGAGGTATGATTAAGTTTTTCATGGTTTAAACGTTTTAATGGAATTAGATTCGGATCCTGTTGGGGTTTTTGTCAAAATTGTTTTGTAATTTCCGCTGCGTATGAACCCCAAAACCCAACATTTAGTACACGTAATTAAAGAGTTAAATCATAAGGAAAACAAAATAATAATTTAAAGGTTATCGAATAGTCACGTAAAGCCCTATATTGTCTGATGAATCTTCTAGAGACTAATCGATACTACGTCATATAGTCTTGTTGATCGTGTCCTTCTTCTTATTCTGTTGTGACTATGCTGTCACCATGATTTTTCCACATCAGTATAAAGTTTGCATAAAAAATCACCTAATTTTCTTGAACGCGTCCTCGCATCTCCATGCGATGTAGTCTGGTGTCGTAATCACAGTTTGCTGGCACGACATGTATCATTCCGAATTGTCTCAAAACTCTTTTTGGTCATGACACTCGACTATATGGAAATAAATTAGAGGACATATTGATATCCAATGATTGTGATCGTCAATATAGTATTCAAGAAGAGACCCGATAACTTCATCATAAGGTTGTCACACCATTTCACTTTCATTTTGCGAGTTGAGTGCATCACAGTAAGCTGATAAAACGTGTGTCGCACTTTGAGTAACTGAAAATGCATCAATCCATCTATATAGAAAAATATAAATTAGTAAAATGAAAATGGAGTTAGTATTATAGAAGTTACAATAAAACAATTGTATTACATGTGTCCTAAAGGGACTTCATTAAGCATCTCTTCTCCATCCATTATTCAAGGTTGAACTCTAGGAACACCTAGGTGCCTTCGTGCTATGAATGGAAATCTATTTCATGCCCACAGTTGTTCAAGAATTGACGCGCCTACAACCTCATGTGCACCCGCGTGAGATCCGCGACATAACTCCCTATACAAAAAACCAAACAGGCACTCCTCCAACCATACTGTCTAGCTGTTTCAAAATCCTCGAGCAACGGTAGAAACATCAAATATACATATCGATTTGACTTGTCGGCAAATAGACAACTACCGATAAGTTAGAGTATGTATGATCGAACATAACGTCGCATTAATTCCCCATCTTTGTCGTCATGTATAGGTGGTACGTTATGTTTAAGCCAATCAACTTTAAGTTTATTTCCATGAAGGTCATCTCCAACATGAATTCGACCAAGTAGCCTCTCACACACCTCGACGTAGTCTGTATTGGTGCTTCTCGTCACAAGCATACCTTCGATAGGTAAGCCGAGTTGTACCTGTACGTCCTAGAATGTAATAGTGCACTCACCACATTGCATGTGAAATGTATGTGTCTCTAGGCACCATCTCTCAACGAATGCAATAATCAAAGACCAATCAAGGCTAAAAAATGATACGCACGAAATCCCATAAAACCCACCGGAACGTAGATATGGGATCATTCGAGAATGATACTCCACCATTCGATCAACTACACCACGACTTCGACGCATGCGCAATGTTTCGTACACCTTATAATTGAAAATAAGATGTCAATATATATGTTTATTATACGTTTATTAATCAACATTGGATCTATCCATCTTAAAAAGTTTACCTGACCCCTCCACGCTCGCGAGGATCTGTATGTAGATTGGAGATGTAATATTGAATAATCTGATAGACCTGGATCCATTGGTGTACAGACTACAATTTAGGTGTTTTTAAAAATTAGTCGTGTTGTTCGAGAAGTCACCTCAATTCATTATTATAGGTTCAAACAATAACGAATACCTAAACATATCATGACGAAGAATTTCTGGATACTTAAGAGGGTTTAATATAATCAAATTACATACTTAAGCCATGAACAAACAATATACAAAATGGACTATTGGTTTTGATTGGAAGATTGAGCTCTGGTTGGACAATTTTTTTTGTTATGTCCATCTGCATGACAAATGCCGCGTCGATTCTTCCTAGTAGAGACTCGATCACGATATTTATTAGGACATGTTATTTTTCTATGTCCTTTTGATGACATATGCAACATCGCAAGGCTCTTGAAACATTAGGAAGATCTATCTCAATTTGCTTTCGTGTTCCCTTTGGTCTCCCTCGACCACGTCTACACCTTGGGTCCGGTATGATCTTTGTTGCAAAAGTTGGCCAATATTTCTCATCTAGAATGGCTTTGAAATTAGAGGAGTAACATTGCGCGTACACATCTATCCGGTAGTATGGCTCAATAAATTGCGAGTAGCTCACTCGAATATAGGCACATACAGCTAACACGTGTGAGCAAGGGAATCCAAACGATTGCCACTTATTGCAACTGCAGCACGCGGTCCTTAAGGATGAAGACTTGGGTATTGTTGCCTTCATGCCTGCGATCTCCATGTAATCTAGTTAGCACTTCAAACTCACTTATGTCACGACTTATCAAATTGACTTGATGCCTCCTTGCAGATTGTTCGTAATGTGTGAGTTTATCCATGACATATTTTATGTACGATTGTCCGTTTGAGATTGCTTCATTAATTTTCTATTTACGTTGATCGTGGTATGTCACCAATCTATAGTAAATCATTTGATTCACCGTTGTTATTGGCAAAAATCGAACCCCCTTCAATACATCGTTAAAACACTCTACAATTAAAAAATAAATTCGTGTAAGTAATATTACTTTAGTGATAACTAAATCGTTGAATACAAAACAAAATTTGCATTTCATAGATACAAACACCATTAGAATTCATCCATCCGTACCGCATGCCTCCGTCATGCGATTGAGTCCATAGTTCTTTGGGGATGACATTGACATATTGCACATATTGAGGGGTTCATGATGATAAGTATCTAAAATACTCCATGCACGCATTAAATTTTTGAACTTGATGTTGACCAGCTGCTCAAGAAAGTAGTTTTTTCAAGGTTTCATATTTGAATTGAGTGTTGAAATTACTGATCAAGTGTCGCAGACAATAACGGTGGTATCCTTTTAGCGGACAAAAACCATTGGTCGATGTGTTGACTGACTCCAAAAGGCCAGAGTGACGACCAGAAATGATGCAAATATCATCTATATCCATCATGTGTTTCCGTAACATCCTAAGAAATCATCCCCACAAATATGTAGATTCGGTTTCTGTAATAGAAAATCATGCCGGTAGTATGTGTCTATTACCATCTACAGAGATATCAATCATTGCTTACCACTATATTTGCCATATCATAAAGTCGCATCAATTTGAAGAAGCGGCATGCAAAATCTAAAAGCGTATATTGATGCTTCAAATGCGAAAAACACACGACGAAATTGAGGATACTAAGTCCTTATCTCATCAGAAGCCCATAGTCTGTGTGACCACTCAATTGTTGTCCTCGAACTCTTAATTTTTACAGCTGCCAACCAGCTTGGCAATCTAGTGTATGACTCATCTCAATCGTCAAATGAATTTGCAACTTCTTTCCTTTTAGCATCTCACATTCGCTTGTAGTTTACTTTATGTCTGTATTTTCTCTTAATTTTTGCATTAATGTCTTGATAGTTATTGTTTAATCTATCTGGACAATCCTTTGGATCTCTCGCGCAAGCATGTTGGCATCGAGTTGGGCATGATTGCATTCTATGTTAGGATTTATACAGTTGTGCGGCACGCCTAATTTTTTGATCTCCCATAATTGTGTTTTCTTTCGCAAACAAGCACGAAAACATCACATACACCCGTCTTGCGCACTTCTGCACTTGATCGCCCAAAAAGTTGTAGTTGGTTTCCATCACATGATATTGACAATGTATGTTAACATGCCACACTTTGACGGCATGTTGTAAGTCTTTTTTGTTGTCAAAGCACATCCCTATTTCCAAATCAAAATTAAGCATGTCCCCCCAGTCTGCTGATAAGAATGTTGGGTCGCAGTGGAGTTGGCATCCTCCTAATCGATTTCATTATATACCGGTAATGGTTTGTGAACTTCATCATCAATTGCTTCCTCCATGAAATTCTCTTCATCGATAGCAAACTGCTCATCATCTTGCACGTTTTCCGCCCTTGGAGGTTCATACCTTGGGTCATTCGTAACAACATTTAGGTTTTCCCAATCGACATATGGTGCAGCATCTTGAGGAGGCGCACGTCCACGTCTGTGCCATTAATGTCCTCATCGCCGTTAGGTTCATCATCACCTTGTGGTGATTGCATATGCAGTCTTTCCATCATCGTTCTAGTGACTGACGTGCTAACATCTTCATCTACTTGTTGGGAATGAACTGTATGATTTTGAAAATAGTCGATTGGCTCGAAAGTTAAATAAATATATATCCTTGCAATTAATTGTAGATTGGTCACTATCGCCCACATCAAGTCAAAGTGCGTCGCGTCTTCCAGCAATACGAGGATAAAATACTGTGAACCATCGGGGAGGATTATCGCGTGACAATAAGTCATCTTTACTATAGTTTCCATAAATGAGATATTGAATGCGTTACATACGTGATCCATCAATTGTTTTCTACTCGTCCCAAACTTAAATATCAACACTGCTTATGGGGGTGCGTTGTACCTAATGTCATTCCTACCATTTACAATTTCGTCGTTCGTATAAAAGAGAAATGGGTTGTTACTATGTTCCATGACCTACATAATTTATTGAACAATGATGATGTAAAAAAGATTGCATATATATCAAACCCCAATGTTGATTAAATTGGGGATTTAAATTGCAAGCAAACTTTCTTATGTAGAGGATCGCCTTAATAGTTTAACTACAAAGCGTACTCATTCGTCTGCATGAAGCACTAATTAATAACTTATAAACCATCATATATGACGAGTACTGCTAAATCAATTAAAATAAAGCATGTATTTCATCAAAGCAAGATCAAGTTGAAAACAATATAAATTAAAAAATTGAAGACCCCGCCAACATGCATGCAATTACATTTTCCTTCCTCCTTGCCTGATTATGTAACATGATTATATATATATGCTAGTTTCAACATTTTGGCTTGCGAGCAAAGCGAGCGGGACTTCAATTAAACTAAGAAATTATGTTTTCTCTTAAGTTTAGCAAGAAATCTAAATTATTAAACTTTTCATTATTGTGGGAATTTGTTGTGCATTACGTGAGAGAGAACCTCAAATTTGTTGCCAAATTTAGATCAGACATGGGGTAAAAGATAAGTTACGCACATTTACATATGTTATTTGATTTAACATAGATAAAAAGGAGTTTGTAAATATGTAATTAGTTATAATATCAAAGAAACTAAACCCGCAAATAATGTAATGCGTAGAAAATATAGGTGAAATCTAAAAAAGTAGGCATAAATAAGTGATTAAAGGGTATAAACGATAACTCAAGTCACAATGAAAGCTCTTGCTATCGTAAGGACTTTTAATATATAGGTAGATATATATATACCAATCAAGCCAAGTCAAACATAATAAAACTTAAATAAATAAATTTCATACTTACTAGCTAGTATCCTCATCTTTTAATCTTCAGCTATTCCCTAAAAAAAACTTACATTAGTTGTTATTAAATAAAACTACTATATAACTACATTGTTATTCTTAAATATATTAAAACAAAAAATCTTAACCTTTTAACAAACTCTCCAACAACAAAAAAACCAACAAATAACCCAACTAATATTTTCCAACTTTATAACAACCCATCCAACCCACAACCCAACACACACACACACACACACACACACACACACACACACACACACACACACACACACACACACACACACACACACACACACACACACACACACACACACACACACACACACTCTCTCTCTCTCTCTCTCTCTCTCTCTCTCTCTCTCTCTCTCTCTCTCTCTCTCTCTCAACCTCAACTCTCTTCCCCCTCCAAGCCTCTCTTTCTCTCTCTTGTTTTGGGTCCCCAACACTTCTCTCCCTCTTTCTCTTTTGTCTCGCAACTCTCTCCTCTCTCTCCGGCTAGTCGCAACTCTCTCCCTCTCTCGTCTACAACTATCTCCCTCTCCCGACTCTCCCTCTCACTATCTCTCTCTACCGACCACATCTCTCTGTGTGGTCCCTAAACCCATTGTCTACCTCTCTCTCACTGTCTCTCTCCCTCTCTCGAGTCTCCCCTTCCCGAGTCTCTAATTTACTCTCTCCCTTTACCTCATTGTCTCTCTCTGTGCTTCCCTAAACCCACCAACAAACACCATTAAATATAGAACTACCCATATCCACCTCATTGACCACCTACCTATGCATCCCTACTCCCCCTAGCCTATGTTATCGAGAATGCAAGGAATATTTCCTGCGTTCTCGATCTCTGATGGTCCGTGAATACGTGACGATAGGATATCATGGACTAGATGAGAATAACACGAATGGCGCATTCGGAGAATGCACCATTCGTATTATGGAACGCTCCACGTGGAGAGTTGAGAAAACATGAAGAGAATGCGCCATTCATGTTATGCAATAGTCCACGTGGCGTCCACGTGGATTGATGTAAAAACTCAAATTTAGATGAATTGCGCATTCGAAGAATGCACCATTTATGTTTTCTCTGTTGTCCACGCGGCTACCAAGTGGATAACACGTGGGAAATACTATAACATGAATAGTGCATTCTCCGAATGTTCCATTCATGTTAAGGGGGATAGTCCACGTGGATTGTCTGAGAAACTTAATAACGCATTTACAAAATGCACTATTAGTGTTTCTACAATTGGACAGTCCACATGGAAATCCATGAATAACTATCCATATGAATAACATGAATGGCGCATTCCGAGAATGCCCCATTCATGTGACCACGTGGTCATGAGATTTTTGCTCTAATGGATGACGCCTTTTCAAAAGGAGATTTGCCTTAGTTCACGAATAAAAAAAGCCTAACTTATTTTACTCATTTAAACCATTTTTCAAGGTACGACTGTGATTTTTTCCTCATTTTCCGTCATCTCTCTCTCTCTCTCTCTCTCTCTCTCTCTCTCTCTCTCTCTCTCTCTCTCGGCGACTCCCTCATGACCCTCAACATCTCTCTCGACACCCTTGGCTTACCACTCTTATCGGCCTAGCTCCCTCTTTGGCAACCCTCCCGACGCCTAGGTGAGTGGTTATTTTTTATGCGTATTGGAGAAGATAGCATGTACCTAGCATAAATAAGGTGTGCTTATTGAGTTTATGTATGCCTTGAGATTCATGTTGTCAGATGATATAAACTATTTTGAGGACTACCTCGAGACACATGCCATGATGTGGATGCCCTTGATGGCTACCTCAGGATTTGTGTTAGTTTTGGGACATATATGACCACCACGATATGCACATTAGAATTACATGCATATCGAGATTTCCTTGAGATGCATGTTGATTTTTAAAATAAAAAGATAATAAAAATAATTATCATTTGCTTAGGAAGAAATAGGAACAAAGGCCAAATTTGATTAAATTGGTCGAGTCGGAATTCAATTAATGCACAACATGAAAAAATCTAATATTGTTAGAAATTGAAGTAAATATAAAGAAAATAAAACCAAATAAATTATTGTTCAAATAGAGTTTTCTAACAAAAAGATTATGGGACTAAACTACCAATAAGACACTCGTTGAATCAATTTTGAGGCCCCGCCATGGATATTATAATTGAAATTTTTGTCTCGAGATGCGTGTAACGATCGAAAAGTGCTTCTAAGGCGATTCGCAACGAGATCGACCTCGTAATGCATGCATATCTAAAATAAAGTACGAATAAAACTTAGAATTGAGTCTAATAAAGATCATGAAATAATTTAGGGAATTCTGACACACCGAACGTAAGTCGATAGTGTAGACTTCGAGTACGTCGAGCGGCCTACGTGACTAGGCGATTTACATGGATATTCGTAAGTAAACCAGTAGGAGCATTATCCATAGTTCTTTTCTACTTCTTGAATTTAATTTCTTTAATTGTGCTTATATACGAAATCTCACTCCTAGTTGGAGTGTCTAAGGACTAAGTGGTAATCTTTTGGGTATGGCGGCCGACTTGCAACCAGAACCATATCTTGGGTTACTAGATTTGGGACATGGGCAAGAGGGTATTCAAGGCATCGTTGATACCCCTACGTTCACGACAATTTTGAATCTACTAGCACTACCGTGATTCTAGGAAATCGAGCTTGTGGTTGTATAGTCGCAACTCGATGGATTTGAGACACTTGGTTTCTCTTTTTTCTTCCACGACACTCTCCTTTCACTGCTTTTATTTCTAGTTTATTTAGCATACACTTACTTTATTTCTTGTTCTTTTATATTCATGCATGATTTATCGACTATTTATTTAATTCATGAAGTACCGTTAAGACTCCTCTGGATTTACTCATTGGAATTGTCTCCTTTGCAGTGAAAATTGCAGGCCCCTCGTCTAGCAAGGGCAAAGAGTCAATGATTGGCAACTACCTTTGAGGACTCTCGGAGTGGCTCATACTTTTGCGATACTTTAGGTTTTTTGTATATATATATATATCAATTTTGATGTTTTTGTAAAACTTTGGGATATTAGGATTGAGCAACACTTTGATACATGTATATGCTTAGTTTTGTCACAATACTTATACATGGTATATATTATAGGGTTCAACACATAGGTTGTCCCATTTTATGTGTTTTAGAGTTATTTAAATTGCTTCGTTTATTTTCTTTCTGTTGCTTATTAAAACACCAAACTAATGATAAAATAATATAAGAAGGCTTATGAGGTATGCGTTGACCATGCAAGGTTGATCGGGGGTCCACGTAGTTTTAGGCTAGACGGGGCCTAATTTGTGGCAAGTGAGGTGACAAAGTCCAACTTTCGGAGGAAGAGAAGCACAATTCTCGAGCATAAAGGTTTATTTTTTCTCCGTTTCACTTCTTCTTCGATTCTAGGGTTTTATTTGAAGAACTTTTTGTCATAGTGTTTAGTCTAGTGTTTTCGCAAGATTCTTGTGAAATGCACTATTTTTATGGTGGAAATCTTTTTGGCTTTAATTTGTTTTGGGCTAAGTTTGATGGAGAATCAAAGAACAAGAATGAGAATATGTTCAGTTACCAAAACTATTTAACATAGCTCCAATTAAGTGCATGTATAATGTGTTTGAAAGAAATTTTAAGAATACTCTTGGAACATAATTTGGACAATAATTTTCGTAATTTCAACATTTTAAAGAAAGAAATAACATATATATCCTAATCAAAGCTTTCTAAATCTCACAAAGTTAATTTCCTTAATCTATATATCTTCAAGCCAACTTATACCATATGTGTTAGTCAAAACATGAATGTAATCCCAACTATTTTAAAAGGTGCAAGGCAAGATCATTAGATTGAAAGCAAACTAAGATCAAAATAAAAGAATTTGTAATCAAATGAGAGTGAATAGATCACTATTTTATGAGTTATTTTCTTAGAAACTTTAAGCATATATGTGATGCACTTAATAATGTTTTTATTGATTGAATGTGTTCTTTTACTTTTAGAAAAAATAGGGGTTGTACATATTGAAGTCAGAGATGCCTCTTTTGATGGGAGGTCTTAACGGGCTTTATTTCAAATAAAGCTGAAAGTTAGATAGGCACCTAGCCTTTTGTTTCTTGTGACCATAAAAAAGTTGTGTTAGGCTGCATTACAAGTACAAGACAGGCCTTCCCCAGCCTATGTGCGTTGCTATAACAATCTAAAACATAAATATGACAATTAGCCCAACTAAGCCAGCAGCAAACTTAATGAGTGTCAATTTAAAAGATAACTAATTAATGCGCGAAAATAACTAATCCAAATGAATGATAATTCTGGGTTGAAAATAAAACAATTTGTAGTTCATTGGAGAGTGAATGGATCAATATTTCATGAATTATTAACTTGCGTTCATTTCTTTAGGTGTCTTCCTCCATTTTAAAGCAAAACCCCATCACAACCCCCTTGTATTTTTATTAACTAGTCTAATCATGGATCATGCCTAGTTCTTCTTGGCTTCTTCTGCTTTGCCTTCCTTCTTCTTCAAGTCTTCTTTTAGTGTTGCACCATTATTACAACATTGTTGCTCTTGCGGTTCATAGTCCAGTGAGCACATCCCTATTTTAATGTTGTATGGGGAAGTAAATAGGATAAGTGGAGAGTTCGTGATGCTCATCTAGGCTTATTTTTTCATCACATCAATAGTGACCTTCGAGAGAGTGCAATTTCGTTAGTCGTAGCAATACATGCTATTTTGTTTGAAATTTCTGAGTTTTATGAAAATCAAGTGTCTCACTTGCTTATCAGTTGTAAGTTACTAGATGGAAAGGAAGGGTTGATCCAAATTGCTAGGTAAATGATTGAAAGGTAATTTATTTAGTTCTTTCTCCTTTTTTTTAGTAGAATTCTTTCTCTATTGTGTATTTAAGTAATTGGTTTTTTTTTGTTCATTGTGGAAGATTTATGTTTGAAAAGTTTTTTTGTGGAGGTGTGTTATTGGATCTAGTATTTTAGCTTTTTCCCTATTAATCGAGCTTGTAAATTTTTTTAATGTGTTTGAATTTTCTTAGGTTTACCAAGGGGCATTCTCCTAATTATTTTTGCTTGGAATCCTCGAACTATATAATCCTAGCACAAATCTTGAAATGATAGACCTCCATGTTTTAATAAATCTTCTATTTTCACAGCACTACCAAGGGGCATTTTCCTAAGTATATATGCCTAAGCATTTGTGTGTTTTTGTTTTTGTAAGTGTTCATTTTTCTCTATATTTGATTACTTTTAATCTTTCTTTTTTTTTCTTTTCATCCAATAAATTCCACATTTTTATTAGTGACATAAACTTCTATTTATTTGAATATGGTGGTCATTTTGTCTTAGTAACAACTTTGTCCTTTGTCACTTCCATGAAGTGGAATAATGAAATTATTTTTCAGTATTAGTAATCACTACAGTGTAGAAATATATACCATTTTCCTACCTTTCATTTGTCGTTGTGATGGATGAATGCTATTAGATGTGTTTTCCAAGTTAAGCATTGATCTAATGCGCAATCTTAGCATAATTGATTGTATGTGTCTCAGATAACTCATCCCTCTTGTTAGCTTTATGTTGCACTATGAAAAGACAATTCAATTACTCTCACGTTAGTATTGTTAAATCATTTTCTATCTTTATTTTGTAGCTATTGATGTTTTTGTATGTACATTGGGTTCAATACTAGATTCATCCAAACAGGTTTGATTTTCTTGAATCTATTATCTCTTTCTCTCCTTCCTTTGTAGCTATTGATGATGTTGTACCCTAATATAGCTCATTTTTCATATTTATTACTTTTATTAAGTGTTATTTTAATAAGGTTCTTTGTAGCTATTGATGATGTTTTGTTGGGGCATGTGCCCTAGGTCAATTCATTAACCGTCTTTATGAATACTTTTAGTTAATAAAATAGAGGATTTCATTTGTTGTTTATTATAATTAATTTGCATGTTTACATTATAATAAGATCCATGGGTATTTAAAGAAATATCCTAAATGTCCCTAGTCGATCATTATACTGGGAACTATAATGAATTAAGACTAGTATGAGTCTTGATTGATGATCATATGATGATTATACATATAGGGATACGAATCAAGATCACGAGTACTTGTTAGGGAACAAAGTACTGGACCGACCCGCTACGAGAAACTCACATGGATTAAGTCATAGTTATTTCTCATGATAGGTATATTTTTCAGTCCTCTGACTTGAGATTACTAAAGACTTCAACATTAGGAACGCAGTGATTTGATACTATCAAACGTTGTCTTTAACTGGACGATTATAAAGGTTGTGATTGGTTACTGTGTGAGCAATGTAATGAAGTCGTGTAATCAAGATAGAATTTGTCCCTCTCATATCAAGAGAGATATCCAGTGGATCCCTCGATGTGTTAGACTGGTTAAAGGCCTAGTCTAAGTGAATTGATATTGATCAATGTCACTTGGATGTTTTCAGTCTACCTAAAGATCGAGACTAGTACGATTGAACATGTTGGATGACAATTCCATGCCTTATGTTTGATCAAAAGGATATCGTGTGACAAAAGGATGTTATATATACTATTGATTAGGTTGTATCGATTTGATATTCGTACAACTTGGGTAGTCATAATGTCTTGCTAGAGGCCGCTTGTGATTTGTATACCAAAATGTGTTTTGGTACACTGCCAACGTTGTATGAGCCTATTGGGTCGCACACTAAGAATGGTTCTGCGAGAGTTTAAGTTGGTTCAGAAAAATGAATTTTATATGATAAAATTCATGACGGAAACGTCCTTGTGGTGTATTACACTTATATTTCTTTAAGTAGGGGTATATTTGTAATTTACTTAACCGTCTATATACAAAAGTTGTATAAATAGACGCTTTAAGTTAAAACAAAGGCATGAAAGAAAAAAACCGAAACTTTATTTTCATTTTAGAAATGACTTAGGGTTTTTGGTATGCTCTGGATCGCTTTGGAGAGAAACAAAAAGATTTGGTATTCTCTTGAAGCTAGCACTTCGAATCTTGGCCGCCGTTCGTGTGTGGACTACTGGTAGAGGGCATTCGTCGTTAGCAGCGCCTTAGAGATCGATCAACCTTCAAAAATGTATATTGCAACTGAGGTATGATTAAGTTTTTCATGGTTTAAACGTTTTTAATGGAATTAGATTCGGATCCTGTTGGGGTTTTTGTCAAAATTGTTTTGTAATTTTCGCTGCGTATGAACCCCAAAACCCAATAGTGGTATCAGAGACGTCGAGTTCGATTCTATTAAATTCATTGCATGTTTTCTTCTGATATATACATGATATATGATTGGAAGCATGTTAATAGTTGATGTATATGTGACATACATAAGTTTTATGTGAGATTTATTATCATGTTTTGTGTATATGATACATATATTCGTGATTTAATTGAAATTAGTTTCGTACATGCTAGTAACCATGTTAGGTTAATTCGAATAATTTTAATGAATTGAGTTTCGTGTTCTATGATCCATAACACCATTAGGTTCGATTGGGATAGTAGTTTATGATTCAATTACATGTTTGTGATTATTTGGATGAAGAAATTGCAAATAATTAATTTTTGAAATTATTTATTTATCTTGTTATAAATTGCAAATAATTAATTTTCGAAATTATTTATTTATAAATAATTAATTTTGAAATTATTTATTTATCTTGTTATATCTATTTTGTTATGAAGTTTCTATTTGATAAAGATAGATAACAAATTAGAATAAGAGATAAATATCAAGAATCATGTTATTGGTGATATACTAGGATTCAAAAATCTTAAATCCAAAATAAATAATTAATTTTCGAAATTATTTATTTATCTTGTTATATCTATTTTGTTATGAAGTTTCTATTTGATAAAGATAGATAACAAATTAGACTAGGAGATCATATCAAGAATCTTGTTATCGGTGATATACTAGGATTCAAATATCTTAAATCCTAATTGGATTAGGATAAGATGATTAGTTAGATGTGGGCTCGGGTTAATTAAAATGTTTTAATTGACTTAATTTCTGATAAATTAAGGGGTTAATTTATGATAATAAAATCAGCGAAAATTATGATTTTCTATAGCGAATTTTAATTTTCGGAATTGAGATTCGTCTTCTAAATTTTTTTTTCCAAATTGTTTAGTGATTGAACAAATCAATAAAATATATGATATTTCATTGTTTACATAAAATCACTAAAACTGAATAAAATCCCTCTATTAAATTTTAAGTCTCGTGCCATCCATTTTAAACACTTGTCAAGACCTCGATCACACTAATATAGTTTCAGCCATAGCTGGGTGTATTGTGTTATCTTAGTGAGACAAGTTGGGTAAGAGTTACCTAAATGTTTAAAATGGTCCGACTTAATGAAGCCATCAAAATAGTTTTGAGTTTTAGGCAAATGATGAGATAAAAACATGCTAAGACATAAGATGTCCCGTATCTCATAAAAGGATCTAAAAATTACATAAGATGTAATTGGTAAATGTTACCTACCTAAATAATCTAGTTCTGTGTTTCATGCCATAACTGTCATAGAGTTAGGTGAAATATGGATTTTAGTCCCCTAAATAAACAATACGTTTTAGGAGGGTTGTTAATTTAGTGGGAGTCTATTCCTCTATACTAAAATAAACTTTGCATAATCTTTATTGTAGATCAATGGCCTCTTCAAGTAACAATAATCCCCTGTCACTGCGATCCATCCTTAAGAAGGATAAGCCATCTGGGACTAACTTTCTTGACTGGTTCAGAAACTTGAGAATCGTTCTCAAGCATGAACCCAAGTTGTATGTCCAGGATGCTCCAATCCCTGAGGACCCACCAACCAATGCTACGAAAGCTGTGAAGGATGCGCATAATAAGCATGTCAACGATTCTACTGATGTTGTATGTATTGCTGGCAACTATGGTTCCTGAACTTCAGAAGGACATGGAACTAATGGAAGCCTACGACATGGCTACAACGTTGAAGGAAATGTTCCAACACCAAACTAAGCAAGAAAGGTTCAAGACAGTCAAGAACCTACATTCTTGCTAGATGACTGAGGGTGCGTCAGTTAGTCCTCATGTTTTGAAGATGAAGGGCTATATTAACCAGCTTGATAGACTCGGATTTCCCATAAGCCAAGAGTTGGCTACAGATTTGATCCTGAATTCATTACCAGAGAGTTACTCACAATTTGTGATGAACTACAATATGAATAATATGGAGAAATCAATTTTAGAGTTGCTTTTGATGCTCAAAACTGCTGAACAAAATATCAAGAAACCCTCTAGTAATATGTTGATGGTCTAAATGGGAAAGGGAATGAAGAAGAAAAGCAAAGGCAAGGCTAGAGTTGCCAAGGCTGTTGTTGCACCTGTCGCAAAGCCTATGGAACAAGTCAAGACCCGGCCTGTTCCTGCTTCAAAACACCCAAAAGAAAAGGAAATAAATCGTCATTTTTGTAATCAAACCTATCTCTGGCATTATCGTCTCGGGCACATAAACGAGAAACGCATAACGAAGCTCCATAAAGATGGGCTTTTAGATTCATTTGATTTAGAAACATATGAAACGTGCGTATCTTGTTTACTAGGCAAGATGACTAAAAGTTCCTTTACTGGACACAGTGAAAGGGCAAGTGATTTATTAGTCTAATACATACCGATGTATGCGGTCCTATAAACACAATGGCTAGAGGAGGTTATCGATACTTCATTACATTTATCGATGATTTCAAAGAGATATGGTTATGTATATCTTATGAAACATAAATTTGAATCATTTGAGATGTTTCGAACGTTTCAAAATGAAGTGCATAATCAACTTGGTAAAACTATGAAAACACTTCGATCAGATCGAGGTGGTGAATATTTAAGCCAAGAATTTGATAATCATCTTAGAAATTGTGGGATTTTCTCCCAATTGACTCCACCAGCAACTCCACAATGGAATGGAGTTTATGAAAGGAGAAATCGAACCTTATTAGATATGGTTTTATCTATGATGAGTCATGCCGATCTTCCATTATCCTTTTAGGGTTATGCATTACAAACTGCAACTTTCACTATAAATCGAGTTCCTTCTAAAGCGGTTGATAAAACACCACATGAGATATGGTACGGGAAGAGACCTAGTTTGTCTTTTCTTAAGATTTGGGGTCGTGAGGCTTACGTAAAGCGACAAGTCTCAGAAAAATTAGCACCTAAATATGATAATTGTTTATTTGTGGGGTATCCTAAGGAAACAAAAAGATATTACTTTTATAATGCCGCTAAGAACAAAGTGTTTGTTGCTCGGTATGGTGCCTTTATGAAAAAACATTTTATTTCAAAAGACACTAGTGGGAGAGAAATAAATTTTGAAGAAGTTCAAGAATCACAGATAAACACTAAACCGCTACTGGAAGTTCAACAACGTTCTGAACCAGTTGAACCTCCGCAAGTGACACAAGGCTCGCGTAAATCTGGTAGGGTAAGACATGAGCCAGAGAGATTCGGATTTCTTATTATTGATAGTCGTGATGTGTTGCTTATGGATCAAAATGAGCCCACCACTTACCATGAGGCTATGTCTGGATCAGACTAAGATAAATGGCTAAGTGTCATGAATTCTGAGATGCAATCCATGTATGATAACCAAGTTTGGTACTTGGTTGATTTACCTGAAAGTGGTAAGACCATTGTATGTGAATGGATTTTCAAGAAGAAAACTGGCATGGATGGCAAAGTGCATACTTTTAAAGAAAGAGTTGTAGCAAAAGGTTTCAGGCAGACTCATGGTGTTGATTGTGATGAAACTTTTTCGCTAGTAGCCATGCTTAAATCCGTAAAAGTTTTAATTGTCATTGCCGCATATTATGACTATGACATATGACAAATGGATGTAAAAACAACATTTCTTAATGGAAAGCTGTTTGAGGACATGTATATGACACAACCTGAAGGTTTTTTACATCTTGAGAATTCTAGGAAGGTATGCAAGCTTCAAAGATCCATTTATGGATTAAAGCAACCTTCTCGGAGTTGGAATCTTTGTTTTGATGAAGCAATCAAGGATTTTGGTTTTATTAAGAACGAAGATGAGCCTTGTGTATACAAGAAGGTCAGTGGGAGTGAAGTTTTTCTAGTACTGTATGTTGATGATATATTACTAATTGAAAATGACATCCCAACATTGCAGAGTATCAAGTCTTGGTTAGGGAAGTGTTTATCAATGAAAGACTTAGAAGATGCAGCCTATATCCTAGGGATAAGGATCTATAGGGATAGATCTAAGAGGCTAATCGGTCTAAGTCAGAGTGCTTACATAGACAAGGTGTTGAATAGGTTCGGTTTGCAAGACTCTAAAAGAGGATTGTTGCCAATGTCTCATGGCATAAGTCTCAGCAATATTCAATGTCCTAAGACAAATGATGAGCGAGACCGTATGAATAAGATTCCATATGCATCAGCTATTGGATCTATCATATATGTCATGTTATGCACTCGACTTGATGTATCATATGCTTTGAGCACTACAAGCAGATATCAGTCAGATCCTGGTGAGAGTCACTGGATAGCAGTAAAGAACATTCTTAAATAGTTAAGAAGGACTAAGGAAATGTTCTTGGTCTATGGAGGTTTTGAAAATGATCTAGTTGTAAATGGTTACATAGATGCAACTTTTTCAAACTGATATAGATGAGTTTAGATCGCAATCTGGATATGTGTTTACTTATAATAGGGGTGCGAAGAAGTGGAAAAGTTCGAAGCAAGAGACCGTGCGGATTCTACAACAAAAGCTAAGTATATTGCAGCGTCCGATGCAGCAAAAGAGGCAATTTGGATCAAAAAGTTCATTTTTGAACTAGGTGTGGTTCCAAGTATTGCTAACTCTGTTTGTTTATATTGTGACAATAACGGGGCAATAGCACAGGCCAAGGAACCTAGATCACACCACAGATCCAAACATATACTCATGGGTTTTCATCTCATTAGAGAAATTATTAAGAGGGGAGACGTAAAGATTTGCAGAGTACCTACTAAAGACAACTTTGTAGATCCATTGACAAAAACTCTTCCACAAGCAAAACATGATGGTCATGTTAGATCATTAGGCATTAGATGCATGTATGATTGGTCCTAGTGCAAGTGGGAGATGTTGGGGCATGTGCCCTAGGTCAATTCATTAACCGTCTTTATGAATACTTTTAGTTAATAAAATAGAGGATTTCATTTGTTGTTTATTATAATTAATTTGCATGTTTACATTATAATAAGATCCATGGGTATTTAAAGAAATATCCTAAATGTCCCTAGTCGATCATTGTTGGGTTTTGGGGTTCATACGCAGCGGAGATTACAAAACAATTTTGACAAAAATCCCAACAGGATCCAAATCTAATTCCATTAAAAACGTTTAAACCATGAAAAACCTAATCATACCTCAGTCGCAATATACCTTTCTGAAGGTTGATCGATCTCTAAGGTGCTGCCAACGACGAACGTCCTCTACCAGTAGTCCACACATGAACGGCGGTAGAGATTCGAAGTGCTAGCTTCAAGAGAATACCAAACCTTTTGTTTCTCTCCAAAACGATCCAGAGCATACAAAACCCTAAGTCATTTCTAAAACGAAAATAGAGTTTCGGTCTTTTTTCTTTCATGCCTGTGTTTTAACTTAAAGCGTTTATTTATACAACCTTTGTATATAGACGGTTAAGTAAATTAAAAATATACCCCTACTTAAATAAGTATAAGTGTAATACACCACAAGGACGTTTCTGTCATAAATTTTATCATATAAAATTCATTTTTTTGAACCATCTTAAAATATCGCAAAACCATTCTTAGTGTACGACCCAATAGGCTCATACAACGTTGGCAGTGTACCAAAACACATTTTGGTAAACAAGTCATAAGCGACCTCTAGCAAGACATTATGACTACCCAAGTTGTACGAATATCAAATCGAAACAACCTAATCAATAGTGTATATAACATCCTTTTGTCACACGATATCCTTTTGATCAAACATAAGGCATGGAATTGTCATCTAACATGTTCAATTGTACTAGTCTCGATCTCTAGGTAGACTAAAAACATCCAAGTGACATTGATCAATATCAATTCACTTAGACTAGGCCTTTTAACAGTCTAACACATCGAGGGATCCACTAGATATCTCTCTTTATATGAGAGGGACAAATTCTATCTCGATTACACAACTTCATCACATTGCTCACACAGTAACCAATCACAACCTTTATAATCGTCCGGTTAAAGACAACGTTTGATTATGTCAAATCATTGTGTTCCTAATGTTGAAGTCTCTGGTAATCTCAAGTCAGAGGACTGGAATATATACCTATCATGAGAAACAACTATGACTTAATCCATGTGATGTTCTAATAGCGGGTCGGTCCAGTTCTTTGTTCCCTAACAAGTACTCGTGATCTTGATTCGTATCCCTATAATTATCATCATCATATGATCATCAATCAAGACTCACACTAGTCTTAATTCATTATAGTTCCCAGTATAATGATCGACTAGGGACATTTAGGATATTTATGTAAATACCCATGGATCTTATTATAATGTAAACATGCAAATTAATTATAATAAACATCAAATGAAATCTTCTATTTTATTAACTAAAAGTATTCATAAAGACAGTTAATGGATTGACCTAGGGCACATGCCCCATCATCTCCCACTTGCACTAAGGCCAATCATAGATGCATCTAATGCCCAATGATCTAACATGACCACCATGTTTTGCTTGTGGAAAAGCTTTTGTAAATGGATCCGCAACGTTGTCTTTAATAGGTACTCTTCAAATCTTTACGTCTCCTCTCTTAATAATTTCTCTGATGGGATGAAAACGCCTGAGTATATGTTTGGATCTGTGGTGTGATCTAGGTTCCTTGGCCTGTGCTATTGCCCCGTTATTGTCACAATACAAACAAATAGAGTTAGCAATATTTGGAACCACACCTAGTTCAGAAATGAACTTTTTGATCCAAAGCGCCTCCTTTCTTTGCATCGGACGCCGCAATATACTCAAACTTCTTTTGTAGAATCCGCACGATCTCTTGCTTCGAACTTTTCCACTTACTACACCCTCATTCAAAGTAAACAAATATCCAGATTGCGATCTAAAATCATCTATATCAGTTTGAAAACTTGTATCTATGTAACCATTTACAACTAGATCATTTTCAAAACCTCCATATACCAAAAACACTTCCTTAGTCTTTCTTAAGTACTTAACGATGTTCTTTATCGCTATCCAAAGTGACTCTCGCTGGATCGATCGATATCGCTTATAGTGCTCAAAGCATATGATACATCGTGTCGAGTGCATAACATGGCATACATGATAGATCCAATAGTTGATGCATATGGAATCTTATTCATACGGTCTCGCTCATCATTTGTCTTAGGACATTGAGTCTTCTTGAGACTTATGCCATGAGACATTGGCATCAATCCTCTTTTAGAGTCTTGCAAACCGAACCTATTCAAGACCTTGTCTATGTAAGCACTCGACTTAGACCGATTAGCCTCTTATATCTATCCCTATAGATCTTTATCCCTAGAATATAAGTCGCATCTCTAAGTCTTTCATTGAGAAACATTTCCCTAACCAAGACTTGACATTCCGCAATGTTGGGATGTCATTTCCAATGAGTAATATATCATCAACATACAAGTACCCACTAAAAACAACTACACTCCCACCGACCTTCTTGTATACACAAGGCTCATCTTCGTTCTTAATAAAACCAAAATCCTTGATTGCTTCATCAAAACGAAGATTCCAACTCGAGAAGCTTGCTTTAATCCATAAATGGATCTTTGAAGCTTGCATACCTTCCTAGAATTCTCGGGATGTACAAAACCTTTGAGTTGTGTCATATACACGTCCCCAAGCAGCTTTCCATTAAGAAATGCTTGTTTTTACATCCATTTTCCATATTTCATAGTCATAATATGCAAAGCAATGGCAATTAAAATTCTTATAGATTTAAGCATGGCTACGCGAAAAAGTTTCATCATAATCAATACCTTGAGTCTGCTGAATCCTTTTGCTACAAGTCTTGCTTTAAAAGTATGCACTTTGCCATCCATCTCAGTTTTCTTCTTGAAAACCCATTTACATCCAATGGTCTTACCACCTTCAGGTAAATCAACCAAGTTCCAAACTTGGTTATCATACATGGATTGCATCTCGAGTTCATGGCACTTAGCCATTTATCCGAGTCCTGGTCCAGACATAGCCTCCCGATAAGTGGTGGGCTCATTTTGGTCTATAAGCAACACATCACGACTATCGTAATGAGAAATCCGAATCTCTCTCGGCTCATCTCTTACCCTACTAGATTTACGTGGCCCTTGTGTCACTTGTGGAGGTTCAACTGGTTGGAACGTTGTTGAACTTCGATGCTTGATTCGTGTTTACATGTGATTCTTGAACTTCTTCAAGATTTATTTCTCTCCCACTAGTGTCTTTTGAAATAAACTATTTTTCCATAAAGGCACCATACCGAGCAACAAATACTTTGTTCTCAACGAGATTATAAAAGTAATATCCTTTTGTTTCCTTAGGATACCCCACAAATAAACACTTGTCAGATTTAGGTGCTAGTTTTTCTGAGACTTGTCACTTTACGTAAGCCTCACAACCCCAAATCTTAAGAAAAGACAAACTAGGTCTCTTCCCGTACCATATCTCATATGGTGTTTTATCAACCGCTTTAGAAGGAACTCGATTTAGAGTGAAAGCTCGCATTTGTAATGCATAACCCCAAAAGGATAATGGAATATATGCATGACTCATCATAGATCGAACCATATCTAATAAGGTTCGATTTCTCCTTTCGTAAACTCCATTCCATTGTGGAGTTGCTTTGGTGGAGTCAATTGGGAGACAATCCCACAATTTCTAAGATGATCATCAAATTTTTGGCTTAAATACTAACCACCTCGATCGATCGAAGTGTTTTGATAGTTTTACCAAGTTGATTATGCACTTCATTTTGAAACGTTCGAAACATCTCAAATGATTCAACTTTATGTTTCATAAGATATACATAACCATATCTGTTGAAATCATCAGTAAATGTAATGAAGTACTGATAACCTTATCTAGCCATTGTGTTTATAGGACCGCATACATCAAGTATGTATTAGACCCAATAAATCACTTGCCCTTTCACTGTATCCAGTAAAGGGACTTTCAGTCATCTTGCCTAGTAAACAAGATACGCACGTTTCATATGTTTCTAAATCAAATGAATCAAGAAGCCCATCTTTATGGAGCTTCGTTATGCGTTTCTCGTTTATGTGCCCGAGACGACAATGCCAAAGATAGGTTTGATTACAAAAATGACAATTTTCTTCCTTTTCTTTTGGGTGTTTTGAAGGCAGGAACAGGCTTGGGCTTGACTTGTTTCATAGGCTTTGCGCAGGTGCAGCAACTGCCTTGGCAACTCTAGCCTTGCCTTTGCCTTTCTTCTTCATTCCCTTTCCTTTTTGGACCATCAACACATTACTGGAGGGTTTCTTGATATTTTGTTCAGAGTTTTGAGCATCAAATTCAACTCGAAATTGATTTCTCCATATTATTCATATTGTAGTTCATCACAAATTGTGAGTAACTTTCGGTAATGAATTTAGGATCAAATCCGTAGCCAATCTCTTGGCTTATGGAAATCCGAGTCTATCAAGTGGTCAACATAGCCCTTCATCTTCGTAACATGAGGACTAACCGACGCACCCTCGGTCATCTTGTAAGAATGTATGTTTTTTTTGTCTCGAACCTTTCTTGTCTAGCTTATTGTTGGAACATTTCCTTCAACGTTATAGCCATGTCGTAGGCTTCCATTAGTTCCATGTCCTTCGAAGTTCGGGAACCATAGTTGCCGACATAATACATGCAACATCGTAGAATCGTTGACATGCTTATTATGCGCATCCTTCACAACTTTCGTAGCATTGGTGGTGGGTCCTTAGGGATTGGAGCATCCAGGACATACAACTTGCGTTCATGCTTAAGAACAATTATCAAGTTTCGAACCGATCAAGAAAGTTAGTCCCAGATAGCTTATCCTTCTCAAGGATGGATCGCGATGACAGGGGATTATTGTTACTTGAAGAGGCCATTGATCTACAATAAAGATTATGCAAAGTTTATTTTAGTATAGAGGAATAGACTCCCACTAAATTAACAACCCTCCTAAAACGTACTGTTTATTTAGGGGACTAAAATCCATATTTCACATAATTCTGTGACAGCTATGGCATGAAACACAGAACTAGATTATTTAGGTAGGTAACAATTACCAATTACATCTTATGTAATTTTTAGATCCTTTTATGAGATATGGGACATCTTATGTCTTAGCTTGTTTTTATCTCATCATTTGCCTAAAGCTCAAAACTATTTTGATGGCTTTATTAAGTCGGACCATTTTAAACATCGAGGTAACTCTTACCCAACTTGTCTTACCAAGATAACACAATACACCCAACTATGGCTAAAACTATATTAGTGTGATCGAGGCCTTAACAAGTGTTTAAAATGGATGGCACGAGACTTAAAATTTAATAGAGGGATTTTATTTAGTTTTAGTGATTTTATGTAAATAATGAAATATCATATATTTTTATTGATTTGTTCAATCACTAAACAATTTGGAAATTTTTTTTTTTTTTAGAAGACGAATCTCAATTTCGAAAATTAAATTTCGCTATAGAAAATCATAATTTTCGCTGATTTTATTATCATAAATTAACCCTTTAATTTATCCGAAATTAAGTCAATTAAAACATTTTAATTAACCCGGGCCCACATCTTACTAATCATCTTATCCTAATCCAATTAGGATTTAAGATATTTGAATCCTAGTATATCACCAATAACAAGATTCTTGATATTGATCTCCTATTCTAATTTGTTATCTATCTTTATCAAATAGAAACTTCATAACAAAATAGATATAACAAGATAAATAATTAATTTCGAAAATTAATTATTTATTTTGGATTTAAGATATTTGAATCCTAGTATATCACCAATAACAAGATTCTTGATATTTATCTCTTATTCTAATTTGTTATCTATCTTTATCAAATAGAAACTTCATAACAAAATAGATATAACAAGATAAATAATTAATTTTGAAAATTATTTATTTATTTTGGATTGAAGATATTTGAATCCTAGTATATCACCAATAACAAGATTCTTGATATTTATCTCATATTCTAATTTGTTATCTATCTTTATCAAATAGAAACTTCATAACAAAATAGATATAACAAGATAAATAATTAATTTCGAAAATTAATTATTTATTTTGGATTTAAGATATTTGAATCCTAGTATATCACCAATAACAAGATTCTTGATATTTATCTCCTATTCTAATTTGTTATCTATCTTTATCAAATAGAAACTTCATAACAAAATAGATATAACAAGATAAATAAATAATTTCAAAAATTAATTATTTGCAATTTCGATCTTCATCCAAATAATCACAAACATGTAATTGAATCATGAACTACTATCCCAATCGAACCTAATGGTGTCATGGATCACAGAACATGAAATTCAATTCATTAAAATTATTTGAATTAACCTAACATGGTTACTAGCATGTACGAAACTGATTTTAATTAAATCACGAATATGTGTATCATATACACAAAACATGATCATAAATCTCAAAGACAACTTATGTATATCACATATACATCAACTATTAACATTCTTTCAATCATATATCATGTATATATCAGAAGAAAACATGCAATGAATTTAATGGAATCGAACCTGGCTCTGATACCACTGTTGAGATTTGTGGTTCATACGCAGCGGAGATTACAAAACAATTTTGACAAAAATCCCAACAGGATCCGAATCTAATTCCATTAAAAACGTTTAAATCATGAAAAACTTAATCATACCTCAGTCGCAATATACTTTTCTGAAGGTTGATCGATCTCTAAGGTGCTGCCAACGACGAACGCCCTCTACCAGTAGTCCACACACGAACGGCGGCCGAGATTCGAAGTGCTAGCTTCAAGAGAATACCAAACCTTTTGTTTCTCTCCAAAACGATCCAGAGCATACAAAAAACCCTAAGTCGTTTCTAAAACGAAAATAGAGTTTCGGTCTTTTTTCTTTCATGCCTGTGTTTTAACTTAAAGCGTCTATTTATACAACCTTTGTATATAGACGGTTAAGTAAATTACAAATATACCCCTACTTAAAGAAGTATAAGTGTAATACACCACAAGGACGTTTTCGTCATGAATTTTATCATATAAAATTCATTTTTCTGAACCATCTTAAAATCTCTCAAAACCATTCTTAGTGTGCGACCCAATAGGCTCATACAACGTTGGCAGTGTACCAAAACACATTTTGGTATACAAGTCATAAGCGGCCTCTAGCAAGACATTATGACTACCCAAGTTGTACGAATATCAAATCAAAACAACCTAATCAATAGTGTATATAACATCCTTTTGTCACACGATATCCTTTTGATCAAACATAAGGAATGGAATTGTCATCCAACATGTTCAATCGTACTAGTCTTGATCTCTAGGTAGATGAAAACATCCAAGTAACATTGATCAATATCAATTCACTTAGACTAGGCATTTTAACAGTCTAACACATCGAGGGATCCACAAGATATCTCTCTTTATATGAGAGGAACAAATTCTATCTCGATTACACAACTTCATCACATTGCTCACACAGTAACCAATCACAACCTTTATAATCGTCCGATTAAAGACAACGTTTGATTGTGTCAAATCCTTGTGTTCCTAATGTTGAAGTCTCGGTAATCTCAAGTCGAGGACATGAATATATACCTATCATGAGAAACAACTATGACTTAATCCATGTGATGTTCTCATAGCGGGTCGGTCCAGTACTTCGTTCCCTAACAAGTACTCGTGATCTTGATTCGTATCCCTATACGTATAATCATCATATGATCATCAATCAAGACTCACACTAGTCTTAATTCATTATAGTTCCAAGTATAATGATCGACTAGGGACATTTAGGATATTTATGTAAATACCCATGGATCTTATTATAATGTAAACATGCAAATTAATTATAATAAACAACAAATGAAATCCTCTATTTTATTAACTAAAAGTATTCATAAAGACAGTTAATGGATTGACCTAGGGCACATGCCCCATCAATCATTATACTGGGAACTATAATGAATTAAGACTAGTGTGAGTCTTGATTGATGATCATATGATGATTATACATATAGGGATACGAATCAAGATCACGAGTATTTGTTAGGGAACAAAGTACTGGACCGACCCGCTATGAGAACATCACATGGATTAAGTTATAGTTGTTTCTCATGATAGGTATATTTTTCAGTCCTCTGACTTGAGATTACTAGAGACTTCAACATTAGGAACGCAGTGATTCGACATTATCAAACGTCGTCTTCAACTAGACGATTATAAAGGTTGTGATTGGTTACTGTGTGAGCAATGTGATGAAGTCGTGCCATCAAGATAGAATTTGTCCCTCTCATATAAAGAGATATATCCAGTGGATCCCTCGATGTGTTAGACTGTTAAAAGGCCTAGTCTAAGTGAATTGATATTGATCAATGTCACTTGGATGTTTTCAGTCTACCTAAAGATCGAGACTAATACGATTGAACATGTTGGATGACAATTCCATGCCTTATGTTTGATCAAAAGGATATCGTGTGACAAAAGGATGTTATATACACTATTGATTAGGTTGTATCGATTTGATATTCGTACAACTTGGGTAGTTATAATGTCTTGCTAGAGGCCGCTTGTGACTTGTATACCAAAATGTGTTTTGGTACACTACCAACGTTGTATGAGCCTATTGGGTCGCACACTAAGAATGGTTCTTCTAGATTTTAAGTTGGTTCAGAAAAATGAATTTTATATGATAAAATTAATGACGGAAACGTCCTTGTAGTGTATTACACTTATACTTCTTTAAGTAGGGGTATATGTGTAATTTACTTAACTGTCTATATACAAGGGTTGTATAAATAGATGCTTTAAGTTAGAACACACGTACGAAAGATCAAAAAGCCGAAACTCTATTTTCGTTTTAGAAACGACTTAGGGTTTTTGGTATGCTCTGGATCGTTTTGGAGAGAAACAAAAAGATTTGGTATTCTCTTGAAGCTAGCACTTCGAATCTCGGCCGCCGTTCGTGTGTGGACTACTGGTAGAGGGCATTCGTCGTTGGCAGCGCCTTAAAGATCGATCAACCTTCAGAAATGTATATTGCGACTGAGGTATGATTAAGTTTTTCATGGTTTAAACATTTTTAATGGAATTAGATTCGGATCCTATTGGGGTTTTTGTCAAAATTGTTTTGTAATTTCCGTTGCGTATGAACCCCAAAACCCAACAGTTTTTGTTGCATAAGTAATGTTTCATGAAATTCTCAAAATATTATGGAGTATTCATTATGTTGATTTGGGCTAGTGAGTTAGTGATGGCCATGTTTAGTGATGTTGTAGTAGAATAGATAAAAGACCTTTTTGTCTTACTGTTTTACCATATAGTCCTTCTTTAGGTTGATCTCAAACTAGTGCCGCAATTATATCATTTAGTTTAAAGAGATAAATGTTTTTAGGTAAGAGTTAAGGGTTCTTTTTCACTTTGCTGGCAAAAAACGAAATGGACACGTATCACTTATAAGGAAGAGATGGATTATTTACCATGTTTGCCCCTAAAGTTCGGGATGAAGGATTGGTGTTTTTTCATTTGGTTTTACATCAATTTTCTGTAATCATATCTTGCATTTGGTGCGCATACTCCTGCTATTGTCTCTCTATAGTGGTTTTCATGTATTTTAGACAAGTTGAATTCAAATCATATACAAAGTATATTGTTCTTTAGGAAACTTGGAATTTGTTCATTTGTATTGCTATATTGGTATCAAGTTGTCCAACAAATTACTTCAGCAATTATTTTATTTCTTCATGTTCTCATATTTCATATGGATTCAGGAAGGCTTGATTTGTTCTCTATGGTCAATTCTTTGTAGGCATGGATACATTATTGAATAGAATGAAGAGTGTGTGACCAAGTCGTGTTGTCTTTGGTTCTTTTTATGATTTAAGTTTTTCATTTCTTGAATCGATTGATCGAAGGTTCGAGGAGGTGTCAAGTGAAGAATAAAGTAAGATTTGCAGATGATGTATTGGAGCCATCTTCCAACAATGAAAAGTATTGAAGGAAAGGTTCTAGAATTTTTGTAAGTAGAAGTAAGATTTACAAATACATTGATTGAAGCATCAAAAATAGAGTTTTTAAAGCTCTAATTAACAAGGAAACTCAACTGTATATTGTTGTTTTTTTCACCTTAAATTTGTACATTTGTTAGTTTGATTTTTGTTCAAATGGTATAAATAAAAATTTATTTTCTATTGATAAATAATATTCATGTAAGTAAAACTAGAAACATTTTTAATTTATACATAAAATCTTCTTTCCAATAATATTAATATTAATTGTTATATATATATACACACACACACGACGACGACGCTATATATGAATGTGTTGTCAACTTAGAGACACTAAGTGTGCATGCGTTGCCAATTTAAAGACAATAATGGCCTGTTCGCTTCACATTTTAGTGAATCCTAACACATGTGATTAATTAGTGATGGGACTAACACATGGGTTTAGATAGTTTAGTCATATTTGTGTATCTTGTTTGGTTTGGAGTTTTAAAGTTGGGATTAAATGAGGTTGTACATGTACATTTACCAAAATACCCTTACATAAATCACACATCCTCCCCCCATTTCACACATTCCTCATCTCCTCCACTGCGAATGTCTCCTACCTCTGCTGCTTGAATTATTCAAGCGCACTAAAAATTCTGATCTTTGTATATTCTGATCTTTGTGATTAAATTCATGAATTAATCAAGCGCACTAAAAATTCTTCTTTCTAACGGCCAAAGAGAACGATGTAGATTTCATTTATCTACAAAGCAAAGATAATTTTGGGAAAAATTTCTGATTCGTTAGGCAGTGGTGGTGTGGGGAGTGTTCTTATTCTCCTTGTCAATGGTCGATCGTCTTCTTCTTCGCGATCGCGGTGGTGACGAGCTAGGGTTCCTCCTCTACATTTTCTCCTCTCCTTCTCGCACACACCAGCGCCTTGCGGTTCGCGACGGCGCTGGCTTCCTCCTCCTTGCTTCCTCTTCATGCGCCGCTGCAGCGCGCGTGGGTGGAAACGCAGTGAAGCTGGTGATTCCACGAAGAGGACGAACAGGACGAAGAGGACAAAGAGAAAACCATGTTTTGTCGATATGGAGATTTGTGATTTAGTGAAGGTGTTGTGTTAATGTGAGGGGCAAAATGGTAATCTCCACAAACCACCCACTATGGATTAGCTAATCCCACCAAAAATGGTGGTATTGTTTAATCCACTCCCATGCCCATTAACTAATCCCGTGGCCTAGTTAATCCTCCAAGCGAACACCGGATTAACTAGTCCAGTGTGGCTAATCCGACCTAAGACGGTGAAGCGAACAGGACATAAGTGTACATGTGTTGTCGACTTAGAGACATTAAGTGCACATGCGTTATTAATTTAGAGACACTAAGTGCACATGCGTTGTCAATTTAGAGACACTAAGTAAACATGTGTTGTCAACTTAGAGACACTAAGTGTACATCCGTTGTCAATTTAGAAACATTAAGTGTACATGTGTTGTCAACTTAGAAATATTAAGTGCACAAGTGTTGTCAATTTAAGGACGCTAAGCTTACAAGTGTCCTTAATTTAGGGATGCATAAACAAAGTGTGTCTCTAAATTGGAGACGCATAAGAAATAAATGTCATAAAATTAAAGACACATAAATAACAAGCATCCCCACTTTAAGGACGTTCATAGCAAAAGTGTCCTAAATAAATGTTACCAACACATACATTTTGTGTTGTAAAAAAAAGGGGCGACACTTTATGATGCGTTAGTAATTTTTTTAAAGACACCAATTAGTGTCGTTAAATGAATAAATTAATGTCGCTAAACACACAATATTTTGTAGTGCATGTCACCAATTAACTCTAATTAGTAATTTAATTAGCAACTCAAGAGTTACAAACAAAAGACTTCTAATGATATTCCAATTTTGTACCTATACACTTGTATGGCTTTAAAAAAAAAATGATTGATTTTCACCCTATTTTAGGCCCACAGAGAAAAGTACCGAAATCGGTTTTCTTGCGTGCGCATCAAAAACAGTGGAAAGCTCGAGGAGCATCTCACGTCGTACATCTTCTTCAATGACCAATCTCTCCATCTGACGCGGCTGATTGAAATCTCCAAATCCAATTGCCCAAATCATGCGCTTTTTTCGACACAAAAAGCGCGTCACTTAAATTAATGTAGCAATCGATCCCCATTCAGTTCACAACTCTAACTTGTATTTTATTTCAAACTCGCACTCCCAACTCAACAATAATCCATCTTTAAAAATATATAATTAATTAAGTGTCCAAAATTAATTCAATCGATCGTAGCACTTAATTTACTTTATATTGCAATCTCTGCCACTCTGATCTCTCTTTCTTTCTCAAGTAATTAATAATGAATTCCTTATTGATTGGTGGACGACGTTACACATTCGGCTCCACCATTCTCAGCCACGAAACAGACACTTCACTGTACGACGACACAAGCTCCCATGAACAAGAAGAAGAGGAAAAAGAAGAAGAAGAAGAAGAAGAAGAAGAAGAAGAAGCCGAGTTCTTTCTCGACTTCCTTGTCGAACACAAATATCAATTCAGTTTTAAGTTCATTGGCAGTGATTCGGCCTTTGCCTTAACAACACTTGATTGTAATGACTGCAACGAAATTTTAAAGCCTCCAGTGAAAGTCGATCCTTACACAACAGAAATCGATGATTGGGTCTGCTCCGTTGAGAGTACGGTCAACGATAAGTATTACGAGATTGCACGAAATTACCATGCTGTCAAAGATGAAGATGCATTTCGTGAAATCCAGATGGTGGTCGAAAAGGCGAAGAATATAGCGGAGGATGCGCGCGCCATGGGGCGTAAAAAGATGGATATGGAGGTGAGGATTCAGGTGTGCTATGAATTCGAATATTTTTGTGATGAACTAGAGATGTTGCAGTTGGCAATATCGGAGTCTGCTAGGGAGGAGCCTAAGTTTGTTCCTGCGTCGAAATCTGCTATTGATAAGCTCGAGAAGGTGGTGTTGGAAGTAGATGCGATTAGTGATGGTTGTTGTGATTGTCGAATTTGTTTGGAAGAGTTGAAGGTTGGTGCTGAGGCCACACGTATGCCTTGCTCTCACATGTTTCATCCGACTTGTATTGTCGAGTGGTTAGAGACAAGTCATGTTTGTCCATTGTGTAGATTCAAGTTACCTGTTTGATTTTAAATTAATTACTCCTTTTAATTGAGTTTTGATCACTTGTTTCCACCAAGAACATGATATTATTTGGGGAAAATTATACGCGTACATCAAAACGGATGTGTGCGGTGATGTCAATCATCGAGATGCGCGTGATATGTATCCCGAGGTACATCATACGCCCATCAAAACTCTATGTGCATTCTAATGTGTGTTTGTTGATGTAAGTGTAGCACTCTCCATTGTTTGTATATAAAAATTGTGTTTGTGAGAAGTGCTAGCTAGAATGGCAACAGCACGTCACGTCGCAAGATATAATATCGGTTAATAACTCACAAAAGTCATCCGTATGCGCCTCGACATGCACCTTATACGTAGATCCCGATGTATATATACTACGTGGATCGAGATCACATAGAAGGCATTTGTGAGTCAATATATCTTGTGGTGTGATATAGGGGGTGTATTCAATTGGGATTTTAATAGACTTTTAGTTAATTACTTTTATAAGTGGATGACTTTTAGAGACTTGTAGATTTTTGTAAACTTTTAAAAATTTGGTAGACTTTGATAGACTTTATTTTGATGATTTTTATTAACTTTGATGGACTTTTTTAAGGACTTTGATAGACTTTAATAAACTTTTATGACAATTGAAACATTAATTAATTGATGTGCTTAAAAGGCTTGGCATGAACGTCCATGTGTACATAATCATCTCATGCCCCTACTAAATAGTAAATACAATTGATGAATAACATACATAAGATTTCTACAAATTCATCAATTAACACCCTCAATCTTTACTTAGTCATTTCAACAATACATTCTTTCAAGCTAGCAGCTGTAGAGGTACGCCGTTAACTCTATGGAATCCAAATCGGCCTCCAAAGCACAATCCGAAATGTTAAAACCAGCGCCGACAATGTCAGGGCTAGGTGCATCTCGAGGCTAATTGTGTTCATTATGATTATGTTGATTAATAATTGCATTGATCTCACCATGTTGAGATCCATATGTCACATTAGTTCCATTCATTTGGTTTGATCTCCAAACATCATTCTGTTTATCGGTACTCCATCGCGTTGTTATCAATCCATCTTTCGCAGAACCTGTAATACCTGATGTTAATGCTGCATTTTGATTGAGCTGCACTTCAAACTCTTCTAATGAGCTCCACTGTTTATATGCAACTTTAACCAATTTTTGAATATACATCTGCAACACAAATATTATTGCACAACATCAAACCAACATAATATTTAATGAATGTATACAAGTTATTGGTTCAATGGTTCATTCAAGTTGTGTTGCATTGCATGAAAGTCTCAATCAGTCAAATACCTTTTGATGTTTAGATAGCTCTCTGGCTCCACAAAACTTCCCATTAACCAACACTCCAGCCACTTGACATATTGGATTTAACACAATAATTTTGATGACTTTTGATAAACATCCATGAACAATGACTTTGATGGACTTCTTACACATTTTTTAAAGCTTCAGTTACTTTTTAATTGAAAAAATTGTAAATGGAGCAGGTTCTTCGATTCAACGCGAAAGGTGTTGCATCGCATAATGAAAAATTCAAGCAAACCATTCGGAATCACACACAACGAAACGCATAAAAACCAATTCGGTTCTCTGCGCATAGATGTTCAAAGAGATAAAATCCCAACATTCAAAATAGATTGAAGTGAATATACCATTGAAAAATTCAAGCAAACCGCATAAAAACCGCACACAACGAAACGCGGATTCACCAATCGAACCGAAACAACTCGGAAACGCAAAGTGAGGGTTGGAAAGCGACTTACAGGTTGTGAATCAGAGCTTAACGGAACCTCGAAACTCAGGAGCGTATTCGGAATCGAAGCGGATAGAGATCAGACGGCCATGAGAGATCAGACGGCGAGAGAGACAGAAAGCGAGAGATAGACAGAGAGCAGCTTTGACGATGAGTGTAATGGTTCTTCAGGAGATTCAACAGTCGGCCATGTGAGAGAGATCAGACGGCGAGAGAGAGACATAGAGCAGCTTTGATGATGAGTGTAATGGTTCTTCAGGAGATTTAGACGGCCATGTGAGAGAGATCAGACGGCGAGAGAGAGACAGAGCGCGAGAGAGAGACAGAGAGCAGCTCGACGATGAGTGTAAATGGTTCTTCAGGAGATGACGACCATGTGAGAGAGATCAGACGGTCATGAGAGAGAGAGAGAGAGCGAGAGAGAGACAGAGAGCGCGAGAAATTGTTGGTGGAGCAGCTTTGACGATGAGATAGGCGAAGGAGAAGAAAGAAGTTCACAAAAGTTTCAGTGGAGGCTGAAGAGATGGGGAAGAATTTCAACATATATAAAGTTAGGTGGAAAGTCTTAAAAAGTCATTCAAACCCACAAATCCACCAAATTTCTTAAAAAATTGAATACCCCTTACAATTAGAGAGTTTATAAAAGTTTAAATTGAATACCTCCAAAACTTTTAGAGACTTTTTAAAAGTTTATAAAAGTTCACATAGAATACACCTTACTTTTAGAGACTCTTTAAAAGTTTTAATTGAATACCCCTAAACTTTTTTAGTCAATAAAAGTAACTAAAAATCTATTAAAATCTCAATTAAATACACCCGTGATATATTATTATTGTCATTCTAATATTTTCCATTGTGTTTTTGCTTATGCATATATTACAAGTACTATAACTTGTTTGTGCAGCTGAACACTGATTTTCGTGAACTAATGTCACACATGTTATTGACTACTATACGACAATATGATCGCATCAGGCGAAGAGTTAATTACTGCCAACGTAAAATTTAAGCATAGGCAATCTAAGCAAAGAATATCAATACAGCGGCTGCTGTACATACTCCTCTAGCTAGGACCACGTATGTATGGAACAACACGCTGCTTGTACATTAAACGTCCCCCAGTTGAAGAGCATATAATTTAGGTGTTCTCAATTGGCGAAGATAAAACTCAATTTTCTCATCTATTTTAAAGTCACGTTCAATCAAACTCTATTTTTTCTTCAATCACAAACTCTATTTCTACTCCAAAGCTCTATTTCTTATTTTTATATTTTTTGTTATTTATTTGTATTAATTTTAATAAATTATTTAATCAATAAAAATTAAGAAAAATATATTCACATTTCTTTTTTGAAAAAGAAATAATTATTGTTAATTTTCTAAAACAACAAAATTTAAAAAATAAAAAAAGAAATTGTCATAGTTAAATTGACAATTTTTAGGTGTACTTCGTTTTTCAGCTGGCAAGTTGTTTGCTTGTGTGGCAAAAATGTGGTTTGACTAGTCAAAGGGGGTCACAAGTGCAAATCTTTTGTGATCAAAAGTGTAAATTTTTTGACACAATGGAACATATATGCAAAAAAAAAATCAACATTTTTGTTGTCATTCTAATATTTTCCATTGTTAATTGACCTAAAAAAACAAAAACAAATATTGTTAATTAAGAGAAACATGGAATTAATCGAACATAAAATTATTAATTATTAAAATATGTTGAAATGACTTAAGTGAAACCATTAGTAATTTTTTTTAGTACAAACTTAAGTTTAGTTAAGTGTACACTACAAGGAGGACGGTCTTTAGCTGCAAAAAAAAAAGTTCTTAGCAGGCCCTACAAGTTTAGATTGACATCTGATCACATCATTTTTATTTATTTTTTATTTATTATGGGTATTCAGACACTTGTCTGACTAGTATTATGGGCATGTGATTACGAAAAGAGATCACTAGTGTTTTGACATTTGGTTGTCGTGGGGAATCGAACTAATTGAGATCGTGCGCTTAACCTACACAGTCTCGCATTCGCTCTTTCCACTAAACCAACTTGTTCCAGTTCTGATCACAACATTCATTGACAGATGACGTACTCAAATGCACACATTTCATATGCAACGCGGCAAGTGTACGATTACACTTCAAAAGGTAGAGATTCAGCTTAGCTTACCTTGAAGATTATGATTGTGACAAGAAACACAAACACTAATTATGCTGAAGTGTGCAAAAAACTCTTGGGTGTAAGACGTTGACCCAATCCAAATGACTTTACTGGAACAAAGTCAAGGTTTTATGGCTCATTGACTCTGTGCCTTTCTTAATTCAACGCTATGTTCGGGCGCACTTATATATAACAGTTAGATATGTTCATAAGTCGGGCTTGAGCTGGGCTCGATCGGATTCAATTGGGGTTTAAGAGCTTTAGCTAAGCCTCACCCACCATATATATACAAGCTTATACATAAGCCCAAGCCCCGCCTACTAAAAAATACAAAACCCAAATATAACCCATCAAGCCAATATAAATATTTTAATATTAAAATATTAAAATGATTATTTATTTATTAATAAAGTTTTTATGAACTTTTTCAATATTACATATATTACTAGGGGCAGACCCAAAAATATTGGAGTCAATACCATGTGTTACCAAGGGCGGACGGACCCAAAAGTATTGGGGTTGGGGTTGGGGTTGGGGTTATGTAACCACGGATATTTTTTTAATACCATAAATGTAATCAGGAGCAGACCTAAAAGTATTGGGGTCAATACAATATGTGTTACCAGGGGTGGACCCTAAATTATTGGGGTTGGGGTCATGTAACCATGGACTTTTTCAATAACTAGGGCGGACCTAAAAGTATTGGGGTCATGTAACCACCCCCCACATCTCAAAATATGTTTTGTGACAAATATTTGACTGTCATTTGACTCATTTTATAACATGTATCACAAAAATCTTTTTTTCTGTTTTTAAGTTTTCTGACTTTGGAGGGATCATTTTGTAGTAATAAAAATGTGTTTCAATATAAGTGGTATCAAAACTTAATAGCAAAAATGTCATAGTTAATTTGCTGTAATAAAGTTTTCTCTTGATGTTGGCCCCTCCTCCAACTCGAGGCTAGGTCTGCCCCTGTGTTTTAGTATGTATATATTATATATTCATTTGTCTCGCAAAAAAAAGAGAAGTTACTCAAATGATAAGCATCACTTAATGTGAGCATTAGGTCCAATGATCAAATTTCACCTACACGAATAATTATTTTTAAATATATTAGTATATTAACTTATAGCCGAGCCAACCTAGCTTGAGCTTAGGTTTTTAAAAGTGGTCTAAGCCCAACTCAGTCCAACCTATTTTTTAAGGTGACTTAAGTCCAACACAATCCAACCCATTCTAAAGCGGATTTAATGCGTAAATAATAGAAAGTGCTGGACTCGAGTTCGACTCGAGTTAAAATGGGACTCAAGCAAATTTTTCTTGAAATGAGGCCAGACAAGTACCTAACCCATAATCTCAAATAATTGTTAGCGACATTTGAGCAAACCCAGACAATAGTAGAAGTGCAACCCTATTTATAATCATGCATCTCAAAAGGTGTTGGTGAGAAGCTAGTGCATTGATTCTTCTATAATTGTGGGCATGGAAAAATGTCATTACGATTTGTCTAAGTCGTCCAAATTACTGTACGTAAGCTTCGGCCTGAGTCGTTGGTTCAGGATGAGTATCCCAGTATATGTTGTCTTGCACTTCTTCCTCAAACAAGCTTAAATATATTAATATATTAACTTATAGCCGAGCCAACCTAGCTTGAGCTTAGGTTTTTAAAAGTGGTCTAAGCCCAACTCAATCAATCACGAGGTATATCCAACCTATTTTTTAAGGTGACTTAAGTCCAACACAATCCAACCCATTCTAAAGCAATTTTAAGGATTTAACTGGACTCATTAAAATATTACACATACAAGTTCGACTAGCGATTTTCGAAGAAATTGGATGACGAGTTAAAAGCATTTGCTGGCAAGTTGCTTGAAGACCTTGACAACAATAGTTGGAGAAGTGCAGTTTAGCCTATTTATGTAGAGAGTTGTGTTGTGCATCTAAAAAAGTGTTGGTGAGATCCCCAGTGCATTGATTCTTCTATAATTGTAGGCATGGAATAGATTTCCTCAAATGGCACGATGATGTCTAAGTCGTCCAAATTACTGTACGTAAATAACTATTGTACGTACGTCTATCAGGTTGACTTAATTGATCTGGCAAAGAGAGTGTTGCTCACTAATCTAAATGGAGCAGTACAGCGTGCTATAGCCATTTGAAAGAAGGTGTTAGACTAAATCATTAAAGTACATTGATATATGTTGTGTATCTCAAGGTGTATCTGTGGTGTTGATATGTTGTAGTGCCGTATAAGTGTGTCTGTTGTGTAATAGGATCTACAGTCATGATTAACTGAGATCTACGGTTCAGGTTGTATTCCAACTGCATATAAATAGAAATATCTAGCTAATTAGCTATTGTTTACACAACGATGATAATGTGAATAGGGACAGAACCAATATTTTAAGCTTCTCTTAGCTAAATCAAGGGTAACTTAGACATTAATTTGAAGGGTAGGCCAGTCTATGTATTTTTTTACAAGTTTTATTTTTTTACAAGTTTTTTTAGTAATCAACCATGTGCATAAGGGGCATATACAAGGCTGTCTTGGAATAAAGCTTAAGGCGGCCACATATGTGACTTGATGACTCGTTAATTATATAATTATATATATATATTCTTTATTGTTAAGTCTCCAAAATATTAACCTAATTGTTTTTATTTATAATTTTCTGGTTTAATGGAGTGCACGATTGAGTCTGAGGCGAAAAAACTACGCAAAATAATGAAGGCCGCTAAGGGCACCCCACCTATCAATGAAGGCGCCCAGTTAATGTGGGCGCAAATTGATTTACCTGGGGCACCCAAAAATTAAACCCAAAATATCGAAAATGCCCCTCGTGCAAAAAACCCTCTCACCCCACCACCCCCACCACCACCTTCACCGAACCCTGAGCACCCCACCACCTCCACCGAACTGTTGTGCAAGAACCCATTTGGTTCGAACCGACCAGTGAGAGGAATCCCCGAAATCGTGTTTCTCGTGTCTCGCCTTGTGTTTCTCATTCGGTTTACGGTTTTTTTGCAGTTCGTAGGGTCGTTGTGTGAGCCGATTTCGTCTCCAAGTTAGGGTTCGGTTGAATAGTTAAAGAAATGGGAATTTGCGGTTCTCGGCCACACAGGCCAAAGACCGTGCTAATTGTCTCGGCCATGCGAGGCCGAGACAGAAGCTACATTTTTGGGAACTCGAAGTCTCGGCCACAAAGGCCGGAAGAGTTCACAGTGTCTCGGTTACGCATGGCCGAGAGTACTCTAGTTCTCTCGGCCGAGACATGACGAGAGCTACAATTAGTGGTAGGTAATGTGGTGTCGGTGGTGTACAACCGAGAATGTGCTCATACTCTCGGTTGTACACTGGCGTACCATACCGTGACCTAAGTACACCTCTCGGTCCTTTAGGACCGAGACATCACCATACATCTCGGTCCTGCGAGGCCGATACAATCGCGCACATCGACAAAAACTTCGAATAACCGCAAAAAAAACACAATAAATTTGTAAAATTACCTCAACTTCGACCTCCTCTTGCACCGTAGCAGTACAATCCTCCATTATATAGTGGAAACAAGTTCGGATTTGAGCAAATTACCAAACCCTACGTTGACAAACAAATCATCATTTTTACTATTTTCCACAACTAAACGGTTCTAATAAACTATCATATGGTTGTCAAACATTGTTGACTCGCTGTCGGATGATGTCAATCCGCAATAATCGATAAAAAGTCGACAAACGCAGTGTAGATTTGTGGTTCAACCTTGTGGTGGGGTGCCCTTTTTCTTTGTCAAAATAATTTGTGGGATTTGAATCATTATATATACAGGGGCAAAAGGGTCTTTTCCAGTTTTGCTGGAATTTTTACAAAAAATTTGGGTGCCTTCATTTATAGGTGAGGTGCCCTTAGCGGCCCTCAAAATAATCTATTTACATCCAGTGTGAACAGTTATCAGGGGATCTGCCTCGAGACCCACATTGCACAATTGATTTAGAGATGAGGAGTAACTGAATGACGTGACTCGTGGACACAGCTAAGTCACTCATCTTCACAGACACCCGTTCGGCCTCAAGATCTGCACATGAGATCGCACATTAGATAAGGAAGGATGTTTGTTCTTACCTAAAGATGCTTGCTACACACACCCCCAGAATTTTGGCCTTCTCCATGCGTTTCTTTCCTCGCTTCAGCTGCCATCGATCGTCCTTAGGATAAGCAATGTGCTCTCCCCAATTTTTCGCACGAATTCGTGCGAGTTCTCCTCTCTTCCAGCGCCACGTGGCTTCGCCCCATTCGTCCAACGTCTTCAACAGCTGCTCCATCTCCAATCCAAGCTCGCCACATCATCAGACCGTAGCAGCTTTAGCTAATCACAGCCTGACACATGTCCTAGACTATGTAGAAAACGCCCAACATCCACCAGATCGTCCTCGGCGCAAGTGTCATGAACCAACACCCCAGTTTTGAATTCTTTCTCTTGAGAGACCAATTTTAGTAGTTTTTTTATAATTAGGATTTAGGGTATTCAAATAGGGACTCGACTTCTATTTTTTTTCTCTTCTACCCTCTCGGCTATTCGACACTTTTCTCTTCTTCTCAACTTCAATTATTTTTGTTTTGTGTTCTTCATCTATGAGAGACTAATTCATGGTCTAAGCAAGACCGCGAGTCGATGTTCGATCATTCTCATCTATGGATTTGTGATATTTATTTATTTTAATTTCATTGATTTTCATTGTTATTTTATTCCATTTGTTATTGATTGAATAATTGATCTTAAATCTATATTTAAACCCCAATTTTTTTGCCAGTAAGTTGTAAGCATCAATTCTTATGCAATAAGACCACACAAGTGGCAATTGAAATTACCAATTGATTCGGCTCTTTTGGGACTGGTTAAATACCTTAGGGGATCTAGGCTAAATCGGACACACTAGTGATCCGGTTGTCTAGGTGTAGTGCCTTCACAAAACTCATTGTGGTTATCGTGTTAAACCCAATGTGCTTGAGTATAAGGTTATACGATTGGCTAGGGAAATAGTCATCGTTGTACCTTAGCTATCGAGATTAGGAAGTGCGAGGAACCGTGTACATTATCGGGTCTATAGCTACACTATGATACTTTTGATTTGCATATTTTACGTAGATTGATGACCAAATCCAATCTTTTATCGAACTGAACTTATATGTCTTGACCTAGGTATTTTTCATTAATTGATTTCAAAACAATTTTCATTCATTTATTTATTTTATTGCTACTTAGATTAGTTAATTTATTCCTTCTCTCAAAACCCCCATTTTTCTCTTTTCTTTCATTTTTTCTTTTTTGAACTTAGAAGGATAACCAATCTCTGTGGGATCAACCATTTACCACTATCTACAAAATAGTTGATTTATGAATTATATTTTATTGGCACGTTCGGCGTGCGTCAATTTTTGGTGCCGTTGCCGGGGGTTTTTTCTTTCTTTGATTTTCTTTTATTATTATTTTTATTTATTTATTTTATCTATCTAATACCTTATTTTTAACATGTATGCAGGTAACTCCGCAATGGCCTCCTACTCCCACAATTATGGTTGATTCGAATACTCACATTATTACAATGTGAATGGGGTAGGTATGTCATATAATGGACATCAATTTTCTAACATGCATTCTTTTGTGCAAAAGTTTGAGGTTTGCAAAATTTTTGAAGATTATTCTCATTCCACATATAATTGTCCTTACCATCCAAAGTATGAGAATCATCAATATTTTGGCTATGCATTCTTTGGGCTCAAGCCAAGTTCACAGATTCCTCGACATGAAGAAAGGTTCATACAAGACATGATGAATAACTTGATCTTCAAAGAACTACCTTTTCAACGAAGTCATCAACAATGTCATAAGGAGAACCAATTTCAACAAAGCATGTGACGACCCCTTCTCCAAATAAGGGCACCACCCGGCCTTATCCCTCATTAAGCCCTAATCTCTCATATAAGATCTAACGAGGAACTAGTTAGCCTTATTCAAACACTTAAAAACCTACCAATTATTCTCGCATTAAAAACATGATACCACATACAGTAACTAGCTAGTTCTACTGACTACCATATGTTTGTCTATAAATCAGAGTTAAGTTATATTTTTTTCAACCTAACAAGTTATTCAGCGGAAGTCTTATTTAGTGGACATTAAATCCTAAGGCCTAACCTATTGTGGAAAAACTAGGATATAGAGATCACATCCATAAATAAACAAAAAAATGGTGATATATACAACATGTGTCTAGTCCTATATTCATATCACTCAACCCAAAAGACAAAATAACATGTACATAAAAATGTAATACAAAAGAATACAAAACGTACAAAAATATGTCATAGCAGTCCTCCACCGGCTCAGAGGTAGTCACCAATCTTTTCTTTGTCTGGTCTACTACTCGACCGATCTGCACCCACCGTCACAAACTAGACGGTGAGTACATGAAATTACTTAAGTAATACTGAGAGACATTGATCCACATTCCCAAACAAGCAACAAGTATCAAATAGCATAATTTAAATAGCAACTCTGCTGAAAGAAACATCATGCAAAGAGATACTCGAGTTAACCAAATATGAAACAGATTCAAGGCTAAGTAGTCGGTCGTGATCTTCATCACATCAGCCTGTCCACTACAATTTGAGCTCTGCTCTATATCATTTCATTACAAATTGAGCTCTACATCATAATTTCAAAAGGTCGTACTTACGATTTCGCATTTTCTATTCCAAGTGAGTTAGTCATCACCGAAACATATACTTGCTAACATACCCGAGTTTTAAAACTCGTAATGCTCACCCAAGTTATTCTTGCGCCAACAAACCCCGAGGTCTGGTTACCCCGTTCGATGCACGTTACCTTGTGTGTCATGCAAGGTAGTGGAGAAATTCCATAACATCCCGAAAAGTCTAGTGACCCCCGTATGAAAGCTGAATTTTTATCATCAAATGACCATAACCACAAGAACCACTTCACTTTCAATAATGACTCGGTAATAGAATCCAAGAGATGGAACCGTATACTAATGCACAAAGGATCATAGGCAAAATAAACCAACTAACCTAATAGCATGCTATATCACTGACTTCCAAACACGACAATCCACATGACAAAGTAGAGGAATTGGAATCAATGATATACACAACAGAGTATGTTATGAGCAACATCATAAAATGAGAAACAAACAAGTCATAGCATATGGATTTCAAGGCAATTCAGTTCGAATAACTGAGAATAACTAAATAAATGAAATGAAATGTAAATAAATGTCTCGATCAGTTTACTTACATACACACAACAATTCCTAAGCTATCCGGCTTTTCGTCACGTCAATGTACGCACCCAAACCCCGTAATAGCTCCTTTATGGTTCTGACATTTAACATTTTATCAATTTAGAGTCAAGATTAATTATGTACAACTTAAATTGTTTGAAATCGGTCAAAATCGAATTCGAAACAAATTTGTCGATTTAGCACTTTTCGAGGTAAAAACCCCATAAAATTCGCGTTCGAAATTTTAAATATTGTATTTTCTTAGAAATTTATCAATTTCTATTTATTTTACCGAAATATAATTTTTCAAAATTTTTCTGGAATTTTCCTAAACTTTCCGGCATTTTATCTATTTTCTGGAATTTCTTTTATTGAAAATTAGTTTAATTTAATTAAATAAGTAAATATATTTTTTTATTGGGGTAGGTCCGGGTTAACCCGACCCGATCCAGTCGGACCTGGGTCGGTCTGACTCACTCCCCACGGGTCAGGGTCGGCACGCCCACATGGCCCGGTCGACCCGACTCGACTCACATGGGATAGCCCGACCCGAGCTACCCCCATCTTCTTCCTTTTCGCACACAGAACTGGTTTTGATGGCATGGGAGACACCCATGCCATCTCTCCCGCACACCTCTCTCGGCCATGAAGGCCGGACCTCCATAGCCACCGCAACAACAACAACCGACGACACAACATCAACGGCAACTCACCTTGATCACCTTTAATTCGAGCTCGGTCTCTTTCCTTTTTCTCTCATTCTTTCTCTTTCCCGCTCTCTATTTCTTCTTCTCTCTATGCATTTTTTTTTCTTTCTCTACCAATCGACTTTGGAAATGAAAAACAATGAGATAAGGTTGAATCTTGGTTTCATTTGACCAATTTATATTGGGTGGATTGAATGTGAGGCACATCGGGTGGACTTGCTCACACCATTTGTCCCTTGTGTCACTCGCAAGTGACAACAATACTTTACACCCTTTCCAGGGATGTATGTGTGTAGCTAGATGCGAGCTACTACCTCGGGCCCACGTTGACACGCGACTCGAGGCACGTCTCCGCTCGTCTTGGTATCTGCATACCCGTAAATGACTTAGTAGTCTACACATATACAGTACACTAGGCATACAACACACAAATATAACATTTACCTAGGCCAACGTGCCTCAGTAGTGACACGTATCGCGTTGCGGGTCCCACGTCACGAGTCATTTTGTCCTTGATTAACGAATTAAACGTGCATTAATTATTTGGGTCATGACAAAGCACCTCCTTGGAAGATATGATGAAGCAATTACTAGATGATCAACAATGGTTTCATAAAGAGCTCAAGCTTGCATAACTTGGAAACTCAAGTTGTTCAATTAAATTCCACATTTCAAAATATACTTGATGAGAACGAGTTGTGCAATGCACAACCAATTTCTTACCCAGAGGAGAATGTGAGTGTTAATACATTGAAGAATGTTGAGGTGAATGAGGTTACACAGGTAGAGGACTATTGCAGCGAAACAACGGAAGAACTTGAAGTCTTTCAAACTGAGTTAGACATTATCATTGCACACGATGAAGAGGAGGAAAATGAGATGAAAATTAACGTTATTTCGGAAAGGCCGGAGGAGTCACAGAAAGAGAGCAAGGAAGACCAACCTCTGGTGTTGGTGAAACCACCCACCCTCCCATGCATATTTGTTAAACCTTACAAGGGGTGGAAGTAAAGGAGCGTTCGTAGATCTTCTACACTATCGACACCTTTAAGTTGGATGATCATGATGCGACAAAATCTTGTGTTGGAAGTTCTGAACGAGCTCCCAAATTTGAAAAAGGCATCCATGTTGCATTATCCAATGCTATAGATGCACCATTCATTGTTGATATCACGAAAGGAGACAATATCACATGATAAATCACGCCAAGTCTAGCCAAAGACTTAAAAGAAAGGCGCTGTTAGGAGGTATCTAGCTTTGTTTTTATTTCACTTTTATTTCTAGCATTTATTTCAGTTTTAGTTTAGTTTAGTTCTTAATTTTTTTCATGTTTGATAAAATACTAACTTGGTCTCTTGGATTTTTGCAGGTGTAATGATTATTTGATGAGCATCGAAGGCATTGGCACACCCCTGAGTTTTTGATTAACATAATACTATATTTGTTGGGTTTTGGGGTTCATACGCAGCGGAAATTACAAAACAATTTTGACAAAAACCCCAACAGGATCCGAATCTAATTCCATTAAAAACATTTAAACTATGAAAAACTTAATCATACCTCAGTCGCAATATACCTTTCCGAAGGTTGATCGATCTCCAAGGCGCTGCCAACGACGAACGCCCTCTATCAGTAGTCCACACATGAACGGCGGCCGAGATTCGAAGTGCTAGCTTCGAGAGAATACCAAACCTTTTGTTTTTCTCTCCAAAACGATCCAGAGCATACCAAAAATCCTAAGTCGTTTCTTAAACGAAAAAAAGAGTTTCGGCCTTTTGATCTTTCGTGCATGTATTGTAACTTAAAGCGTCTATTTATACAACCCTTGCATATAGACGGTTAAGTAAATTACAAATATACCCCTACTTAAAGAAGTATAAGTGTAATACACCACAAGGACGTTTCCGTCATGAATTTTATCATATAAAATTCATTTTTCTGAACCATCTTAAAATCTCGCAAAACCATTCTTAGTGTGCGACCCAATAGGCTCATACAACATTGGCGTGTACCAAAACACATTTTGGTATACAAGTCGTTAAGCGGCCTCTAGCAAGACATTATGACTACCCAAGTTGTACGAATATCAAATCGAAACAACCTAATCAATAGTGTATATAACATCCTTTTGTCACACGATATCCTTTTGATCAAACATAAGGCATGGAATTGTCATCCAACAAGTTCAATCGTACTAGTCTCGATCTCTAGGTAGATCGAAAACATCCAAGTGACATTGATCAATATCAATTCACTTAGACTAGGCCTTTTAACGATCCCTAACACATCGAGGATCCACTAGATATCTCTCTTTATATGAGAGGGACAAATTCTATCTCGATTACACAACTTCATCACATTGCTCACACAAGTAACCAATCACAACCTTTATAATCGTCCGGTTAAAGACAACGTTTGATAATGTCAAATCTTGTGTTCCTAATGTTGAAGTCTCGGTAATCTCAAGTCGAGGACTGGAATATATACTTATCATGAGAAACAACTATGACTTAATCCATGTGATGCTCTCATAGCGGGTCGGTCCAGTACTTTGTTCCCTAACAAGTACTCGTGATCTTGATTCGTATCCCTATACGTATAATCATCATATGATCATCAATCAAGACTCACACTAGTCTTAATTCATTATAGTTCCCAGTATAATGATCGACTAGGGACATTTAGGATATTTTTGTAAATATCCATGGATCTTATTATAATGTAAACATGCAAATTAATTATAATAAACAGCAAATGAAATCCTCTATTTTATTAACTAAAAGTATTCATAAAGACATTTATGGATTGACCTATGACACATGCCCCAACATCTCCCACTTGCACTAGGGCCAATCATACATGTATCTAATGCCTAATGATCTAACGTGACCATCATGTTTTGCTTGTGGAAGAGTTTTGTCAATGGATCCACAACGTTGTCTTTAGTAGGTACTCTGCAAATCTTTACGTCTCCCATCTTAATAATTTCTCTGATGAGATGAAAACGCTTGAGTATATGTTTGGATCTATGGTGTGATATAGGTTCCTTGGCCTGTGCTATTGCCCCGTTATTGTCACAATACAAACAAACAGGGTTAGCAATACTTGGAACCACACCTATTTCGAGAAATGAACTTTTTGATCCAAAGCGCCTCCTTTCTTTGCATCGAGACACGCAATATACTCGAAACTTCGTTGTAGAATCGCCACGATCTCTTGCTTCGAACTTTTCCGACTTCTTGCACCCCCATTCAAAGTAAACACATATCAGATCGCGATCTAAAATCATCTATATCAGTTTGAAAACTTGCATCTATGTAACCATTTACAACTAGATCATTTTCAAAACCTCCATAAACCAAGAACACTTCCTTAGTCCTTCTTAAGTACTTAAGGATGTTCTTTCTCGCTATCCAGTGACTCTCACCAGGATCGATCGATATCTCGCTTGTAGTGCTAAAAGCATATGATACATCAGGTCGAGTGCATAACATGGCATACATGATAGATCCAATAGCTGGTGCATATGAAATCTTATTCATACAGTCTCGCTCATCATTTGTCTTAGGACATTGATTCTTGCTGAGACTTATGTCATGAGACATTAGCAACAATCATCTTTTAGAGTCTTGTAAACTGAACCTATTCAGCACCTTGTTTATGTAAACGCTCTGACTTAGACCGATTAGCCTCTTAGATCTATCCTTATAAATCCTTATCCCTAGGATATAGGCTGCATCTCATAAGTCTTTCATTGAGAAACACTTCCCTAACCAAGTCTTGACACTCTGCAATGTTGGGATGTCATTTCCAATGATTAATATATCATCAACATACAGTTCCAGAAAAACTACACTCCCACTGACCTTCTCGTATACACAAGGCTCATCTTCGTTCTTAATAAAACCAAAATCATTGATTGCTTCATCGAAACGAAGATTCCAACTCCGAGAAGCTTGCTTTAATCCATAAATGGGTCTTTGAAGCTTGCCTACCTTCCTAGAATTCTCGGGATGTACAAAACCTTTAGGTTGTGTCATATACATGTCCTCAAGCAGTTTTCCATTAAGAAATGTTGTTTTTACATCCATTTGTCATATCTCATAGTCATAATATGCAGCAATGACAATTAAAATTCTTATGGATTTAAGCATGGCTACTGGCGAAAAAGTTTCATCATAATCAAAACCTTGAGTCTGCCTGAAACCTTTTGCTACAAGTCTTGCTTTAAAAGTATGCATATTGCCATCCATGTCAGTTTTATTCTTGAAAACCCATTTACATCCAATGGTCTTACCACCTTCAGGTAAATCAACCAAGTTTCAAACTTGGTTATCATACATAGATTGCATCTTGGAATTCATGGCACTGAGCCATTTATCTGAGTTTGGTCCAGACATAGCCTCCCGATAAGTGGTGGGCTCATTTTGGTCTATAAGCAACACATCACAACTATCAGTAATGAGAAATCCGAATCTCTCTCGGCTCATGTCTTACCCTACTAGATTTACGTGGGCATTGTGTCACTTGTGGAGGTTCAACTGGTTGGAACGTTGTTGAACTTTCGAAGCGGATTCGAGTGTTTACTGCGATTCTTGAACTTCTTCAAGATTTATTTCTCTCCCACTAGTGTCTTTTGAAATAAACTATTTTTCCATAAAGGCACCATACCGAGCAACAAACACTTTGTTCTCAGTGGGATTATAAAAGTAATATCCTTTTTGTTTCCTTAGGATACCCCATAAATAAACACTTGTCAGATTTAGGTGCTAGTTTTTTTGAGACTTGTCGCTTTACGTAAGCCTCACAATCCCAAATCTTAAGAAAAGACAAACTAGGTCTCTTCCCGTACCATATCTCATATGGTGTTTTATCAACCGCTTTAGAAGGAACTCGATTTAGAGTGAAAGCTGCAGTTTGTAATGCATAACCCCAAAAGGATAATGGAAGATCTGCATGACTCATCATAGATCGAACCATATCTAATAAGGTTCGATTTCTCCTTTCAGAAACTCTATTCCATTATGGAGTTGCTGGTGGAGTCAATTGGGAGACAATCCCACAATTTCTAAGATGATCATCAAATTCTTGGCTTAAATATTCACCAACATGATCTGATCGAAATGTTTTGATAGTTTTACCAAGTTGATTCTGCACTTCATTTTGAAACGTTCAAAACATCTCAAATGACTCAGCTTTATGTTTCATAAGATATACATAACCATATCTGCTGAAATCATCATTAAATGTAATGAAGTACTGATAACCTCCTCTAGCAATTGTGTTTATAGGACCGCATACATCAGTATGTATTAGACCCAATAAATCACTTGCCCTTTCACTGTGTCCAGTAAAGGAATTTTAGTCATCTTGCCTAGTAAATAAGATACGCACGTTTCATATGTTTCTGAATCAAATGAATCAAGAAGCCCATCTTTATGGAGCTCCGTTATGCGTTTCTCGTTTATGTGTCCGAGACGACAATGCCAAAGATAGGTTTGATTACAGAAATGACAATCTTCTTCCTTTTCTTTTGGGTGTTTTGAAGCGAGAGCAGTGGGGCTTGACTTGTTCCATAGGCTTTGCGACAGTGCATCAGCAAAGCCTTGGCAACTCTAGCCTTGCCTTTGCCTTTCTTTTTCATTCCCTTTCCCTTTAGGACCATCAATACATTATTAGGGGTTTCTTGATATTTTGTTCAGCGATTTTGAACATCAAATGCAACTCGAAATTGATTTCTCCATATTATTCATATTGTAGTTTATCACAAATTGTGAGTAACTCTCGGTAATGAATTGAGAATCAAATCCGTTGCCAACTCTTGGCTTATGGGAAATCCTAGTCTATCAAACGGTCAACATAGCCCTTCATCTTCAAAACATGAGGACTAAGTAACGCACCCTCAATCATCTTGCAAGAATGTAGGTTCTTAACTCGTCTCGAACCTTTCTTGCCTAGCTTCTTGTTGGAACATTTTCGTCGAGCGTTATAGCCATGTCGTAGGCTTCTATTAGTTCCATGTCCTTCGAAGTTCAGAACCATAATTGCCAAGCATAATACATGCAACATCGGTATAATCGTTGACATGCTTATTATGCGCATCCTTCACAAACTTTCGTAGCATTGGGTGGTGGGTCCTCAAGGATTGGAGCATCCAGGACATACAACTTGCGTTCATGCTTGAGAACGATTCTCAAGTTTTTGAATCAGTCAAGAAAGTTAGTCCCAAGATAGCTTATCCTTCTCAAGGATGGATTGCGTGACAGAGGATTATTGTTACTTGAAGAGGCCATTGATCTACAATAAAGATTATGCAAAGTTTATTTTAGTATAGAGGAATAGACTCCCACTAAATTAACAACCCTCCAAAAACATCTTTGTTTATTTAGGGGACTAAAATCCATATTTCACCTAATTCTATGACAATTTATGGCATGAAACATAAAACTAGATTATTTAGGTAGGTAACAGTTACCAATTACATCTTATGTAATTTTAGATCCTTTTATGAGATATGAGACATCTTATGTCTTAGCATGTTTTTATCTCATCATTTGCCTAAAGCTCAAAACTATTTTGATGGCTTTATTAAGTCGGACCATTTTAAACATTAAGGTAACTCTTACCCAACTTGTCTCACCAAGATAACACAATACACCCAACTATGGCTGAAACTATATTAGTGTGATCGAGGCCTTGACAAGTATTTAAAATGGATGGCACCAGACTTAAAATTTAATAGAGGGATTTTATTCAGTTTTAGTGATTTTATGTAAATAATGAAATATCATATATTTTATTGATTTGTTCAATCACTAAACAATTTGAATTTTTTTTTTTAGAAGACGAATCTCAATTCAGAAAATAAAATTTATTTGTAGAAAATCATAATTTTCGCTGATTTTATTATCATAAATTAACCCCTTAATTTATCCGAAATTAAGTCAATTAAAACATTTTAATTAACCCGGGCCCACATCTAACTAATCATCTTATCCTAATCCAATTAGGATTTAAGATATTTGAATCCTAGTATATCACCAACAACAAGATTCTTGATATTTATCTCCTATTCTAATTTGTTATATATCTTTATCAAATAGAAACTTTATAACAAAATAGATATAACAAGATAAATAATTAATTTCGAAAATTAATTAATTATTTTGGATTTAAGATATTCGAGTCCTAGTATATCACCAATAACAAGATTCTTGATATTTATCTCTTATTCTAATTTGTTATCTATCTTTATCAAATAGAAACTTCATAACAAAATAGATATAACAAGATAAATAAATAATTTCGAAAATTAATTATTTATTTTGGATTTAAGATATTTGAATCCTAGTATATCACCAATAACAAGATTCTTGATATTTATCTCTTATTCTAATTTGTTATCTATCTTTATCAAATAGAAACTTAATAACATAATAGATATAACAAGATAAATAAATAATTTCGAAAATTAATTATTTATTTTGGATTTAAGATATTTGAATCCTAGTATATCACCAATAACAAGATTCTTGATATTTATCTCATATTCTAATTTGTTATCTATCTTTATAAAATAGAAACTTCATAACAAAATAGATATAACAAGATAAATAATTAATTTCGAAAATTAATTATTTATTTTGGATTTAGATATGTGAATCCTAGTATATCACCAATAACAAGATTCTTGATATTTATCTCTTATTCTAATTTGTTATCTATCTTTATCAAATAGAAACCTCATAACAAAATAGATATAACAAGATAAATAAATAATTTCGAAAATTAATTATTTGCAATTTCGGTCATCATCCAAATAATCACAAACATGTAATTGAATCATGAACTACTATCCCAATCGAACCTAATGGTGTCATGGATCATAGAACACGAAACTCAATTCATTAAAATTATTCAAATTAACCTAACATGGTTACTAGCATGTACGAAACAAATTTCAATTAAATCACGAATATATGTATCATATACACAAAACATGATAATAAATCTTACAAAAACTTATGTATATCACATATACATCAACTATTAACATGCTTTCAATCATATATCATGTATATATCAGAAGATAACATGCAATGAATTTAATGGAATCGAACTCGATGGCTCTGATACCACTGTTGGGTTTTAGGGTTCATACGCAGCGAAAATTACAAAATAATTTTGACAAAAACCCCAACAGGATCCGAATCTAATTCCATTAAAAACGTTTAAACTATGAAAAACTTAATCATACCTCAGTCGCAATATACCTTTCTGAAGGTTGATCGATCTCTAAGGCGCCGCCAACGACGAACGCCCTCTACCAGTAGTCCACACACGAACGGCGGCCGAGATTCGAAGTGCTAGCTTCGAGAGAATACCAAACCTTTTGTTTTTCTCTCCAAAACGATTCAGAGCATATCAAAAACCCTAAGTCGTTTCTTAAACGAAAAAAAGAGTTTTGGCCTTTTGATCTTTCGTGCATGTATTGTAACTTAAAGCGTCTATTTATACAACCCTTGTATATAGACGGTTAAGTAAATTACAAATATACCCCTACTTAAAGAAGTATGAGTGTAATACACCACAAGGACGTTTCAGTCATGAATTTTATCATATAAAATTCATTTTTCGAACCATCTTAAAATCTCGCAAAACCATTCTTAGTGTGCGACCCAATAGGTCGATACAACGTTGGCAGTGTACCAAAACACATTTTGGTATACAAGTCATAAGCGGCCTCTAGCAAGACATTATGACTACCCAAGTTGTACGAATATCAAATCGAAACAACCTAATCAATAGTGTATATAACATTCTTTTGTCACACGATATCCTTTTGATCAAACATAAGGCATAGAATTGTCATCCAACATGTTCAATCGTACTAGTCTCGATCTCTAGGTAGACTGAAAACATCCAAGTGACATTGATCAATATCAATTCACTTAGACTAGGCATTTTAACAGTCTAACACATCGAGGGATCCACTAGATATCTCTCTTTATATGAGAGGGACAAATTCTATCTCGATTACACAACTTCATCGCATTGCTCACACAGTAACCAATCACAACCTTTATAATCGTCCGGTTAAAGACAACGTTTAATAGTGTCAAATCACTGTGTTCCTAATGTTGAAGTCTCTGGTAATCTCAAGTCAGAGGACTGGAATATATACTTATCATGAGAAACAACTATGACTTAATCCATTTGACGCTCTCATAGCGGGTCGGTCCAGTACTTTGTTCCCTAACAAGTACTCGTGATCTTGATTCATATCCCTATACATATAATCATCATATGATCATCAATCAAGACTCACACTAGTCTTAATTCATTATAGTTCCAAGTATAATGATCGACTAGGGACATTTAGGATATTTCTGTAAATATCCATGGATCTTATTATAATGTAAACATGCAAATTAATTATAATAAACAGCAAATGAAATCCTCTATTTTATTAACTAAAAGTATTCATAAAGACATTTATGGATTGACCTAGGGCACATGCCCCAACAATATTTTTATTAGGTTTGGCTTTGGATTACATTTTTTGATGTAATTTGAGCATTTTTAGGGAATTAACATAATACTATATTTTTAGGTGTTTTGAGACTTGGTTAGGACATAATCCAACTTAAGTCGCCGCATTGGTGGCGGGTCTTTGAGTAGATCCAAAACCCTAGACTTCATTCCATCATCTTGTTGATTTCATCATTAGTTGAAAAACTTCGATCTCGCAAAATTTGGTACGAGTTATTTGAGTAACTTCTATGCTTATTAGTTCTTGTTCTTATTTTGATAATTTTATTTCATAGTTTCCTCAGTCACCTAGACATGAGAGATTCTATGCATTCACTAGTTTTTGAAGACTTTTATTATGCATACCTTTGTATCATCTCCTTATTTCTTTATCCATGTTCTTTTTCACCACTATTCTTTTTCTTTTTGTAGCATGGATTCCTTGACTTGTTTTAAACCTTGAGGACAAGGTTCAGAATAAGATTAGAGGTACTTTAGGATTTGTGGATTGAGTTGGATGGATTGAATTTCTTTGCGAAAGTCCACAGGTGAGATCGTTTGAAATTTTCAATTATATGCGGTTGACGAATGGTAATGGTGGTGCTTAGTGTCTTTTTATTCTTTCATTTCTTCCATTTCTTTTCCCTTCGTACTTTTTTTTCTCATTTCATTAGAACTGATGCACTTTCATACATGTAGTTAGTATAGTTTTCAATTTTATTATTGTTTAGAGTCACCCGAAATTTTGTTTCATGCCTTTGGTTGTGGATGAGTACATTATGGTTGTCTTTTTTACTTGAAACTTAGGGAAGGAGAAACACTCACTCGAACCCGTAACCCAACATTTTTATGATTTCATTATTAAGGACTTAGTATGATGGTTAAGCCTTGTGCTAGATACCAAAGGGAGTAGACGGTCAAAATTTTGCAAGTAATAATATTTTAACCCACATTGGAGAGTTTTCTTAATCGTAATGAAAGTGAGAAGGACTGACGTGAGTTTTCTTACAACAAATATACAGAGAGTTCCACGGGAAATGGAGTAGGGAATCTTGTGGTGGAAAAAAATTAGAAAAGAGTTTTCCAAAGGAAATGGAGTAGGAGCCGTATTACTTGAAAAACAAATATGGAGAGAAAAAATAGAGAATATATATACAAAATGAATAAAGGTGAAAGTCTATGAAAACTCCTCGAATAAAAAGATTTAGTTCGAGTGCTTATAACTAGATTAAATGAGATTGTAAACTTGTGTGCTCGAATGTGTAGACCAAGAAAACTCGTGAGTAATTGATGGCCTTTGTCTTGACCGAGTCTATGTCTTTAAAGTGTGATCTTAATTGTGTTTAGATTGTTGTTCTTGATATATCGTAACTTCGAAATTTCTTGATTGGCTTGTTAAATTGGCGATTATGTAAACCAAATGAACTCCATGAATTTTGAATCAGGTATAGGATTAGTTTAGTTAATGCATGACTATATTGGGACTCTAGTTTACTTGTGTTTTGTTATTTACGCCTTTGATCGGGACATGCAAAGTCCTAAGTTTGGGAGTATTTGATGAGTTGTTAATTATGTAATTATATATATGTTATTTATATATTTTTTATTGTTAAGTCTTCAAAATATTAGCCTAATTGTGTTTATTTATAATTTTCAGGTTTAATGGAGAGCGCAGTTGAATCCGGGAGAAAAACTACACAAAATAATGTATTTATATGCAGTGTGAACACCAGGGGATCAGCTTCGAGGTACGCACTTCACAATTGATTTAAAGATGAGGAACAATTGAATGACGCGACTCGTGGACACAGTTAAGTTACTCGTCTTCATAGACACCCGTTTGGCCTCAAGATTTGCACATCAGATGAGGAAGGAGGTTTGTTCCTGCCTCGGGATGCGTGCTACATGCACCCCTAAAATTTTGGCCTTCTCCACGCGTTTCTTTCTTGCTTCAGCTGCCATCGATTATCCTCGAGATACGTGGTCGTGTTCTCTCCCAGTTTTTTGCACAAATTTGAGCAAGTTCTCTTCTCTTTTCCAGCACCACGTGTCTTTACCCCATTCGTCGGGCATCTTCAACAGCAGCTCCATCTCCAATCTGAGCCCGCCACATCATCAGACCGCAGCAGCTTCAGCTAATCACAACCTGACACGTGTCCCAGACCATGCAGAAAACGTCCAACAGCCACCAAATTGGAATTTCTCTCTTGAAAGACCAATTTTAGTATTTTTTATAATTAGGACTTAATGTATTCATAGAGGGACTCTTCTTCTATTTTTTTTCTCTTCTACACTCTCGGCTATTCGACTCTCTCTATTCCACTCAACTTTTATTATTTTTATTTTATGTTCTTCATTCATGAGAGACTCATCTCATGGCCTAGGTGAAGGCGAAAGAGGTTCGACTGTTCTAATCTATGGATTTGTGAGATTTATTTATTTTAGTTTTATTGTTTTTAATTGTTGTTTTATTCCCTTTATTATTAATTGAATAATTGAGGTTGAATCTATATTTAAACCCTGATTCTTTTACCAGTGAGTCGTAAGCATTTGTCCTTATGCAATAAGACCACACAAGTGGCAATTGATCATACCAATTGATTTGGCTCTTTTGGGACCTGTTAAATACCTTATGGATCTAGGCTAAATTGAACACACTAGTGATCTGGTTGTCTAGGTGTAGTACCTTCATAAAACTCATTGGGGTCATCATGTTAAACCTCGATGCGCTTGAGTATAGGGTTATACGATTGGCTAGAGAAATAGTCAATGTCATACTTGACTATTGAGATTAGAAAGGTGAGGAACAGTGTACATTGCCGTGTCTATAGCTACACTAGGATATTTTTTATTTGCATATTTTACATAGATTGATGACCAAATCTAATCTTTTATCGAACTGAACTTGTATGTCTTGACCTAGGTATTTTTCTTTAATTGATTTCAAAACAATTTCCATTCCTTTATTTATTTTATTGCTACTTAGATAGTTAATTTATTTATTCTCTCAAAACCCCCATTTTTCTCTATTCTTTTCTTTTTTGACCATAGAAAGATAACCAATCTACGTGGGATCGACCCTTTATCGATATCTACAAAATAGTTAGTTTAGGAATTATAATTTATTGACACGTTCGACATGCGTCATGACTCCGCCCTTGAGTGTGAACATATAGCATTTCTTGTTCATACAATCTGGGGTTTCATGGTGGAGCTCATCTTGAGCTCTCACACGAGGGAATAAAAGCTTTATACAAGTATAGATTTGGTTCTTCCATGGTGAATGGTGTGAATAAGTAGAAGGTAGAAATCGAAGACAATCATGCGGAAGGAGGAGGAGTGCAAGGACCTTGGACTAGTTTGTTATTGAAGATATTACACAGCCATACAACCATGTCTCCATATCTACAAATTTTTGCATATATAACAACTGCTAGAGCTCGAAAGTAATGATTCAAGGAAATCAATTTAGTGTTGAAAGGACAAATATGAGGCAACTTGATAGACTGTTATTCACTTGCGAGTTAGAATTTTATGATCCCTTAAATTAGACTCAATCAAATACAATGAAGCACAAATTAAGCTATGATCTACTATAAATGGCTCAAACTAGATTCTTTTTTTTTTTTTTACAAAAAAAAAACTAGATTTTTTTTATTTTATTTTGTTATTTATAATTTTTTTTTCAATCAAAAGGGAAGTTAGTTGTCTGTCACATTGCACGAAAACAACGAAAAGATACTGCCCAAACATTATCCATTTGTATAGAGTTCATTCCTATTGGAATCAGGTAAATAATATGATATCCAATCGCAAATTTTTTCGCATAGCTAGCCATCCAATATGTTGCTCTATTTCTCTCGATATGGGTGTGCTGAACTTTAACTTCACATGGTCGATCAAGAAAGAGTTAACAAACTCCAATGCTTATTGGACATCGCTTTTCTATTAATGCTCAAACTCAAATTTTTTTCAACAACTCGAAATCGTTTTAACTTAAGTATAGGGAGTTACTATTAGCACCCCAATATGTTATATGAGCCCCTCATTTAATTTAATGTTATTTGTAGCCCCCAATAAGTTGATTCATGCTCTAAGCACCCCATTAATTGTTAGTAAACTCTCCATTGTACCCCTAGTTTATGTTTTTCCCATCTCTCCCCAAAGAAATCTCTCTTTTCATATTTGTGATCTTCATCCTTTAATCCCTTGTTGCATATCATCTTTTTCTCCCTATTAACTCAATTTGCTCCATATGCATTCCAAGATTGATTCTTCGATCCTTAAAAGGTAATATTCAACGCAAATAAAGGATTCTAACCATTCAAGAATATGAATCATTCAACCAAATACTATAATTAAGATGTTGTATTTGATTATGAATTGTTGAGTATATAGACAAAGAGATGAGAATGGTTGTGGAGATTAGAAAGTATAAGAGAAAATGAGATGAGTCTATAGTTTAATTTGTGGTGGGATATAGAAAATGAAAATTAAGTAGAAGAGGAGAATGTGAGTGTAGTGAGTGAAATTAAAGTTGAAGATGAATTTAAGGTTTCATTTAGGAGGGTGTAGAGAGTGAAAAGTAAAGTTGAGGAGAGGTATATGTAGAGAGTAGAAAGTAGAAAGTAGTAGAAGAAAAAGAAATGAAATATGTTCATGATGTTGAGTTTTGGGGTTCATACGCAGCGAAAATTACAAAAAATTTTTGACAAAAACCCCAACAAGATCCGAATCTAATTCCATTAAAAATGTTTAAACCATGAAAACTTAATCATACCTCGGTCGAAATATACCTTTCTGAAGGTTGATCGCTCTCTAAGGTGCTGCCAACGATGAACACCCTCTACCAGTAGTCCACACACGAACGGCGGCCGAGATTTGAAGTGCTAGCTTCGAGAGAATGCCAAACCCTTTTTGTTTCTCTCCAAAACGACCCAGAGCGTACCAGAAAACCCTAATTCGTTTCTAAAACGGAAATAAAGTTTTAGCCCTTAATCTTTCATATGTCTGTTCTAACTTAAAGCATTTATTTATACAACCCTTGTATATAGACGGTTAAGTAAATTACACATATACCCCTACTTAAAGAAGTATAAGTGTAATACACCACAAGGACGTTTCTGCCATGAATTTTATCATATAAATTCATTTTTCTGAACCATCTTAAAATCTTGCAAAACCATTCTTAGTGTGCGACCCAATAGGCTCATACAACAGTGTATCAAAACACATTTTGGTATACAAGTCATAAACAGCCTCTAGCAAGACATTATGACTACCCAAGTTGTACGAATATCAAATCGATACAACCTAATAAATAGTGTATATAACATCCTTTTGTCACACGATATCCTTTTGATCAAACATAAGGCATGAATTTGTCATCCAACATGTTCAATCATACTAGTCTCGATCTCTATGTAGACTGAAAACATCTAAGTGACATTGATCAATATCAATTCACTTAGACTAGGCCTTTTAACAAGTCTAACATATCGAGGATCCACTGGATATCTCTCTTTATATGAGAGGGACAAATTCTATCTCGATTACACAACTTCATCACATTGCTCACACAGTAAACAATCACAACCTTTATAATCGTCCGGTTAAAGACAATGTTTGATTGTGTCAAATCACTGTGTTCCTAATGTTAAAGTCTCTGGTAATCTCAAGTCAGAGGACTGGAAAATATACCTATCATGAGAATCAACTATGACTTATTCCATGTGATGTTCTCATAGCGGGTCGGTCCAGTACTTTGTTCCCTAACAAGTACTCGTGATTCTGATTCGTATCCCAATACATATAATCATCATATGATCATCAATCAAGACTTACACTAGTCTTAATTCATTATAGTTCTCAGTATAATGATCAACTAGGGACATTTATGATATTTCTGTAAATACCCATGGATCTTATTATAATGTAAACATGCAAATTAATTATAATAAATAGCAAATGAAATCCTCTATTTTATTAACTAAAAGTATTCATAAAGACTGTTAATGGATTGACCTCGGGCACATGCCCCAACACATGATTTAGAGTGGGGTTATTTATGTAATTTTGCCTATATATGTTTTAGTTTAAAAATATTTTAAATCAAATGGGGGCTGATATAGGGTGGTGGGGGCTAATATTCACTCCTAAATATAATATATATTTTACAACATTGATTAAAACTGTGGAAGGGAAAATGCGGGTATTGATAAAAGATAAGCACAAAAAGACATACCTTTTTCACCTCTCGAAAGGTAACGCTCTCTTCTAAAGTCATCATTGCAATGAATTTGACCATTTATAGTGTTACTCTACTTTGTACCACAATCCAAAATTAGTTGGAGTTGGTTATATGGATCAAACACTTCATGTGCTCGATTCGCCATACTTTGTATTTGTGAAACGAAAAACAAAAAATTCAATAATAGCTTATTCGAAACTTACAAAGACTTCATAGGTTAATATACAACTAGTAAACATGAGACCAACTATTAGTTGTATTGACAATCAAATCCCACAATTTTGATGATTGATCGTCAATCAATGAATTTCATAAATTTGGTGATTGTCAATCAATAAGAATATTCTCTTCAAGGCAATATGAAGTGTCCACTCCACACTTATAAGCCTTTTTTTCTTTCTAACTAGTCGATGTGAGATTATTCCCTACACCTTGCACGCAACATTTAAAACCATTATCAGACATCCATATTTGCTATATCTAACATTTTGTATAAAATATGTAATAAAAAAGAGTTAACTATCAAAAATAACACAAACTTTCATAATTTTTGCATAAATAACAAGTTTAGATTTTTTCGAAATAACACGAACTTTCAACAATTTTTCAATTCTAGCACGAAAAGCGATTTTAGGGCTTTTTGCCGCTGATTGGGCAACATAAATCGATTTTTTTATTGTTCACTTGGACCAAATCAACAAAAACTCAAATCCCCATCTAATTGATTTCTTTAATTAAAAAAAAATAACAAAATATAGAAAAATAAAACAAATTAAAAATAAAAATAAAAAGAACAACAAAATCGAAATCCTAATTAAGTTTGCATTTTTCTTTCCTCTTACAGACGAAAGTTGATTGAACGAACCAAAGTCACGTTTTTAGTCTTCGAGAGAAAAAAATTATGTGAAATTAACTTAGTTTTTCTTATTTTGTCGTTCTTTTTGTTCTTTTGTTTTTTGTTTTTTTTTCATTTTTTGTATTGTCGTTTTTTTTTTTGATAATTTATTGCATAATTACAAAAAAATAAAAATAAAAGAAAATCGATTAGATGGGGAATTATTATTTTTGTTGACCCGATTAAAATGATCGTAAAAAAACAAATTGGGCTCTTGTTGCTACGTTATAACTCAAAAGCCCTAAATTACTCTTCATGCTAAAATTGCAAAAAAATTGAAAGTTCGTGTTATTTTTGACGAAATTGAAAGTTGATGTTATTTATGCAAAAATGAAAATATTTCATGATATTTTTAATAGTTAGCCCTAAAAAAATTTATAGAAAAATAAAGAACTCCTAAAAAGTCTTAAATAAAAGATATCAAAGAAGTAAACTATGAAATTATTGTCTCAAGAAAAGTCGTATTTCATATATAAGCCCAATGTAGAACACAACAGTAAACGATGAAATTTGAAAATTAATTTTGTAGATTATTGGATTCATCTACTAAAAATTGTCCCAAAAATCGATCTGTTCAATAGAGACATCTCCTTTGGTGTTTGGATGAGACATGTTGATTAATTATGAGAATAAATGGTCTACAATCAATGTCATGGCAACAGACATGAAAAAATTGCTACAAAGACAGAGAAGTGTTTTGACTACCAGTGAAGTTGTATTCTTATTCACCGCTGCTCTTATTGTGAGTAGTTCTTGATTGTTAATTGTTAAAGCTAACATAGATGCTAAAAGTGAATAATTTTACATTAACTAATAAGAAGTTAAATGGAAAATTTAATAGATGAGTTAACCTACTTGCACTAGCATGCATAATATCCCTTCGTGAGTAACATATCGATCTGTTTCTCACAAGTAGTTGAAGAAATCAAGAAGGTTTCGCGTCCGCTGCCATGCCACTTAGTATTACACCTTCAGCATCAGGACTGACACAAAAATCTTCGCAGATGGCTAACCTTTTACTTATATCCCATAAACATTTTTCTTCTCTAGCTATAGCAGAGGTGAGGAAAGGCCTATCCCTGAAACAAATACAAGTTTATGCATTCTTTAAAGATTTGGAAGGATCTACCAAAATAAAGGGCAACTAAAATGAAAGACAATTTAGGGGTACTAACCATCTATGAGCATTGACAAAGAATGGACGAGGAATACCAAGCACTATTTTTTGAAATTCTTGTTGTAGTTTTTCTACCACATTTGACAACAATGAAATTGAACGCATCTGGAGCCCATATTGGATGATTACACGCTTCGCATATTCTTCTGTTGAATGAAGCACCCAAGATTCACTATCACAAGGAAAGAAAAATAAGAGACTTAACATCAGGCATAAGAAATATAACTTGAGTTGGATTTTTCTTTCATTTTCATGTAGAATATAATAAGAATAAAGTTCCACTACTCATTGGTTTTCCTTTCTGTTTTTCCCATCCCCTTCTTAACAGGAAGAGGAATTTATCCACAGCTTTACACATTTATAAATTATAACAAATGATAAAAGAAATAGTAATGGTCAAGTGATCATATATATCTTGCTCTATCAAGGGAAACATAGCACAAAAGAGAAATCTAGTTACACATGCCTAGGGGATATACTAGGCTTGCGGTCACAAAATGCCCAGCGTAAGACATCTGAGTTCTTGAAGGAGAAACTTATTACAGGGATCTGAATTAATGAATCATAACAAAGCAATGGCCGAGAAAAATAGAATAAAAAATTGTTACATATAATGAATATTAGGAATCAAAGCTAAAAAATTATGACAATGTTGTCCAATTCAAGGGTCATCAAAGTCACGCTGGCAATGTAAGAGAATAAGTTAACATGGCCTGATTCCAAATGTAATGACGTATTTATTCAAAGAACAAATTTTGTGCATTTAGTTGGAAGCAGTATGAAGTGGCGTACACGCATAATAAAGGACTTTGTAGAAATGTGGAAAACCAGCACAATTATGCATGTGATACAAGATCTCATCCATGTATAACATCTCCAAGGAAGAACCACATGATAACTACCTCCCATAAACTACTATCAACTCAAAATATACCACAGAGAAAAGGATAAAATCTAATTCAGCAAAGCATGGCGAGAATCTTACTGACGACAAGGATTCTTTAAAGCCAACAAGAGAGAAAAACATAAAACAAATGAGACTTCTTGCAACTTCAAGGCTAACTCTGGATTTTAAGTTACATTTGCGGGAACAAAAGATGGTTTCAATCAAGTGGAGCTGTGGAAGCCAACTAATTAATACAACAACTTTATTAAAAAAAAAACACATCATAGAATTATACCATAACAACCTCTTAGACTAAGGATTATGTGCGTTGGTATTAATACAATGTACACCATGTTGAACTTTTTCAATAAAAATAAAAATAAAACTCTATTAAATTAACTCACAAACTGCCACCATATACATTAATATGCAAAACACTTTCGTTGATTACATTTTTGTGAGTCTCTTTTTTAATTGTACTACACATGTATCTAGGTCTTCTCCTTGACTAACTTATAATTACCCATGACTTGATAGCTCCACTACATTAGTACACTCTTTGTAACTACCCATTTACACATAATGTAACTATCCATTACACATTAACAACATGGGGTTTGACTAGTTAAAACATTTTAACATAATTGAACCACATATTCCAACATTTCCTCTTGACTTAAATTTCTTAAAAATGAAACACAAAACATCAATCTAACTTAAGATCTTGCAAAACACAACTTCTTAAACACATGAAGCTCTCGTCTTCATGACGACGATGCACTTGTCATCATCCTTCTTGGAGCACTTGTCTCTAAATACCCTTAGTGATGTACATCTTATCACATTCTAAAGCATATCTTCTTCGATGGTCACCAACTTCTACCTTCATCGTGTCATACACAATCAAAAATCAATTCATCATCGATGGATTCAGAGTACTCGCACTCTCATGTTGGAGCTTCTCGATACCACCTTCACTTCCTTTGCGGCACATATCCGTTAATTAACCTCAAATTTTTGAATGAAATACACCTCATGATTGAACTATCAGCTTTGATACCATGTTGAAGTTTTTCAAAAAAAAAAAAAAAAAAATATAACTTCACTATATTAACTCACAAACTGCCACCATATACATTAATTTGCAAAATACTTTCATAGATTACATTTTTATGAGTCTCTTCTTTAATTGTGCTATACATATATAGGCCTTCTCCTTAACTAACTAATAACTACCTATGACTTGATAGCTCCACTACATTAGTGCACTCTTTGTAACAACCCATTTACACATAATGTAACTATCCATTACACATTAACAACATAGGGATGATTAGTTAAAACAATTTAACATATTTGAATCACATATTCCAACACACCAAAAGGAGAAAGAGAAGCACTAAGTGTTTTATTTTTTCTTGTTCAAAGCATTAAGAGTATTCCTCTACTTCAAAATCTCAAATAGGAACATACTACAGCTCGCTTCTAAAATGACCAAAGCATGATCAACACTTAGGCAAATAACAAAGTAATCGGGTTTTTTCGGAGGAAAACAACCGTTAGCCATCTACACCGTAGTTTTGTTAGGAAAGAAAAGACAATATAATGGTTCACATTCATTTCTTGAGGTACTTACATGGTTGACTCGCTTCAATTAATTTAATTGCCCTTACCCTTGCCGAATTCCCCTTTAACAATATCAACATGGTAAATGGAGAAAATAGAGTTGAACATCTATAGCGAAGGAAGATGATTGCAAAGGTGATCGACACGCTTTGTGTGACTACCCAAAACTCAAAATACTCACTCCGGAGGCAATTTTGTAATTTTGTTAAAATAAAAGCCATATCCACCACTATTGATTTACAAAGCCTTCAATTAAAAAAATGAGAAAGAACAAGAAAGGGAGATCTAAAAGGGTTGGTAGAGATCAAGACTAAAGAACCCACCAAAGAGGTAGCATTTCACTCTCTTCTTTTTTCCCGTTCCTTTCTTGTCAATTCGGTAGTGGTTTTCATGGGGTTGAAAGGCCTAATGGGGCAACACCACTAAGTGTCGCCAGTGAGGGCGGCGACACACTCATCTCTGCCACCTTGAAGTGGAAGGGGTACGAAGGGAGGCACCCCATGCGAGAAGGGGAGGTTGGCTCTCGGCCACTCCACTCCACCCCTCCCCGCGCTTCCACCACGTTTGTCGGCAGGTGAGGGGCCCCTCAGCGCACACCGGCGTTAGGGGACATCTTTGAACCAATGTCTGAGGATAGGGTAAGGAAGAACAGGGGCACATTGTGCCCCTGGTTCATCCCACAAGGGGATGGATAGGCCCCTGGACTATTAATTCTAGGGGCCGAATTGACCCCCTCCCAAAGGGTTGACCGCATTGACCAAGGGCCTTCTTGGCTCTTGGTTAACAAAAAATGACCAAATCAGTCCCTGGTCAATAACACAAGGACCAATTAGGCCTAAGATCAACTAATAGGGATTAACTTGGTCCCTACAATGAAATTAAAGGCCAAATGAGACCATGACCGCACCAACACCCCGATGAGGGCATCGGACGACACCAAACAGGTGGGACTCAAACTAATGGTTTCCCCAAAACTAATAAATGGAAGATTTACATTTAATTATGGGATGTGTTATGAATTCTATAGTGTCGCACGAAGGTTCACGTCGATCCCCGATCATGCAAAGAGAGAGAGCATTTAGCGCGCCGAGTCGAGGTAAGTGGAGAGCTTCGTTCATGCTTTAAATAAGGCTTGAATATTAGATAAATAAAAATATCATGTTTATATCGAAAGAATTGGGATCGGGTTGATTTAATTAATGGTATGAATATGCTTATCTATGGAATGCATGTGATACGAATAATTGCATTATTCGATCAAAAGCAGTGATGTGGCAGTGTTCTCATTAAAAAAGAATGGTATGTGCTACGAGTAGCGGTGGTATGGCGGTGTGCCCACTAATGGAGAGTGGTTCATGCCACGAGTTGCAATGGTGTGGCTATGATCCCATCTAAAAAGAGTGTTCTACACCACGAAACACCAAGTTTACAAGTTGTCACAATCGATGATGCCTTGGAAACACTTACTGTTGATTTGATGGACTAGATGGAGGTCATAACGGCCATTGTGACCACCAATGGTTCAACTCACCTCGAAGGTGAGTGAAACGACCTTCCCTAAACTAGATTTGGGTCGCCCAGCCCAGACCACCACTTAGATCCAATACCTGAACCAAACCCAAATAATGGTCTGGCACGCCTAAACGACCTGCAGAATAACATATAGACAATATTGCAAAAGAATTTGAAATTTGAGATTTCAATAAATATCATATTTCATCATAAACTAAACCATCGGGTATCTTAAATTCACCTAAGCAAATCAAAACCATATAAAATCTTCATAACCTTCAAATATATTTAAATGTATCCAACAAACTAAAGAAAGGTTTAACTGTCCAACAAAGTTGCCTACATTGCAACCTTTATTAATATTTTTCAAAACAAAATAGTAGATATATTATGCATTGCTCATGGTACAAGGAGACTTCAAGCAATGGTCTTCCCCTTGCCACGATCTATTGCACTTGTAGATGGACTTGTAGTGTAAGTGGGGTAGGCTAAATAACCAACAAAGCCCAATAAGAGAAGAACTACGCTCAAATATTAAACATGTAAGTAAGACCTATAAAGAAAAATAAATATAGCATGCATTTAAAATCAAGATAGCATTGAAATCTGTAGCAAGACATCAATTCCTACAAGGAGTAAGCATATCAAACTCATAAATCAACTTAAGCAGTGATAGGGAGTTTCAAAAGTTGTAAAATATAAGAAAATTAACTTTTGCATGCAAAGGGTTACAAGATAGATACATAGAATGTAATAGATATAAATGCAAGTCGATTGTCTCATTTGCATTACCTCCCCTTATTGACCCAATTATCAAAGTATAATAAATATGTGTCAGTGACTTGATTCCACCGTGTGTCCACGACTCCTCAAGAGACTCGGGTGACTTGGTTCCATCGTGCATCCAGGACTCCCCAAAGGACCCTTGCAGAAATGGGTGACTTGGTTCCACCACGTTACTACACCTCCCAAGTGGCCTTTAAGCATGTAAGGTGACATGGCTCCGCCATATGACTATGGCTCCCCAAGATGCCTTACATGAAGTCAACCAAGGTAGGTAATAACCTCATCCCAAGTCATTTTGTTAAAATCATGATTTCAAATATATTAGTAGCAAGCCACATTTAATAGATGAGCGAAAATCCCCACTTACCTCGACTTGTCGAATTAGACTCTCTCGGTCGACCTCGCACGCACAAACTCGATGTGAACTTCCTTGCGAATCTAGACAATTTAAACAATAATCGCATTATTCGATGATTCGAAATTCAAAGTTAATTATTTATTCAATTACTTCAAAGTGGGGCCCACTAGTGTGGTCCCCGCGGGTTCCCCGTTACTTATGAAAAAGGTCAAGGATGGGGGCTCGTCCCAACCCATTTGAAAACATATTATTTTCATGTTTATTTATAATATATATTATTTTATTGTATTTTATTTTATTATTGTTATTGTAATTGTTATTTTTATTTTTATTTATTTTTTGTGTTGACCAGTCAACGTCCAGGGGCTATTTAGCCCCTGGTCTAATGTTGAGGAGGACAAATAGGCCCCTGGATGTGTTAGGCAGGGATATTCGTCCTTGCCAAACGCACGGGCTCCCCAGGGGCACCACCTGGGTGCCGGCGTCCTCGGGACACGGTGCCGAGTACATCCCTACCGGCGGTGGTGGTCACGGGGGTGGCTCCGGTGCCACCACTTCCCTCTCCCTTCACTTTCGAGGCCTCTAATGAAGGCCCCTTCTTGGTACAACGGTGACGAAAGTGACCCGCCACCCTCCTTCGGCAGCACCGTCGGTGGTGTCACCGCCCACTTCCAGTTGCGTGCGATGGCGTCGCCTCTAGATTTGGTTTTCCTCTTCTTTTATACAAATCCAACATGTGTAAACTATTGAAACACTACAAAAAATAGCAAATCAGAAACGGAAATTTCCGTCTCTGATTTGCAAAAATTCCGTCTCTAATTGCAGTCAGAAACGGAACAGAGACGGAATTGATTCCGTCTCTAAAAACGTCGTTGCTAATTCAATCAAAAATGGAAATGCGATTCCGTTTCCGATTTAGAGACGGATCAGAAACGGAATAAATTCCTTTTCTGATCAGAGACGGAATTTATTCCGTCTCTAATTCCGTTTCTGATTAGAGACGGAATAAATTTCGTTTCTGATTAGAGACGGAATAAATTCCGTTTCGATTATTTAAAGTCTCGATCCGTTGCTAATCGAGACGGATCGAAACGAATTTGATCCGTTTCGATTCATGTATCTAATCCTCGAAAATTAGAGACGGAAATAGCAACGTAATCTCACGGATTAGTTGCTATTTCGTCTCTAATTTTCATTTTTGTTTAGTTTTTAAAGTCTTATATATATATATATATGTCTCAATCAAGCACATTTAACTGCCAATATATAATACAAATCATAGCTAAATAATATATTGATATTGCATAGTTTATATAAACTTAACATATCCTTAAAATTATCTTCTCTCGATGTCTTGTACACGAAACAAAAAAAACAATCTAAAAAGTTTATATATCGTATATTTCTACAAAAGTAAAAGAAAAATTGTTCTAAATGAAAAAAAAAATGAAGTGCTCAGAGATTATGTAAGTTGATTGTGCTTCAAATAATACTTGACTTCGTAGAAAACACACGAAAAAAGATCAAAAAGAAAAAAATCACTAAATTATACAAACAATAATAGGAATATAAACAATATTATGGGAGAACTACGTATCATCGCAAGCACAAGTGTATGAGCCAAACACAACATTAATAAAGTAATAAAGAAAAAGAAATTCATCATTATCCAGAAGGAACATGGTGTTAATTAGCAAATTATCTCTCTAAATCGTCCGTAGGTCTGCAAAATATAATAACACCAATGGCTAATAGCCAGTAGAGAAAAAAATGAAAATGAATCATAATAGCTTGAGATAGGACCGACATCGGTGCCAACCTCAAGCCTTGTCCCAATCAATTTATGCCTAATTTGCATGATTGGTCGGTGCAATGCTAAAAGCTTTATTCATCAAAGCAATCACTAATACTATAAACAGGGTTTTAACTCCATTGATGTCGACATAGATTATCAATTTCATGAAGACGATAAACATTTACTTAAACTAATTGCCACTGTAATTGAACCATAAAAAAATGCTACCCGCTCGATGAAATAGAGATGCTAGTTACTTTCAATATTGCCATGCAATTTTCGCATATTGTTTCACTAGTCTTTGCTGAAATTTGAAACCAAGTCGGGAACAAAGCTTTGCCACCTTGCCGACCACTCATGCTTTAAAATCTGCATTTTCAAAATTATACATTTAGTAGTAAGTAGACAAAGCAGCGAAGAATGTAACCAATTAGTCGAGCATAGAGATAGCTATCATTCTTACTTCCTCTACGACCTATTTTTCCACAAATTCCAGTTTCAAATAAGAATCCTACTAATCTCTATTGGGACATTATGGTAATATAATGGCATAGTAAACCATTTTGTACCGCAAAGATGGTAAGATAACATTAACAAAGCAAGTTCCACTAGATATATTGCATGTAATGAATTTATGATGGAAACGATTCAAAACATGAAACAAAAAAAAATTTCCGAATTCTCTCATCGACAAACTCAATCATTCAAAAGCAGATTTTTTTTTCTTCTTGAATCCCCTTGTACAAAATTTTTAAATCACATACAGATATGAAAATATCGAGGGCAAAAGAAGAGTTTGATCCATGTAGCCAACCCCAAATAATTTTGGAATTGAGGCTATGTTATTGTATTCAAATATCAAATCTAGTAGCAGGCAAGAAAAATACCTGCAATTGATATGTCGTAACCATGTTCTACGACCTAAAAAATGATTTAGGATATCTTTGCGGGGACAACTTCAAAATCATCGGCCTAGGCGAAATTGATTTACATGTTCAAAACTTTTGAATCGGATTGTCTGCCGAGTGAAATAGGCATGTCTAATCGTCATGCTATGCATACATGGCTACTTAAGCAATCAAATCAACAATGAAACTAAATGAACTTGTTCAAGGCTAGAACATTAATTGCTAAAACTTGGAACTTTCATATACAAAAGTTCAAAGTTTAAGAAATGAGAGTGGAATATCAACTTCAAGAAATGCTACAGAAATTGGAGAAGGATAAGAAAGACAATCATCCTACAGCATGAATTGAAGTGGAAAGAAGCAGCAAAGACCAAAATAGAGGGGCAAAATCAACTTAAACAACTATGTTTTTTTTTTATCCGTTCGGTCAGACACTTGCATCAGATTTCATACATGAATTGGTGATTAAATAAAAAGTTTTAAGAGATGACCTGCATTAGATATGAATAGATTAAACGCAACAAGCAAACAATCCTCACTTTCGCTTTGTCATCTTCGGAATGGTTATTATGTACACACCAGCCAAGCAAGATATACAATAAGGTTGAGAAAGAGGAAAAGGAAGCCATTGCACATACCATCGGCGTCGGCACTCAAGCTGACACAACTCGCCTCCTTTTAAACCAAAAATCGCCTTCTCAGTGTAACATCTTGACATCCTTCGGGAACACCAGAAAGAGCATTCAAAGAGGCCATTTCTTTGGCGAGAATAAATAGAGATAAAAAGCCTAAGATAAGGTACGAATTATGGTTGTCAAGGAAAAGAAAATCAAAGTCGTAAATGCGACCTCAAGTTGTTTACCTTTTTTCCTAAAACTCTCAATCGAAGAACAAAGAATGACAAAAATAAAATAAAATAAAATTATAATACCTAATGAAGTTAACATACGAGAGAAAAATGAACAACGAGATGAGAGACTAACTTTGTTAAATCATTCACAAGCAATTTTAGTATCAAAGCTACTCAAACATATAGCAAATGCTGAAAAGCGAGATTGGATATCGGTAGTCCATGGTGAACAAGTCCTTCCCCACTTTGCCAAACTTGCGGTGAGTGATGGCAAGGAAATTCATGGAAGGTCATAGATTGGTTTCATTGCCAAAATACAATTTGCACATTCAACTCATCACTTGGCGGGAGCGTTCATTAATGGTCTTACCTTGAACCCAACACATACTCAACAAAATCGAGATAATTAGAATTTACTTACGGGGATTTGAACCGGATTCTTTATTTAAATATAAACCAAAAAATAAAAAAAAAATCCAAAATCGAAACCACTAGAAACCAAAAACAAAACTCACATCGAGAATCCCCGACAAGTCGTCGGCCCAGAAATTTGGGGGTCGCCGAGGCGCGTCCGGCTTCGTTGAGCTCGAGCTCCAGTTCCTGGTCCTTCATTTCTCCGAATCCCCGAGACCCTTCAAAACCCTATCGATCACGAACTCGATTTCGGACTCACGCCTCATCAAAGAAACCCAGAACGAAAAAAAAAAAAAAAAAAACCCTAGAAACCAAGACGGAATCGGAGGGACTAAATCCGGGGTTTGGTACACGAAATCGGGCGAACAACATGGCTATTGGTAAGAGTGAGAGCGAGAGAGGTGCGAGAGAGAGAGAGAGCGAGCGGCAACGGTGAGAGAGAGAAGCGGTGACGGTGAGAGAGAGAGAGAGAGAGAGCGGTGACGGTGAGAGAGAGCGGTGACGGTGAGAGAAGCGGTGACGGTGAGAGAGAGCGGTGAGAGCTTCGTTGAGAGAGAGAGAGAGCGGCGAGGAAGAGAGGCTTGTTGAGAGAGAGAGAGCGGAGAGAGATTTTAGGGAGAGAATGTGTTTTGTGGTTTGTCCCATATTTTTGAATCATCGAGATCGAAGCGCACGAATCTCGAGACTAATGGACGGTTGTAAAAAATGAAAATTTAGGTGGGAATGTTGGCGCCGTTATTTAGAGACGGAATTTAATTCCGTCTCTATTTTCGTCTCTATTTCCGTCTCGATTCGTCTCAATTAGTCTCGAATTAGTCGTCTCAATTCCATCTCTAACTAATTTTTTTAGCAACGGAACTTAATTCAGTTGCTAATTCTGTTTCTAAATTGCTGTATTTTGTAGTGAAAACTTTAAAAAGAGAGCATGATGAAGAAGATGAGGGCGAGGGTTACCCTCTAGGTGGTGTCCCTTTGAGTTAACAAATCCAACCGATACCATTTTCTCATTTCTCTCAAACGTGTTGATTATGAACAAAAGGGGGGTTTATAATTTAATTTTTATATTAGAGCTAATTTGATGTATGGTTTGGGATATTACTAAATTGCCCCTAGGGCAGGTCTATTAGGTTTTAGGTTGTCACAACATCCTCAATTTTAAAGAACTTTCGCCTTTGAAAGTAAAATAAAGTCATACCTTACCGTTCAAGAAGGAATGGAAAGTTCTACATCATATAGTCCTCCTGCTCCCAAGTCAACTCATGTTCTCCATGGAATTGCCACCAAACTTGCACCAACAGGATTTCTATCCATCATCTGAATCGGATACTCATCGTAGGACACGTACTCTCTCAGATCTACTTGCCCCCAATCGATCATCGGTGCATGTTTGTTATGTGTCTTCCTCAACATAGAAACATGGAAGACATCATGAACTTCAGCTAACTGTGGTGGAAACTCGAGGCAAAAAGCTACCGGGCCTATTCGTTTCTTGATCTTGAATGGTCCAATGAACTTGGTAGATAACTTTCCCTTCAATCCAAACCGACAATGCCATTTCATTGGTGACACTTTCAACAACACGAACTCACCCAACTCTATCACACCAACAAAATGACCCACCCCACAACCCAACCCAAGCTGTAACGACCCGAAAATTTGACTTGTGCCACGTGTCAGGTCATGGTCGTTTGTGGGATCCACTCGTCGAAATACGTATGTCCGAATCCAATTTGAGATGATAATGCTAACTATGCGAGGAATTCGGTGAGTCGAAACACGAACGGGGACGCGCCTCAAGTCGCGTGCCGACGCGGGACCGAAATAGTGGCGTAATATTTATGTTGGATACACCTCGTGTTGCGTGTATGCGCGAGTATCGAGATTTTGAAATGAGGCAGGTTGATGCCTCGAGATACGCACTGCTCAATTTATAAGGAAAGCATTAAAAAATATGTTTTTGATATGCCTCGAGTTTCGCTCCGCACAGATCTCGAGGACACAAGTTTACTTAATAAGGAAGAAATAAAAAATAAATAATATATATATGGATAAGATGTGGTTTTAACCACACATTCAAAAAAAATGAAAAAAAATGAAAAAATGAAAAAAACCAGTGGCGAAGAGGAAAAAAAAAACGAGAAACCGAGAGAAGAAGAAAGAGATGATCGGGAGGAGATGAAGGAGAGAAAGAGAGACCGAGAGCACGAAAAGGAGAATGCAAGGTGAGTTGATTGAGTTGTTGTTGTTGTTGATTTTGCGTTGTCGTTTTGTAGGTTGTATCGTCGTTGTTGGTGTTCGGGTGGCGAACTCGGACGAACCGCCATGGCGATTCGTCCGAGCTCGAGAAGAAGGAAGGGAGTGATCTCCCCTGCATACGAACCCCACCTGGGGTTGCCCAACCCCAGCGCTAAAAAAGAAAAAAAAAATCGAACCAGAGCATTTGTGCTCTGGTGGGGAAGAAGACCCTTGTGGGTCGGGTCGGGATGGACCAAGCCGGGCCAGACCGACCCTGACCCGAGTGGGCCGGGCGGGGTCAAACCGACCCGGGTCCGCGTGGACCGGGTCGGGTCAACCTTTTCCCACCTCAATAAAATATTATATTTAATTATCAAAGTAAATTAAATTGTTTTTTTATTAAAATTAAATTACAAAAAATAGATAAAAATTCTGAAAAAATTCAGAAAAATCCTCGAAAAATATGAAAAATTAGGGAAAGCTAGAAAAAAATGAGTTCGAGGCTTTTCGGGCATTTGGCACCCCGGAATAATTCAAAAATGGGTGGTAAAAACTTAATCTTTATGAAAATAAAAATGGCAAATCTATGAGTCCATAGTATAATTGCACGTAATTCGATCCTAAAACTGTAAAATGGTATAAATTGATACCGAGGGCTTATGATGCTATAGTCGGGTGTCGAGTGCGCAGATCGAGGCGTGAGCGGGACATTTTAGAGGTAAGTAAACCAGTTAGGAACTTATACAATATTTCATTTCTCTCAATTGGCTGTTGTTGTTTACCGTTTTGTGATAGCTTTATTGTTGTTCACTACTTTGTGATGATAGCTATATGTGGCAATGTTGTCGATTGAGTGAGTCCATTTGCAAGTGAGTCATGGTTACTGTTTATCTGCGATATGAGAGGGTTAGGGCTGGAAGGCAGGGGCCTCGTCCTAAATCCGATGTCTTTCATGGTCGTCCGTCGATATTATCCGGGTCCATGAATGGTTCATAGTCGTACGGGCTAGGGCTGGGAGGCTGGGGTCTCGTCCTAAACCCGAGTCTGCTGGGCTTGTACCGCGACTCAACGACTTTTGGTCGGGACTCCTTGTTAAATGGCCTCGCTCATCGATGGATTGGTTACAGTCTTTTATATTCACGCGTTTCTTGATTCTTTTCGTTCTATTTGCATGAGTTCGACTGCTTTGGATATCGTGAACTGTTGTTTTGGATATTGTGAAATGTTGTGTATATGTCCTACTGGATTTACTTACCTGGGCTCGTCATTCTTATGTTTGACTGAGTGCAGAGTCGCGGACGAGTAGCAGAGGGAAGGCTTCATAGCTAGGTGAATTTTGTATATTTTGTATTTACTCTCCTCTGATGATATTTACCGGGTTCCACAAGTAGGTTGCCTAATTCCCTGATCTTTTTGTTGAGTTATTTAATGTATTAGTCGCTTCCGCTAAATTTTTAAATCTTGCAAAATATTAATAACTCAACTGTAAAATGTTGAATGTACTGATAATGATGGATTTGAAGGTTGACTAGGCTCTCGTTAACCTTGCGAGACTGGCTCGGGGGTCCACGTGGGCTTAGGCCGGGCGGGGCCCAAGTTGTGGGAAATTGGGGCCGTCACCTTGCACCCCGCAACTTTCTCTCTCTCACACACACTCTCGGTCTCTCAGTGTCAAGGTCTCTCTCTCTCTCTCTCTCTCTCTCTCTCTCTCTCCCGCTCTCTCTCTCCCCCAACCCTCTTCCTCTCTCCCGCTCTCTCTCTCCCCCAACCTTCTCCCTCTCTCCGTCACCGTACTTACTCTCTCTCTCTCTCTCTCTCTCTCTCTCTCTCTCTCTCTCTCTCTCTCTCTCTCTCTCTCTCTCTCTCTCCATCTCTGCTCCTGCTGCTCTCTCCTCCCTTTAGTCTGTCCAACTCTCTCTCTCGGTTGCTACTCTCTCGCCTCTCTCCCCCTTTGTTGGTCTCTCCGCACCGGCTCTCTCTCGCTGTTGGCTCTCTCCCGCACCAGACTCTCTCTCGCGACTCTCTCGGTTGCTCCACCCCACTAACACCCACCTTATAAAACCCCCCATGAACCCTAAACCCCTACCCCATAGCCATATAACCTAGCCTGAGAATGTAGGGAATATATTCTCTGTGTTCTAGGGGAAGACAATATCACGCGCAAGAGGGTATCACGGGGGTACGGTACACGAATGGCGCATTCGGAAAATGCGCCATTTTGTACCGTGGGAAACCAACGTGGCGCCCTCGTGGACGCCTCGTCGTTAAGACGTTACACTAATGGCGCATTCTTCGAATGCGCCATTAATGTATATGGTCGGTCCACATGGCGTACACGCAGACGCCACGTGGATCGTCCATTATATCATTCGATACACGTGGCGCCACGTGGACGACATGTCAACATGAACCTCAAACTATTGGCGCATTTGGAGAATGCGCCATTAGTTTAAGGGGACTGATCCTTGTGGATGCCACGTTGGTCGGTCCCTAACACACGAATGACACATTCTCCGAATGCGCCATTCGTGCATTTTTGCCCCACCACGTTGGACACTAATGGCTAATGGAGCATTATCTGAATGCGCCATTAGTGTTAAATATTTGCCCCACTAAAAACGCATTTTCATATCCCGATTTACCTTACTTTTGTAATAAAAAGTATGCATAGCTTATTTTACTAATTTATTTTATTATTAATAGTACTTTTGTAATTTTTCCGCAGATTTTGTCCATCAAACTCAATCAAGTCCCACACATGTTTATCTTTCAACCAGTTCAACTCACCAACAGTTATTCCGAACTTGGCTTCCATATCTGAAAAGAGACATGAAAAAAAGAAAGAAAAACAAAAATAGGCAAGAGTATAATTTCCTTATAGATATCAAACCTAAACTTCCATAGAAGAAAAATGGAAGATGCGAGACAAAATTAACCATACTTATGGCACAGTGTTCCACATATATTCCTGGGACACCAACGTACATCTTGTTTGTTCCTTCCTACAACAAATAACACTTGAATCACTTCTTTTGCTTTTGAGGAAAAAGTAAAGCATTCACTTGTTTCCAACACTACATATTCTAGAGATTAAATTTGGTTGTCATACAAAAATAAGGGCGTTTGACAGTACATCTTCAAAGGGAGAATCTATTTCCGGTGTGTTTGTTTATGGAATTTACCCAGTCCCTTCCTTCCCATGATATTTATTAAAGTAACACGCATAAATTCAAAAAAAAATATGAGCAGCACCAATCGACACAAAAATTAGGGAATGGCGGCTGCGATAGTTTGGACACCTCGGAAGATGGACTACAAATGTTATCACTAAAAAAACTTGACTTAATAGAAACCGAAGAAATTCAACGATGCAAGGATAGACCGAAGCTAACTTGGGACGCATTGATTATGAGGGATTTAACGAAATTTGAAAGCACCTTATCGCACCTCATCTATTGAACTAAATTGAATGTAATGGAAGAGTTTGATCCATGTAGCTGACCCCTACTAATTTGGAGTGGAGTTTGATCCATGAGGCCAAAATTGTTGTTGTATAAAGCATTGTTTAATTAATAATACGTGTGTACAATTCAGCTACGAACACAACGTTGTTGGCCACCTTCTCCGTAGAGGCCAATTTTCAAGGATGAGTTAGGCCTATGTTCTTTAATCTTCATCAGTCCAAGGTTAGCACTAGCAAAATGGCTTCCCTTGCTAATTAAGTGCTAACTTCAGCAATGGTGCCTTTAACATGTATTTTGATTTTTAATTGAACAACGAATATAAGCGTCTAAAATCCATACTACTACGAAATACAAGTTGCAGTGCTCGACGCAAACACAATTTTGGCTAATGCCCATTATTGCCTCAATGTCAACGTTGAGCATATACTAGTGGCATGCCTGACTTTTTCATTCTACCACTAAAATCACATTCATTTACATACAAGGTTATATGAATTTCAACGTAAAAATGAATATAAATGCCTAAATTCATGCGGTAGGAAAATATCAAAAGAAGGCATGCATGCAAACCATACCTTCTCATTATCCCCAAATTTTCGTGAAACACAATCAAAACACCCAAAAATTTCTTTCCACTGGGTCACCAGAGCTCTAGATTCTCATTCACAAACTAAACACATCACATCATTGTCCCTAACAGTGAAGAAAGGAGCACCATGATCAAAGAAGAGCTCCTTACCATCCTCTATAATTTCTCTACGACAAAGACAAACAAAACAAAATCATTATAGAAATTTCATTATGAGGTACCAAAATTGGTTCAAAAATCAATCTCCATTCTCTAAGAAATTTAAGGTTTTTACTTGGATAATACATTAGCCCTCTCCCTGATTCGAAAACGCTAACAGAGACACCATTTGTGGCCAAAATAGAAATACAAAGTCCCAGAAAACTGAGCCAAAAAACCCAAAAACAGAAAATCAATTAATTGAACAAACAAAGAGACCAACAAAGTGTTCAATGATTTAACCACTAAGAGAGACAGAATATCAAGTGTGAAAAAAAAATTACTCACTTCCACCGCCCACGACCGCAATCTTTGGACAACTCTATTCATGGTGGCGAGGGAGTAGAATCACTACAATAAATAATGATTTGCAACTTTTTTTTTAATTTTATAATTATTAAAGGATTGATTATATTTTTTTGGTTTTAAGGATTAACTTCTTCTTTGCTCGTGGAATCGCTTGAACACATCGATGATTGACTACATAGGAGGTAAATTTTAGTTGATCATTGATGAGAGTGTTACTCAACATGAAGTCGACATTAGGGTTTGGGTTTGGGTTGTTGTTGGTGACCGAGCTGTTACTCATCTATGTATAGTGTCAACATTCATCTGTGAAGTTGATATTTTAGTGTTATCTATGCATTATTCCCTCCGCTTTTATTGAAGCTGTTGTATATTTGATTGATTTCTGCAAATCTCAATGTCAAAATGTTGAATGACATTGTCAATATGGCGAACGTTCACCTCTGCGATTGTGGCAGATATATTTGCTTCTTTGTTTCAGTTTCATGTTCTCCTAGAATATAATTTCGGACAGGTTAATCCATGAATATTACTAGTCTAATCATGATCCCATTGTTATTGATGTTTTGTTCACCATTTTTGTCAAGTCAATTTGACGATGATGCATTAGACGTCTAAGGGTTCTTATATGGCTGTTGAATGAGAATGCATTAGACGTCTAAGGGTTCAAATGGCATGATTGACAATGCATTAGAATTAAGGCTTTTGGGTGTTACCGAGCTGTTATTTGGAGGAAAGGTTGCACGCATTGTCAATATTGAGTTTTAAAACAAATTTTCGACTCGTGGTACTATTGTGATTTATCGTATTGATTGTATGTTGGTTTTATCATTGTTTGTTTTGTATGCAGTAAAGTAGTCATGATGTCCAATACAAGTACTGAACTTCTTCTTTTCTTATAGTAAAATGACTTCAGGCGGTTCATTCGACGCGTCGTCCTCAGCCCCCAACTCTTGGCCCTCAACCACCACGGTATCCAATAAGTCATCTGGTTCCTCCGTTGTTAGGAAATTGTGAAGAACGACAGTCGCGATGATAATAAGTGTAGTCATTTTCACATCGTAGAAACAAGGACTACGTAACACGGCCCAACGTTGTTTCAATGCTCCAAAGCAAGTCTCAATAATGTTTCTTGCCTTTGCGTGACGCATATTGAAAACTTCTTCGGGTGTTTGTGCTGGATGATTGCCGCTTGCCCACTCAGATAAGTGGTATCGTTGACCCCGAAAAGGTGCCAAAAACCCTTGACAGTTAGAGTACCCAGCGTCGACCAAATAGTAGTTGTCATTAGGAACTTTCAAACCATTACGGCGTGATAAGGCATCCCTCGAAATTCTCCCATCGGCGGCCGACCCTTCCCAACCCGGTAGGATGTACGTAATTAGCTTAGATGGTGTACAAGCGCACATGACGTTCATCGTTGGGAAGCCTTTCCGACACCTAAATCAAGCCTTTTGATTGTTACGAACGATGATTGGTATATGGGTCCCGTCAATAGCACCGAGGCATCCCTACATTGACCAAAAATATGTATTACATAAATCATATAACGAATGCTAATTTCTATAACTATAGCAAAGTGAACGAGGAAGTGCTATATTCGTACCTGAAAGTAACTCCGTCTCAAATCGTTTTCATTGGGACCAATTGGGACAGGGTGCTTCAAAAGCATACGGTGCAATCGTATGAGCGCGCGAATTGTTCTCCTAAAGACCTTACTGACAGTTTCTCCTGACCTTTGGAACCATGTTGATATGACCCTATTGCGTATGTTGTGCCCTAGTATGTGGAGGGTTATGGCCAATTGCTCATCGACAAGCACACAACGCTTATCCCTCAACTTTCCATGTTCGAACAACATATCTCTCAATTTTTCAAATGGCTTCCTTCTCATCCGAAGCATTTTGTAGCAAGTTTCATCGGACTTGTAGACGAGGTTGTGGATTATTTGTCGATGCTTGTCATAACCTAGTTCGTATGTTCGTTCGACACGACGCCTACGACTTGCCAAAACTCTAAACATTTGTACGAGGAGTTCGATGAATCGAAGACAAATGTGGATGTGGTTCATTACCAAATCCCTTGGACGAGGCCCACCGCTTGAATAATTTGAATCCATTGTTGGGAAATCTATTTCAAATAGTAGCCAAACATGCATTTATTTGTTCAAACATTTGAAGAATAAAGAAAATTGTGAATATATGAGTACATGCCTAACAAGAGCTTGGACTTTCTACAAGATCAAGTCTTGTTCACAGACACAATTGAGAAGTTGCTTCCTCTCGTCAAGAATATTGCGCTTTATATTAGAAATAGGTAAGGTAAATCACAAAGTTATGATCTTCATCAAGCATTTTTTAAGGTTTAGGATCCAAATTCCCAAACGATTCAAAAGGATTTGCAAGGATTTGCAAGGATTCAAAAGGATTTGAATAGATTCATTCATGATTAAAGTTCTAGAAAATTATTCAGTCATGTTCGGCTCGAGTTTTTTCATATTCATATTATGATGTGAATTAAATTTTAAAAAACTAATCCATATGTCTGGATAGAACAATCCAATCGATTCCAAATTTTGCTTTTCTGGTGAATGGATATTAACAGCTGGTGCAATGCATGATGTGATTAAATTGTGATGGGATTTCATCAATTTTTCTTTTTCTCTTGGAGCAAATGAATCTAAACTTTGTATGGCAGAACGTTTTAGGTTGAGTTATCCAAGTCTAGTCAAGATTTACTTTGTTAGTACTTGTCAAAAAATCTTTCTTTTTGTTTCCTGAATTGCACCAACTGGTTGTTAACTAAAAAAAAGATTTACTTTGTCAGTCCTATGATTAAGTTATGAAAGAGCTCAATGATGCTTATCCTATTAAAAAAGAAGATGCTACTCCCAATCAAAAAAGAAACTAGTATTCACAAAGAAAAAAGAAATAGGAATACAATAGCTCATTTGACAAAATCAGTGAAGAAGAATGATGAGAAGAGTTTGTCCTAATTAACTCCATTTCCCAAATGGTTTGTGCCTCATCTACATCTGTTCATTTTTACCAGAAGAAGTTTTTTGCTTGCTGTCAAACTCTCTAGTTCAATATGCCACCAATCCTATATTCCTTGATAGGTTTCAGCAATATCCAGCACCTAAATGACAAAAAACTTCGAATTGGTAAAATGTCGGTATGCAGTTTCTATCACTTATTAATACACCTTTTGTGCTTATTACACTTGTAATGACTAATTTGTGGTGTACCTCATGATGTACTATATGTCTCAGAAATTTTGTTTTTCGTCCCGAATTGTGTTACATTGATTCTATGAGCGATTTAATCACAACTGCAATATCTCAAATGTTTCGCGGATATTAACTTATTAAATTACCTACTTCAATTTTTACCTAAACTTGGCTAAGCAGGTTGCATATGATTGAAATGTAGCTTTATATAGATAAAGAGAACATTGAGCAAGAAAAATTTAACATCCCAGGAAACCGTAATTAATGGCTAATTCTTCACAACAGATGAACCATTTATAGCGAAATACTACAGAATCACAGATATATATTTTATATAGATAAAGAGAACATTGAGCAAGAAAAATTCGAATACCTAAAAATGATTGACATAACTGAAGAAGAATACCTCAAAATGATCAATTTAATTTGGTTCGATTTAATTTGGTTCGATTTCGTACGAAACATTTGTCGAGCTTTGTTCAATTTCGGCTTAGCGTTTCTCCTCTCCTTCTCACACAAATCGGCGCCTTGCGGTTCGCAGCCTTCCTCCTCCTCGCTTCCTCTTCGGCCGTCGATGGAAAACAGGGAAGGAGAACGAAGAAGAAGTCGGTAAACAGAGACTGGTTCGATTTCGGCTGTTCCCGATCTCGCGAAGAAGATGAGCGACACAGGGAAACAGAGGTCGATTGATTCAAATCAAGAATTGTTGTTTGGTGTTTGTGTTAATGGGAGAGGTAAAATGGTAATCTCCTCCACCACCCCCTATGGATTAGCTAATCCCACAAAAAATGGTGGTATTATTTAATCCACTACCATGCCTCTTAACTAGTCCGCTGGCCTAGTTAATCCTCCAAGCAAACAGCAGATTAACTAGTCCAGTGTAGCTAATCCGAGCTAATCCCACGAACCAAACAGGCCATAACTGATTATACAAATATCTATCTTATATCTAATTTTTTAATTTTTTAATTTTTATTTATTTATTTATTTCTATTATCGATTGTCCCAAGATATATATAATTATCCATTATGTGTGTATCTATTAATAATTAATAATGGTTATATTATCAACAAATGGATTAATAGAATTAGTACATTCTACTCGAAATCATGGACAAATACATGGAATAGAATGTGGTAAAAGTTTTTAAAAATTACGGGCAAATACATGGAATTGAGTGTAGTGCAAGCTATATCCCCCTACAAATTTCGCCTCTCATCCATTCTTCTACGCTGTAATTTTCTCGCATCCAATTTGAGGAATTTTTGGGGAGTGCTTGGTCATCATTTAAATTTTTGTTTGGGTAAGTGCACATGTTTGTAGGGTTTTTTGTGTTAGAATGGATGCACAAGTACCATGGGTTGGTTTATATAAAGGGTCGAGCATGCCAATTTTTTTTTATATATATATAGTTTTAGCTTGACATAGGGGTCGACTATGACACCCATCATTTTCTAATTTTCTTTTTTTTGCTATTTTTCATACATATAAATCATGAAGGTCTTCACTGACACTTATGCGAAGCGCATGAAAACAACTAATTATATATATAAAATTCGATCGATTGCTAATTTTATATATCATGCAACGTTCAAGATATAGCATTGTTTATATTTATCTTTTTTTAAAAAAAATTATTTGTATTTATTATATATGACAAGTACAAAAAACTAAACAAAATAAAAATAAAAAAAGGAAAGTATACTAAACGAGAAAACGCAAAGAAGAAAACGTGTAGTTCGGATTTTTTTCATTGCTTTTTTGTATTTTTATTTGATTTTTTATGAGGTGACATAGCATCGCACCCTTTAGAAATAGAGGGTGCGTTAGACAGTTTGTATGATTATTTTTGTCACATCATCTCCACAGTGTTAATCACATTACCATTGGAGAGAGTTTTTTTTATTGAGGTGTGTATCTAAGTTTCTCTGCTTTTAGAAGAGTTAATACATTAATAGTGATTTGCCACGTTTGTTGTTATTTAATTAGTACTCCTATTTTTTATTTTTGATATCCGAGATCACTCAACTAATGGGTGTATTCAATTGGATGATTTGAAAGGATTTTAAAAGAGTTTGTAGGATTTTGAAATGGAGATGTATTCAATTTGGATCTCAAAGGATTTTAATGGACTTTTAAAAAGTCAAGGATATTCAATTAAGATTTTGATGGATTTTAATTGATTTTGTAAAAAGTCTATGTGTATTCAATTTTGAAAGACATTAGGATTTGATTGGATTTTAATAGATTTTGATGGATTTTTATTCAAAAAATACACATAACCAAATCCATAATCAAATCTCACATCTACCCATGAAATTTGGATGGATTCGGTTCAAGTTCTTCTAAATCCATCCAATTTCATGAAATCCATGAAAACCATCATTTAAAGAAATCAATGGATTTGTCAAATCGAATACACCCCCAATTATGTTTTTATTTTATTTTTTTCATAAAGATATATTGCCCCAACCTTAGACCATCTCCAACATGTATTTTCCCCTCTATTTTATACTTCTATCGCATCAAGCTCTATTTTTCTCCAACCATAAAATCTATTTCTATTCCAAAACTTTATTTCTTATTTTTATTTTTTTGTTATTTTTTGTATTAATTTTAATAAACTATTTAATCAGTAAAAAATTAAGAAAAAAAACACATTCATATTTTTTGAAAAAGAAAAAAATTATTGATAATATTTTATAATAAAGAATTTAGAAACGCTATTATAGAATTTGGTGAATAGTTATCTCAACTTTATAATAAAGGAAAAATAAAGTATGACTTCAACTCTATTTTAGAATTTAAACTCTAAAATAGAGTATGGTTCGAGTTGAGCATAAACAAAGGGGGTAGTGCTAGATAGACTCAAAAAGTCCGGACTCGAACTACCAAAAATACATAAAGACCCTTAATTTAAATTCATTATTGGTGTTTGGTGTAGGGAGTAATTAGGTCTTTTACTTAAGTAGATATCTTAAATTGTTAACAAAAAAATCTTTGGGTCAGGACTCAAAGAGTCCAAATAGATTTTTTGAAACAAAGGTGCACTCTTGAAACTTATAATCCATACATTGATTACATTGAAAGAGAATCAATCAATAGAGTTATCATAGGAATTCGCGCATTTTGAGAATCAATCAATTAGTGTTATCATACATATTTTTTATTTATTGCACCACAATTAAGGCATTTTTTTCTCAAAGCAACCTACGCCCATATTTGAGTTTTTTTTTTTTTTTTTTTTTTTTTTTAATTACAAGTTCACAAAGAACAATATCAATCTTATTAATGTTTAATGGACATGTCTAACTAGTCATACTGACTTATATCACCTAAACAAAAAAATCTAGTTAAGAGAGGTAAACCTTAATCTAAACTTGTTCTTGTGCTTGAATACTCAGTTGACCCCGCCTAACGATGGTCGGGTTGTACAAATGATATTGACCTGTCCCTATCCTAAAATGTTAAAAAAGCCCGATAATTTGATTAGCAACCCATAAGTTGCATTTGGTGGTTAAGGCTGCGCCATCATGAAACTGACAACAAATTTTAGTATTTACTTAAAAAAGTTATTGGCCAAAAATGGAGTTACATATCAAAGGTAGGGTTTGACTTAGACCTGCCTAGACCCAGTTAAGATGATAATTGTAATAGTTTACAATATAAATTAATAAGATCAATCAATTCTACAGGAAGAGAGCTGAATTCTACATATTTTTTTATCAAATAAAAAATTATATTGATATGTTTCCCTTCCTTTCAAACTTTTTTTTTAATTATCGTGGTTTGAGAGATTTTAAAATTTTATTTTCTCAGATGCATTTTGTAATTAAATATAATTTCGTTCTTAATTAACTAAGTGTTTTTGCCATAGCTTTCAAATTGCAACTCCAAACTGAGTTATTTTTTTTTTTTTATCAAACAAAATCAAGTTAATTTTGGTAATACTAAACTTTATATCTTTCCAACAAGTGCTTATACGATCCGTTATAGTTAGTATTTATGTTTTGAATGATTTTTATAGGTTGATACTTAACAAAGTGTATAAAAAGCTGATTTTTTTTTCTTGGTTTTCGCTATGCATATATATATATATATATATATCTATCATATATATAAAAGCACGAATCACAAATTTTTGAGTCGTAATCAAATTTACTTTTTTGTCCCTTGCCCACCTTTTTTTTTTTTTTTGTGCGTTCCTTATCTTTTCCTTTTACTCATTTTTTTCTCTGCGTGCCTTATCTTTCCGTTTTACTATTTCCTCTTTTCTCACGTCTCTCTCTCTCACCGATCACTTCGAAGTGATTTCTATTCCACTCCTATTCTCTCACGGCTCTCCCTCACTTCCTATTTTTCATCTTCTCCTATCTCTTTTTTGCCTATTTTTTAATTTCAAAAAATTTATTAACAAAATTTAAGCGTTTCTATTTTAATTTTTCAAAGAAAAGTATATCTTTTTTCATTTTTTGTCTATTTTTTAGGGTTTTTTTTTTGGCTATTTTTCGTTTTTTCATCTACTTATTATGGTGTTTTTAGGTTCTTATTTTCCACTCTTTTGGCATTCCTATTTTTTAGCTTCATAATGTTTTCTTTTTGGTTTGTTCGTGTTTTGTCATGCGCCTATTTATTAGCAAATATAAAGCATATCTACATATCTACGATTCTACATATGTAACATATATTTGTATATCTTGGTTTTAAGTCATATCTTTATTCCTATTAATTAGGAATTGTATTTGTTATACCGACACACACAATTCTTTAATAGTACCACAAAAATAACTATTTACTGGAAAAAATAGCTATTAAGTTTCACCGCGACTTTACAAAAATTTTAAAAAAAAATTATATTTTTTGCTTTTGTTATTTCATTGTTTTGACTATTTTTTCAACTAATTAAGAACCTTTTTTGAAGCCCAAACATGTGATTAGAAGCTCACAAGGAGCAATCTTGACCCCGTAAGTGACATCTTCTCTCTTGATTCCAAGCTCACAATGAGTAATTACAAGCATACTAACATTTAATATATGGACAAATCTAACGAGACATACATAGTAGACCAATTATTAATTGGTAGTGCTAGATGGACTTAAAAATGGACTCAAACAACCAAAAAGACATAAAGACCCTTAATTTAAATTCATTATTAGTGTTTGGGATAGAGAGTAATTAGGTCATTTACTTAGATAGATATCTTAAATGGTTAGCAAAAAAACCTTTGGGAGGACACAAAAGTCCAAACAGATTTTTTGTTATTAATTAAGAGTCTCACTAGTGATTTGTAACACAACTTTTATTTTTTAAGGAAGCGACACAATGACACTAAAAGCGCCTACATTTGACCAGTTTAAGATAACCTAATCCAATTTATCCGAGTTTGGGATGTGCATGGGTAACAAAAGTATATTACCCAAACTCATTTTATATAAAGCACATGTTTGATGTCCTCGATATTTGCTACCCAGACATATTTATTATATATTTTATTAAAAAATATAAGAAATAAGGTCTGATTTTCTTGACCTCCTCCATGTAAAAGATAATAAGTTTTTTGGTTACTTTTTATATATATATATATATATATATATATATATATATATATATATATATATATATATATCTATCATATCTATCATATATATAAAAGCACGAATCACAAATTTTTGAGTGGTAATGAAATTTACCTATTTGCCCATACTTTTTTTTTTATCTCCAAATCAACATTTTCTTTTGTATCCAAATCAAACTCTAATTCCTTATCAATTCACTACACGTTTTTTTTTTCTTTATCTTCAAATCAATCATGAACTCATTCTCATCAATTCAATACACTTTTTTTTGAGGAAGTAATGTCCTAGCATGATTAACTTATTTTTCCATTCACATCTTATCTCAATCACAGTAGAGAATATTGATAAGCTAAAAAAGGTACTTGTATTTCTAATTTTTAAATTTTAATTGCAATTTTAAATTTTGTTAATAAATTCTTAGAAATTAATTCCCGCGAGCGAAGCGAGCTGGGAAATCGTGCGTAGCACGTCTTCAAACTAGTATATATATATATATATATATATATATATATATATATATATATATTACTACCATGATAAATTATTCATCCAAAACGCCCCCAAATATATATTGACATCTATATAGGGTACACTTTCAATCCATATATCGAACAAGTGTCAACTATAAAAGAGCAGAGAGGGATCTGGGAGTAATAGAATATGCTTAAAGTTCACGAAAGAATGTCAATCATAACTCATAAGGGAGCGATATAGGGGTTTTAGGCACGAGGGGTGTTGAGGGTGAGTCCCCTAGATCTGCCCCTGTAATTGGATCATAATGAACCCATAAAACCTAAGTGCATGTTTGAATTTTTTTTTATTATTATTTTTTTTTTAATTACGTAATGTTTGACTATACAAAAGTCATGTCCAAATTTATGTATTCAATTGAGATTTTAACGAACTTTTGGTTACTTTTAATTACTAAAAAAATTTAGGTATATTCAATTAAAACTTTTAGAGAGTTTATAAAAGTAAAGTGTATTCAATGTGAACTTTTATCTTTTATAGACTTTTTAAAAGTCTATAAAAGTTTTGAGATATTTAATTTAAACTTTTAGAGAGTTTATAAAAGTAAGGTGTATTTAATTTTTTAGTGACTTTTGTGGTTTTGTTACAAATCTCGACTTTTATAGACTTTTTGTATAAAAATACACATAAAGAAATCTTCAACTTCTTCTCACCTCAACCCAGAAACTTTTAGAGACTTTTAATTTTTGTTGGTTCATTTATTCAATAAGGACTTCGTTGTTCACAAGGTATTTTCTTATTAATTATTTTTATCAACTTCTCAACCACTCAACAACTAATGGATTTCATTGCTCACTCATTATACTCTAATGTCTATGTTGATGAAAGTGAAAATGATGTCGTTATTAATAAGATCTCATTATTGCATTATTGTACATTTTTTATAAGATTTTTTACGAAGAAGTTTCGTTTGTTAAGTGTATAATTATAATATCAAAAAGTGTAATATTATTATTTTTTGAGAAGATAATCGTATATATTTTTTTTTCAAATGCGAGAAGTGCTTTTTAAGAAATTTAAACTATCATTCTTAAGGAAAAGATATAGGTGTTTTTTATGTAAGTAAAAAAAAAGTACAAAATTTTTACACAATGATCTTATTTGATTCTTTTTTGCCACTAAAAGATTATTCTTTTACCTATTTGTTTTGTTGATATTTATATACTTATTTGTTATGTTACTATCTTGATAGTAATTCATAAATATATATATATAATTTTTTTATTAAAATACAAAATAATTTTTAAAAAATCTGTAATAGTTCTTAAGAAAAAAGAATATAAGTATTCATCTATTTTTTTTATAATAAAGTGCAAAATATTGTTTTAATATAAAAATCACAAAAAATTACTAATATCAGTCAAAATCATGTTTAAAAAGTTCACATAAGTCACTAAAAATCTTAAATGTTAATAAAAGTCATCAAAATGAAATTTACATAAAAGTTTATCAAAGTCATTAAAAGTCTACGAAAATTTACAAACTTCATAGAAGTCATCTACTTATAAAAGTAACCAAAAATTTATTAAAATCTCAATTGAATACACCCTTATTAAACACGTATTATTACATTACATTTACATGATCTCACGAATGGATGAATGAAGCCCATATATTTTCCAAAAATGTACACATGGGTTGGCCCAACCCACAACCCGGCCCAAAACGTTACCACACCACAACAAGACAACCCCAATCCAACGGCTTAGATCCATCATTCGTCCTCAACACCTACAATCCACCAGTCCAAAACCCTCGCAAAACCCCTCGGCATAAATATCTTCCCTTCTCTTTCCCTAAAACCCTCTCGAGCCCCCCGAGAGTTACAAAACCCCCCAAATCTCACCTTCACCTCTCAATTCTAGGGTTTCAATTTCTAGGGTTTCAACATGAATCACCTCTTCAGGAAATCGGCTTCCATCGCTTCAACGGCGTCGAAGCAGACCCTCGCCGCTCTCATGGTCTCTATCGAATCGCTCCGTCTCGGTCCGGCGAGCGCTCATTCTGTTAGAGATTTCGTTGTTGAATCATCATCGACGGTGGAGAAGCTCGGATTGGTTGGTTGTGGTGCTAGGGGTTTGCATTTCTCTGCGAATCCGATGGAATTTAGGGCGTCTGTGGTTGCTAGGGCTGAGTACGCTGTGGATGACTTCTCGGACGAGGAGAGGGGTTCGGGGAAGAAAGCCGGTGCCGAAGACGAGGGGCTCGAGATCTCGAAGCTCGGGATCGCGCCGGAGATCGTTTCAGCCTTGGCGAAGAAAGGGATCACCAAGCTTTTTCCAATTCAGGTGCCTAGTTTGATCACTATGCTTTGTGGTTTTTCAATTGCGAATGGTTTATTGTGTTTACAGGCGAAAGTTCAGTTTTTTTCTGATTTCGAAGATCGTTACGCTACAATAGATAGAATTGCTTTGTCATTTTGAAGTTAAAACTGATTTGGCTTAGACTAGCTGATTAAAGCTGCACCATTTGAACCCGGACGGGTTGGCCTAATGGTAAGAGTGAGCTTAGGATTGTGTGGGTTAGGCGCACGGTCCCATGTTCGATTCTCCATTGCGTCAAGATTGTCTACGCTCAGGTTGATTGCATCAGTGTCTTGTGGGAATATTACTCACTTGGACACCCATGAATATAAAAAAGTTGTACCATATGATCAGTTACACGTGTTTTCGATGTTTTGTGCTTATTGTTTGTCAGTATTTATTCATCATAGAGACTGGTAACCATTTTTAAAGTCTTCTCTTTTCAAAGTTTCGAATTGCGCTTTATTTTTTTATTCTGTTTTGTATTTTACATAAATTCTTTTGTTTTTCTTTGTGCAGAGGGCTGTGTTAGAACCAGCAATGCAGGGGCGTGATATGATTGGCCGGGCTAAAACAGGGACAGGGAAAACTCTTGCATTTGGAATTCCAATACTGATAAAATTATTAAGTACAATGCAAAGCATGGGTATAGACGTCTATGACATGCTATTTTGGTTATTGGGCATGCAATTACAGTTTGGTTCAACATGTTTTTGACTATTATCATGCAATTTATGATTATCTTTCTTAATGGAGCGCGTGAAAGATACATCCCTTTGTTTTGCAGACGTGGAAGAAATCCTTTAGCTTTGGTTTTGGCGCCAACAAGAGAACTTGCTAGGCAAGTGGAGAAAGAATTTCATGAATCTGCTTCTGTTTTGGACACACTTTGTGTTTATGGCGGCGTTCCTATATCACGTCAAATGAGTACACTTGATTATGGTGTTGATGTAGTTGTTGGCACACCTGGTCGAATTATTGATCTTATGAAGAGAGGTGCTTTGAATCTCTCTGAAGTTCAGTTTGTGGTACTTGATGAAGCAGATCAGATGCTTGCTGTTGGATTTGACGAAGATGTAGAAGTAATTTTAGAAAAACTACCCTCTAGCCGTCAGGGCATGATGTTCTCTGCTACAATGCCAAGCTGGATAAGAAAGCTTACTCAAAAGTATTTGAAAAATCCATTAACCATCGATCTTGTGAGTTGTGTGTTTCTTATCTTCTTTCTTTTCACTTTTACGACACACACATATGTATTTATGAATGTGTATTAGAAAAATGATTGACTATACACAATGGTTTATTTTTAGTTTCATGTCTACTGATATAATACCTTTAATATTAACATCTAATTAATCATTTTTAATGTCCCGGGATTTAAGTTAGGAGATTGGAGCTATTTTGTATAATGGCCCTGTTTTCAGTATAATGGACGATTGACTTCTTAATTAACAGGGGTATGAAATAAATCCTGTAGATTTTAATGTTCTGCAACTGTTGCTTGATTCAGGTTCATAGTATTTTTAAGGAGGGTATCCAATGCAGTTAATGTTTGTTGAAAAGTTGTAACAGATTTACAAATTTTATTCAATTACTCATCTTTAGGTATGCTATACTTTTTCCATTTTTCAGTCACCCCTGTTTCCATGCAATAGAACTTATGTAAATGACAGTTGTAACATTCTGACTATCATAGTATGGACATCTGTGCACTGTTATGCTTGCGACACGTTTATCTCTTTTTTTTTTCTCTTTCAACAAATTGGATTTGTCAAGTCGCAACTATGTTTGTTTTGGTTATACCTCTCACACCAATCAGTCATTTTGTTTTGTGGGATAACAACGGCTATTCTTGTTTAGATCAAGATTGACCACTATATGACCCTAAATATTCTATGCAGAGTGTGATTTTTTTCAATTTAGGCTTATGGATTATTGTCCATTATAGGTGGGTGAATCTGATCAGAAATTGGCTGAAGGCATTACTCTGTACTCTATTGCATCAGACATGTATGGGAAGGCATCCATCATTGGCACTCTAGTAACGGTGAGAATCGAACATTTATGCCTCAGCTTCCCTTTCATTCTTTTGCTCAAAGCCTGCGTACTCTTCTTACTTGTTGTGGTTTTCATGCCAGGAACATGCAAAAGGAGGGAAATGCATTGTTTTTGTTCAAACTAAGAGGGATGCCGATAGATTGGCGTATTCTATGCAGCGCAGCTTTAAATGTGAAGCATTGCATGGGGATATCTCCCAAAACCAGAGGGAGAGGACTCTTTCTGGCTTCCGAGATGGACATTTCAACATCCTGGTTGCTACAGATGTAGCTGCTCGTGGTCTCGATATACCTAATGTGGATCTGGTAAGTTCATATGGTTTTTTGTTTTCATCATCTCCCCATTCCTTTTAACTATTTTTATTCTTGTTAGTTTCTACGTTCTTGAATTATTAATATTGCAGAAAAACTATTTCATTGATATATGACATTTTTTACCTGGCAGCTATTAACTAATTTTATTATTTATACGATAATGTAAGAAATCCTTGTTAGTAATAATTCATATATTTATCTTACTAATTATTGTAGGAAAGAAACCCAATCTCGTTAAGATAATAACCCATGTGTGAAATGTATGATGGGGATGCCATTAGACTTTGAGAAGGCTCAAACTTCAATAATTCTGAAAAATAAATGGGAAAGAGAAAAACAGTCAAAAACTCAATTATATTCTTTTGCAGTCATATTGTAGCTGTTAAAATTGCCCTCATTTACAGTACTACATATCCTATTCCTTTGCTTGCGCGGGTGGTTGTAGCTTGAGCTTCTTAGAAATTTGTATGCAATAATATTAGTGATTTTTACTACATTTGGGTGGTAATGTCCTGGCATACTGGCTGTATTACTTTCATGATTCATGTTTGGTGTTAATGTTTGGAAACATAATTTGTTATCGTTCAGTGGTTTAATCTTTTTTTTTTTTTTCATTTTTTCTGTGCATATCCTTTTGAGTGCTCTCTTATGTGGGATCAAATGCTGGTTCAGGTTGTTCATTATGAATTGCCGAATTCTTCAGAGATTTTTGTACATCGCTCTGGCCGAACAGGACGTGCTGGGAAGAAAGGTACTGCAATTCTTATTTACACAGATCAGCAATATAGGTCGCTCAGGACGATTGAGCAGGATGTTGGATGCAAATTTAAGGAGGTAAGTGAATCCTATCATGCTTGTTTCTATATGTTGTGTTGCTACGTAATTGATTGGACATCTTCGTCTTGCTTACTTGAATGTTTCGAAAGAACTATAGGTATATCAGTTTACAATATTGTATTCGGTAATTTACTTTGGTGAGTGACGTGAGTCGTAATGGACTCTGACAACTTATGTTGGTCTTTGTCCTAATTCTTGGAATTTTCTTGTTGTGATGGCATAAATGTGTTCATATAATTCCGAGATTTGTGATTACATGATGTCCATTACAATAGATTTCATTGTTTTTCACATGTACTATTGTGCCTAAATCTGTGAAGTCTTTGGCTCTGTTATACGAGTGTTTTACATGGTGATATTAATTATATTTCTCATCTTCAGCTCCCTAAAATTGCTGTTGATCCTGCAAGTCAAAGCATGTTTGGAGGTGACATGGGCATTGGTGGTCGTGATAGAGGTTATGGGGGTCGTGGAGATTCGCCTTTTGGCCGATCAGGTGGCTATGGGAATTCTGGATTTGGCCGCTCTGGTGGTTTTGGCAGTTCAAGTTCAGGTCGCTCGGGTGACAGTTCAGGTCGATATGGCTCTTTTGGCGGATCAAGTTCTGGTCGATTCAGTGGTTCCAGTTCTAGCCGTTCTAACAATTTTGGGCGGTCTAGTGGTTTTGGTGACTCTGGGGGTTCCAGTTCTGGTTTTGGCCGGTCAAGTGGCTTTGGTGGGTCCAATTCAAGGCGCTTTGGAGACTTTGATGATGATTTCAGTGACAAGTTTGGGAGATCATCTTGATTTATTTTATGGTAAGCTCATTATTTGTTAGAATTGGTCTCAAAAGTTAGTTCTGTTGCACATATTATTGGTGTTAAGACTCATGGAATTTTCTCCATTATTACGAAATCAATCCAGACGCGTAAACTAATCTCAATTACATTATCATCTCTCACTATTGCCGTTTTGCATCTGTTTCCCCCTTTGGGTTTTCCATTTGGATTGCCCTTGCTAACGACTCGATATTTTGCTATTTATAGTAATCTACATATATTTGGGTCCTGGCTTTGTTGCAAGGGCAAGTTGCTCATTTTTAACCCCGATACCTTCTCTAGTAAATGTGGATGAGATTCATTACTTAGGAAACTGATGAGTTGATGTTATTCTTTTTCTGTTAATTTTAACGAGGAAAGTTGTCATAAGTAGTTTATGATTCGATTACGATAACAGTACCAGAGATTAATCTTGATTTTTCATTGACTTGAATGTCATGTTTTTGCTATGCAGATGGGAGATGGTCATAGCATCAAAGCAAGACACTGCGAAAAGATTGAAACACAAAAGAAATGTGTATGTAAAGCTTTTTCTGTAGGGTTTTTTTGTCTTGCGGAGTTGGAGCTTGGAAGACTCATTTAACTTGGTTGATGTAAACTCTTATTTATTATGTTGGTGAGGTGAAGTGGAGAAATAAACTTGTGATCCTATTTGGAATATATTTAGTTAGTCAGTAGTCAATAGAGTGTGACAGAGATTGCTGAGGCAGAGGAATGCTTTATACAAATTATATTTTTGTTCATCCCTCGATGTATATGTTTCTATTTAGGCTCAATATAATGGAATCGGAGAAGGTAGGGACATGATGATGATGATTTTTTCCCAAGTTTGGAAGCGTGTGACGTGATGCATTTATTTTAGGAAAATAACTTTTCGACATTTTTTTTTTTTACAAAAATTTGCTACTCAGTGATGTAAACACACGTCTCAATCAAATTTGCATCATTGTGTATCTCTCGAAAGTATTTGCACAATATGCTCAAATGGACTGTTAATATTGAAAGGGAGTTTTTTTTTTTTTTTTTTTTTTTTTGGTTGTTGTTGGAATGTTACATAGTTCATTTATTAATAAAAATCCATAGGCACCGCAACACTAGATGTATTATATTTATTATGCACATTTTCCATAATCGTGCCAATTCAAACTTCATAACCTTAAGGAAAATCTCTCGGCATGTAACATCCTCATTAGTCATCACAAAGCTTTGACATCACCGTGACAAAATTGGTTTTAACATGTTATGCTTATACCCCACAACCCTTTCTATAAGATAAAATCAATATGAAGGCCCTTCCCTCTCTTAAGCTATGGTTATTATTGAGAGGTTCTGATATACATACATAAGTGATACATTTGTCTTAAAAAAAGCTTACACCATGAAATCAGGTGTGAAGGAAACCTCTCGTTGTCCTCGTACTGAGGTTGTTGTAAGGGAAACCTCTTTTTGTCTTCTTTTTTATTCCTCCATGAATACTCAGGAGGTCTTGATCAATACTGGAGCACAAGTACATATTTCGACAATTGAGATATTTTGTAGGAGTTAAATGAGGTGTTGTGTTCCCATCTCTCTCACATAAATCTAGAGATGAGATGGATTCCAGTCGTTCTTTATTAGGCAGAAGTTTTCTCTTTAGGTTGGGTGGGTTTATCGGTCCATTTCATTAACGCCCTTAGGGTGGTTATTAAGGTGGGTAGATGAATGTTCTATTTCCTTAATGTGTGAAACCTTTACACTCAAACATTTATTTTAGTTTGGTCCATATTTATTTCCTTTCAATATCATTGAAAACCACTGTGAAATACCAAGGGTGTGAGGAAGTCTTTTTCCTTACCCCGCTATGTTTTCTTGTTTTCAGTAGTTTTATAGGGCATTAAGTTACCAAGTTCGTAAATGGCAGCAGAGGAGGAAATCCTCGGGCTTTTACATATATGTTTTTTGAGCAAGGAGGAAGAGGATGATGCCGTAATCTTTGAGGAGCAGAAACGGGATGAAGTGGTACAATACAACTCCAGTATTTTGGGATGTCTTTCCACAGTCCAAAACTTCAATAAAAGAGGCCTGAAAGATGCTACGGTGAAAGCATGGAAGGTTAAAGAGGAAGAAGATGTTAAGTTCATTGAGGTTGCCTCGAATATCTTTAAGATAATTCTTGGTTCCCTGAATGTGTCGACCTTTGCCTCCGAATCTGGCCCCTGGCTTAATGAAGATTATGTTTTCCTGACCATCCCATGGAGCCCAGACATTTACATGCCAACATCACGCATTAACAAGTGCAAGATATGGATTCAAATCCATAGACTCCCAATAGATCGTAGAGGAGTAGGTTCTATTCGGGATATCATATGTCATATTAGAAAATAAATCGGAATAGGTTCTGTTCGGGATATCGTATGTCATATTAGAAAATAAATCAGAATGGAAGTAAGAGTTGAAGTTAGAGTAATCCTGAATCGCTATACTAGAGTCAAGATGGAAATAGATGTGGATAAGCCCTTGTTGAGATGGAGGTATGTCAAGAGAATGAAAAAAGGTATTGGGTGGATTTCATGTATGAGAAGTTCAAGTTTGTTTGCTATTATTGTGGGAAAATAACACATAAGTTCCGGTTGTGTGACCGCTATCAGGAAGGTGTCTCAATAGTAAAATATTATGTTTTTATGTTAGCCGATGTGTCGAGAAGGAGAAGGAAAAATATGGTGAAGGATACAGACCAAAACTCAGAAATGAACCGCCATATGATAAGTCCAACTGTACAACACCTAGGGATACTCCTCGAGATCATGATCTTAATGGCAATAGTGGTGGACACTACAAAAAAACAGCAAATCAGAAACGGAATTAGAAACGGAAATAAGTTCCGTTTCTAAATCAGAAACGGAATAATTTCCGTTTCTAAATTAAAAAGTTAGCGACGGAATTGAGACGGAAACATTCGAGACGGATTTGAGACGGATCCAGAGACGGAATTAATTCCGTCTCTAAAAAATGGCGCCAACATTCCCACCAAAATTTTCATTTATTACAACCGTCCGTTACGTCTCGAGATTCGTGCGTGGTTCGATCTCGATGATTCAAAAACGAGGACTAAGACTCTCACCCAAATCTCTCTCTCTCTCTCTCTCTCTCTCTCTCTCTCTCTCTCTCTCTCGCTCAACCCTAAACGCAACAACACCGCTCTGCCTCTCTCTCGCCCGGTCACCTCTCTGCCTTCTCTCTCGCCCGGCCTTCTCTATCGCCCGGTCACCGCTCTGCCTTCTCTCTCGCCCGGTCACCGCTCTGCCTTCTCTCTCGCTCTGCCTTCTCTCTCGCCCGGTCACCGCTCTGCCTTCTCTCTCGCCCGGCGGCCCTCGCTGTGTCCTCTTCGCCGTTTCGAGAAGGTTCGATCTCTCTCTCTCTAGAATTTCGTCGATAAGGTTGGGAAGTGATTTCAGCTCTGTCCTTCACTCACTTGGAAAATCTCCTTTAGGTTGAAGATAAGGTTGGGGTGCAGGGGAAGGTTAGGGTTTTGATTTTTTTTTGTTGAATACTTGAAATTTCAGTGATTTCTATGTGTTTTGGTGGAATTGGTGGTTCTTTAAACGTTCTCCGTATCTCTATCATTGAATACCTAACTTTCGCTGCTTCTAATCATCTAAATTTGGAGATTCCTCACGTGTGTTTTGTTTTGTGTCTCAATTTTTGGTATTGCGAGAATCTTCTGTAGTTTGTCTTAGCAATTTGTGCACTTTGAATTTCTTCAATTGCACAAATGATGGCGAAAATTTAGCAGCCGTTCTTCTACTTCGTTTGATTTAGCGATCAAGGAAGTATGTGTATTACTTTCGTAGTCGTTGATATGAAATTAAAAATTTGGTGACCTTAGCAGCCAAGCCAAGTTGCAGGGATGGTATATCAAGCCTCAAGAGGTACAATAATATATCACTTGCTAATTAATTACTTACGTCATTGCGATCATCATCAGGCTACACGAAAACTCTTGTATTATAATTCAGTTCTGCTCTTTTCTTTGATATTTTGATCCTTGATTGATTGTTGGTTTTTGTAGGTTGCCGGTGAAGATGGAATTCCTCAATTTGATAGAGAAGAGAACAGTGTTTGTCTACCATGCTGAAGGTTATGCAAAATGCTCAATTTAAGACTATGGCTTAGTGCCTTGGAAATGCTTTGATGCAGGTATTTATATTTATATTTGTAATATCGAATTCCTTTACTGGAAAGTTTTGCTAATACACTGCATATTTAAATAAGGAAGAATGTTTATAATTCAGATTCGCGCTAATTATCTCTTGGTTAATTCTGATTGTCTCTTTCCTATTGATCCAGTATGAGAGGCGGTTGATTCAAAGACAAAGTCTAGCTATCTTGTTTTTGCTTACAATTCGTAGTTGATTGCTCTTGAGAAAAGTTATTAGTTTACTTTCTTCTAACATTAAGTCATTGTAGATGTAAAGTAAATGGTTTAGTTAGAGTTTGGGTTTGTTTGATACCGATCTGACCTATTGGTTATGCTTTAATTACAACAAATTCGAATTATCAAACGACAAATAAATATCGAATGCGTATGCTCCATAAATTTATTGATCTTCCATTGTTTTTTGTTATTGCATTTAGCATGATTATTAGTAAGTTAGTTAAACATTTGCACACTTATGTCTCTCAATCATATGCATGACCTCGGTTAACATGTATCGAGTCATGTGTATGCTCCATAAATTTATTGATCTTCCATTGTTTTTTGTTCTTATTTTTGAAATGTTTTTATCCATTAGGAGTTAAGAAAAAGGACGATCGAGTAAAGATTGGTTAAGATTGGTTACACGGATCAAACTCTTCCACTCCGCACAATTTAATGATGATCCTTCAAATGCAATCAATGCTTGGAAACTAACATAAGTGGAGCTATTTTTGATTAGGCTGCTTTCTAGTATGACATACAAAACGTGTTAGCGATGCATCTAAAATGAAATACATTTGGCTCTTTTATCTACAAGAAGGTTTAATTTTATATGTTTGCAAAAAAAAAAGGTTAAATCTTATATGCCTCCACTGAATTTCCTGTCCTTGAGATACAATGATATTGGGTCATCGATTTCGAAGTAAACCTTGATACAATCTGTTCCTAACAACTAATACTTGTATTATTATTTAACTAGGATTCTAAGAATGATGTTTGAAAGAGACGGAGGTGTTAACGAGTGAAGCGGCATGCATGAAAGCAGAATTACAAAAATGTGGCAATAGGTGTTAACTAGGAAATTTCTCTGCAAAGTTTGGCCTACTAGAATCTTTATTTTCATATTTCTTAAAATCTAGTCAATAGGTGCCAACTTCCTACCTTGAAACCCACATAGAATTCATATCGCACAAGTTTCTTTGTTAGAAAATCTGAAATGCAACGTTACTCTCATTGTGAGTATTATGCCTGATTGATGTGTGACTTGGGTGCTTTTCTTTTCTTGGTCTTTTCACTAGTCATTTAGCATATATATATATATATATATATATATATATTTAATTGTCTTCATCTACCTATATGTTTTTATTGAACCTTTTCCTTAAAAAAATTAACAAACAAAGCTTCAATCACAAAGTAGTTGGGATTGACTACATGGATCCAACTTTATATGTAATTCCATTTGATGTAGTTGACCATTTCACTTAGTAATCTATTAAATCTTTTATCTTAGGTGTACGGTGTACCCCTGTACCTATGAATTATTTCAATTTCTAGCACATCAAGTCTTCTAACTAGCAAATTTGTAGGTTGACTCAAACCACAACAAGCACCTTTCTCTTATTTTATTTTATTTTATTCTCTGCTAATGCTACTCTTACTTTCCCGTAAATTTCCATATTCATTATTCTATTATTGCGTGTTTTATAACACTATCTCGTATCTACTAAACTCCATTTTATGTAGATGTTGTTTCTTTATCGCCCAACCGCCATGCATAATTGGTTTAATTCTAGTTTAATAGAATTTTCTTATAGTTTAATTGTGGTGTTTGGTTGCATATCATACGACTTGAGTTTTATGTACTATACATCCTCCTTTCTTGTCATTACGAGAAGGTGGTTGCGTTTAATTGTGGTGTTTGGTTGCATATCATACACCTACATAGTTAGCGGACACGTCAAGAAAGAGTTTGTGTTTGAGGGATTGGATAAGTGATTGTGTTTCACCATGTCAATTAAAGAACATATAAATATTTTTGTTTTGATTGATGACATGCTATTCGTATTTAATTTCATTCTTAGCATTTTAATTTGATAATCATATCATCCATGTTTAAGGTATGTATCGATTTTAATATTGTGAGACATGCCTACTTATCCTCTCATCTTTTATTTTATTTGCGAGACTATTTGGTTTATGTACTTGATATCTTAGACACTCATTTGCTCCATTAATTTTATGGATGATACGCTATAAATTGACATTATCTGCATTATCGATAAATTGAATGCGGTGATAAGACCACTTTCTTCATTATGTTCCTCAAGTTTTAATGGTATTAATGTGATCCAAATTACAGAAAGCTAAATATGCAATTTTGCTAAGTGGAACGCTTGATTTGTCACGACCTATTTAGCTGTCCAAACAGGTATCATGTCATTTAATTTTCACTCATGTATTATTGAGGCTACCATGCTAATTTACTAAGCTGTGATTTGTCTTTGTAAATGACGTGCTCCATATTTTTCAGTTGGAAGCATTGTATCCTGATGTCTACAGAAATGTTCATGAATATGGCATGGGAATCGATATTGCAAAGGTGTAAGTATTATTTTTTACGTTCATATTGTGGATGGTTTGAAGGATAATATGATTTTTAGATAATTTCCTTTTTTAGGGTGTATTTGGAATCTATCAAGGTGCAAGTAACCATGAAGAGCTACACAATTTGATGAAAGCAACAATTATGATTCGTCGGCTCAAGAAAGAAGTTCTCTCCGAGCTGCCTGTAACTTTTATAGTTGTTTACATGACTTTTATATTGATAATTCTTTTTGTGCATATTTAGAGGATTGTAAGTTTTTTTTTTGTGGTTGTTGAACAATAGGATTGGTGGCTTTTGTGAATACTTAGAAATTTGGAGCATTTGTTATACTAGACAATTTTTCGTGAATATATAAATCTTTTTCAAATTTTGAATTTTACATTTTTTTCTCATTTGAATATTTGTTGATATATATTGTTGATGTATGAATGTCAAATTTTGCTTTTTTGGGGATGTTAGCACCCCAAGGAGTTGTTGGAGGGTGCGGCGATGGAGTAGGTCATATGGTTTTAATTTCAAGTTATAGGTTGGAGAACCAATTGGATTATGTTTATGTTTCAAAATTAACCAAAAGAAAAATTAGAGACGGATTAGCAGCAACGAATTCATACATTAGTTGCTATTTCGTCTCTAATTTTCGAGAATATATGCATGGAAATCATTATTTCCGTCTCTGATTCCGTTGCTAATCAGAAACGGAATCAGAGACGGAATTCTTTATTTCCGTCTCTGATCCGTTGCTAATCAGAGACGGATCAGAAACGGAATACAAGAATTCCGTCGCTGATTCCGTTTCTGATTAGCAACGGAATCGGAGACGGAATTCATGAATTTATTATTTCCGTCTCGATTAGTTTCGATTAGAAACGGAATCGAGACGAATGCAATTACAATTGTATTATTTTGAAAAAATCCATTTACGATTTCCGTCTCTGCATTCGTTTCTAATTTAAGTCTCTAAATCCGTCTCTAATCAGAAACGGATTTTTTCTGTCTCTATTCCGTCTCTAATCAGAAACGGAATACATTTTCCGTTTCTGATCGCATCAGCGACGACGTTTTCAGAGACGGAACTCATTCCGTCTCTGTTCCGTTTCTGATTGCAATTAGAGACGGAATTTTTGCAAATCAGAGACGGAAAATTCCGTTTCTGATTTGCTTTTTTTTGTAGTGGGATCGGTGTCCCATTCATCGAAGTCCTAATCGAGAAATGAGGCTCAGCCGTATAGAGCATTGAATTCCTATAGTGAGAAGACATGCCATTTAATGGAAATTGTACCAGCTCACCAAACTATGGCGAAAATTGATGATGTCAATATGGAAGTGGCCTAAGATTCAAATTCAAATGAAGTGTTGCAACCTTAACTTTCAACCCTAATTCCTACCTTGCCCAGAGTTACCCATCTCCCTCTAAAGCCTTGGCCCAATACTCCAAATCCTGCTACAAACTAAAGCCTAAACATTATCCATAAAAAGCCCGATGAAATAAACCTTAACCTTAACCTCCCTGCAAACTTAACCCAACTCCATATAAACCCAGATGAATTAAAATACACCCCTCCATCCATAATCTCCTATACCAACCAGCTCCACACTAGGCATCGAGACTGTATATAAGCTAAAGGACTATCTCATTAAACTTGATAGTCCAACTTACACCATCCTTCACATGTCAAACAACCTAATCGATGACCTCACCTAAATCCCCATATGAACGTGTGCACACCCGTAGCTTTAGAGGTCCAAAAAATGGTATTCTTCCCTCTCGCGTAGTCACTCGAAGAGGGAAAGCCTTGAAGGCAAAAGCCAAGGAGGAAGGATGAAGAGCTCTATCCTAGATTTCATTTGGAGGTGGGTCATCAATTACATTACTTTTGAGAAGGAAAGTAGAGGAAGGCAAGGAGAGCATTATGCAAGAGTGGAATGTAAAGAATATGAAAACAAAGTATAAAGAAAAGGAGGTGGAGGCAGCCGACCATTACGAGGCCCAAGGTTATCACCAATAACGAGAATCTCGGTGTGGAATTGTAAGGGAATTAGGGGAGCCCTTATTGTAGCGGGAATTAAGGACTCAATATGAGTCTACCCTCTAGATGTATTGGTCCTTAGTGAGACGAAAAACCAAGAAAGAGTATTAGAAAGGGTGATAATGCAGTTGAAGTTTGATTTTATATTGGTAGTAAATCCAAGAGGTAAAGCTGGGGGAATGGCTGTGTTTTGGAATTCAAAGGCCCAAGCTCAGGTAGCAAAATATGGAGCTTTCCTTGTTGAAATTTAGGTACTTACTCAGCGAACTTTTCAACTTTGGAGACTATTTGGTGTTTATTTGAGTACGAAAAGAGGAATGAAGGAAGCGCATCTCACAAAACTAAACGAAAGATAATTAGGGGGTGTGAGCCGAACATGGTCATTGGGGACTTCAATTCCCTATATTCTCATGATGAAAATATAGGAGGGAATCCCTGGGTTGCAGAAGAAAACATGGAGTTAATTGAGTTTGTTAATGATATAAATGACATCAATTTGGGATTTGAAGGTCCTAGATTCACATGGTCGAAGAGGAGAAGTGGATAGCATAAAATATAGGCTAGACTCGATAGAGGAATTGCTTGTCAGGGGTAGTTAAATCAATTTCCAAGGAGTCCATCAAACACTAATGTATTTTGGGATCAGATCACATAACAATTCTGCTAGACACGGAAAGGGAGGAGAAAAGAAAAAAAATAGTGTTTCGTTTTGACAATAGATGGATGCAGAACACTGAATGCTCATAGATCATTCATAAGTGTTGGAAGGAGACGAGAAGAGGAAAAATGACGAGGGCTCGAAGAAATAATGTTTCATTTTGACAATAGATGGCTGTAGAACATTATGCTCCCCATGACGACATAGAAGTTGTGATGAACCCCTTTTGTCCCAAATCCTGAAGCTGAGTCTTCAAACACCTTTTAACTCTCGTGGTGGCATACGGTACGGTGGTAGGGAAATCAGTTTAGTACCCGGTACTAACTCAATAATGAAATCAATCTCTCATGGTGGCGATAAACCAGGTAAATCCTGTGGAAATACATCATGAAACTCTCTAACAATCGATATGTCCTCCAGCCTTAGGTCCCCGACTTTCGGGTACAGTGTATATCGATATCAATGCCTCAATCTCTTCACTAGTTACATGTCAATCACTCGTACCTACTGTCCTCGCTGAACTATATCTATAAGTGAACGTCAGACGCCCTAAGATCTCAAATATCATTGTCTTACTGAAGCAGTTGATATGAGCGTGGTATGCTGTTAACTAATCCACCCCTAAAATCGCGTCGAACTCTAAAAATTCGAGGACTCTAAAATCAGCTAGTAACTCTACCCTATCTATCTCGACTAGACAACCCTCAACAAAAATATTAGGATAAACCCTATCCCCAGTTGCGGTACTCAAAATCAAATGCACACTAAGTCTAACAGGTTTTAACCCTAGGATGTCTACCATGCGACCATTAATGAAAGATGCGGTAGATCCAAAATCAAATAATGCATATAAATCTCTACCGCAAATGGAAATCATTCCTTCAATGAGACCTCTGTGGCGTCGGTGTCTGGCCGGGCTACCATATGAATCTCCTATCGGGTCTGCTGTACGTAGACTGCTGTTGGATACGGGCACTCCCTCATAATGTGTCCGACCTGTCCACATCTGAGCATGAAATATGTCTGCGCTACTGATAACCAGCATGTGATAAGCAAATCGGTAAGAGGTAGTAGAATCCGACGGCTCTATCAATCAATTATTTAATAAGGTAATTAGCTTTAGCTTCTCGATTAGCATCGATGTAAGGTGGATACACCTATCGTTCAAGTCGATCGATCGCTGTCGTTATAGTCATTCTATATCCTCATTTTTCTCGAAGAGCTACTAAGCCATCCTTCCGCTCCGAGGGTCAGGATTAAGGGCTTAATTTGTAAGCAAGTGGCACTCCCTGTGCTTAATATTGACGTTATCTCTGCGGATGTCCCTGACCCTGTCTAGTATCTCAGCCTCGGCCTCTACCACCCCTGAGGCTGCTGCCGTGGAGCATGTGGGACGGGAAGTGCATGAACGACGAGAAGCTGGTAACGCTACTGGTTTGATAGGAGGTGACAACGTAAGCCTGACAGGAGGTGGCAAGGGAAGTCTGCCTATAGTGCTCTGTACTGGGGTAATGGAAGATATATAAGGCACTTCCAGTAGGTGAGTGACTGTCCTTGACCCCTGAGAACCTTCGTTCGATCCCCTTGCTCCCTTACCCCTTTGTCTCATTCTCTCATATTCCATGGCCTGCTCTGCTGATAAGACTGAACCGGTGCTCTACCATTAATGACTCTGCCTAAATAGTATGTCTCATGTGATAGGGCTTGGTCGTATATCTCGGTGAGTGTCATAGCGACTGAACTGACTACGTAATACCCAATGTCTAGCCCGAGTCCATCACCAAAATGGTATACATCCTCGGATTCATCTATCACCAAGCCTCCTGCAAACTGTCTTAGATAATCGTATTTATCCATGTACTGCATCGTAGGCTCCTTTGGTTCTTGTTTCAAGTCCATGAACTCTCTTCTAAACCTTTTCATTAATGAAGTTGGAAAATACTGCCGATAGAACTTCTGATTAAAAGCATCCCATGTCTTGAACTCTCCATGAGTAGACACTGTCATACGCCACCAAACATCGGCGTCTCACTCTCGAGAGTGTATGATGAGATCTCTGCCCGAAGTCGATCCTCAGTCTTCAGTATCCTATGAAGCTTCTCCCGAGAAAGAATCTATTTCTCAATCTTCTGGAAATCTCATATTGTAACGACCCATTTTCTAAATAGACTGCCACGGTGGTCGATACAAGCCCACAACCTGGCCTACCAGTGCTAGCTGTGCCCCACATGCCATCTCATCCACCATACTATCATGATTAACCTAAATTATAACAAGATTGAACTCAAATCATCTGCCTATAAGATTAAGTTAATCCCAAATAAACTACAGTGGAAATATTTTATCATGACCATTAAAATACAATTCCATTAAGTCATGCATTAAACTCTGATACCTAGTGTGGAAAACCCCTATATCATCATAAATAAAAAATGTACCTCAATGTAACAAAATATCAACAATATAGAGTCCTGGTGTATCACTTCACAATCCCAACTCCCAAAATAAAACAAAATATATATAATACAAACGTACAAGCCTGACTAAACATCTTTGTATTCCGGTAGCTTGACCTTGCCTCGACTCGTACTAGGATCCACACTCAAGCCATCACAAAAAGACAAATGACAAGTCCAAAGTGAGTATTCTCAAGGAAATTAAGTGAGCAATAGGGAAAGAAAATACTAAAATTCAAATAAGACTGTTAAATAAACATGCGGAAACAAAAACAAACAACCGTGCTCATCGCATGCATATATAATAGTGAAAGCTCAAAGTGTGTGTTCCTAGCCTCTGGGGTTAGACTAGCGCCATACTTCGGATTCCCCATAGACTACTGGTGGCGAGTAGCACTCAAGCAAGACCGATATCTAGATTCGCTAGGTGGTCGGCGTGGAACCTATGACACACCCAAACGTGCCCGTCACAACTCTCGAGTAGCCCTATTCATCGAGATGGCACACGTGCTATGGCCTAGTGGGCATACACATAAAAATGGCACGGAGGTAGAGCCTCAATGTCTGTCCATTACAATATACCGGGAATAGAGTAATGAAAGATGGAATATGAATTTAAAAGCAAAATAAAGTACTACTCAAGAAATTTTAGTTGGGATACTACACACCTCAAACCGCACTCCGTGTTCCATCTAAGTCGGCTCCGCCTAGTCCCGGATATCCCAAGTTACCGCCCGTAATGACCTATTTCCATGTATAGTTAATTTTTAGGCATTTGAATGTGTTTTAAGTCATTTCACACAAATTGTGTCAAAACAATAGAATTTAGCGCGCTAGGTCTGGGAATTAGCACGCTAGATTCCGAGATAGTTATACATTCTTCGCCTAGTAGAACATTAGCGCACTAATTGTCATCTAGCACGCTAGATGCTGTCATTAGCGCTCTAATTACATTTTGGACAACAAACAAATGCAAATATCTAGGTTTTAAAATAACCCACCAACCCAACAACAACCACAACACAAACAACACAACCTCAAAGCACTTTAAACCTATCTAAACAACAACTCAACATCCACCAAAACCTCTATAATTTAGATCAAAAGATAGAGAAAATGGAGGTTTATGTGATTCTCACCTTGCTTTGTTGATTTACCCACTATAAGCTCCACAAATCACCAAATTTTCTCCTCCAAATCCCTGGTTTTCTTCACTTAATCTCATATAAGAAAATGAGGAGAGAGAAAGGTGGTGGTTTTGAAGTCAAACTTGACTTATATAGGTGACTTTGCATCACCACTCACTTATGCATCACTAGGCCATCCAAATACCTCCATTTGCTTCTATTCTAACCTCTCATGACTCTGATTGCGACACAGATAGCACAATCACCCTTGTATTTAATTCAAAAAGTGATGTTTCGGGTGTTTCGACGCCCGATTTCGCACTCCAAACCGCGACATACGCGTACTACCATGTCACTAACCAACAAATATACATTCTATATCAATTATTCAACCCGTTCTATTCATTTTATGTGTGTATTATTTCCCTGGCCTAGTGTTAAGTCGGTTAAACTACCTAGTACCTGCGTTGACATGCATATTGAGGCGACTACTTAACACACGGTATGACACGTCGAATATAATATAATAACACATATTACGATGCCATTTATGTTATTTCAATATAAACATCGCAAGTTAAACAATTCAAGACACACAAATAGCCATTTACCTAGCTCCAGGCGCGCACCAACTGGCTGCGGGTCCCACGAGCGTCTGAGCTGTCACCACATCTGCAACCACGTCATTATTAACAACAAATGAAATTCAAGCCATTACAGTTCTTTTCAACTATGCGAAATTTCGTCCATAATTTAAATTAAACTGAAAATACATATTGGCAAATAACTGGGGATACCGTCGTCGTATAGTAGACTTAAGCTCCAGGTGAGTCCCTCGGTCCTATGATGCTGCCATCGAACTAAAACCTTTGGGATCTCCGTATTGCTCAAAGTCTGAGTCCTTCTATCCATGATTTCCACAGATTGTTCCTCGTAGGACACGTCAGGTTGCACCTCAATCAGACGTATATCAACCATAGGTCACAGTCTCGACTTAGCCGACCTCGACATGGAAATGTGAAACATTGGATGTACTTTTGCCAACTGTGGTGGCAACTCAAGACGATATGCCACTTTATCGACGCGTTCTTCAACTATGAACAACCCAACAAACTTGGGTTGATTTCGGAGACTCAGCCAATCTAAAACAGACCATATCGAATGTCAGCATCGCAACACGACGAGTTGAGGACCCAGTTAAAGGACTTATTGCAGAAGGGTTTTATTCACCCAAACATGTCACATTGGGGAACTCCAATTTTGTTTGTAAAGAAGAAGGATGGCTCGATGCGGATGTGTGTGGATTACCGAAAGCTGAATCAGGTGACGATTCAGAATCGTTTACCCACTTATAAGAATCGATGATTTATTCGATTAGTTGGCTGGGGCCAAGTTTTTCTCGAAGATCGATTTACGATCAAGACACCATCAATTAAGGATTTGAGATGTGGAGAAGACCGCGTTTAGTACGTGTTACGTCCTGTTCGAGTTAATGATAATGTTGTTTGGGTTGACTAATGCACCGACGATTTTATGGATTTGATGCAAATGGTGCTGAGGCCATTCCTTGATTGATACGTCATTGTTTTTGTTGATGACATCCTGATTTATAGTAAGACTCGTGTAGCACGAGAGGCATCTCAAAGATGTATTGTCGACACTGAGAGAGCACAGACTGTATGCCAAATTCAGCAAGTGCCCCTTTTGGCTAAGTGAAGTGAAGTTCTTGGGCCATGTCATAGTGGTCAGGGTATATCAGTTGATGGTGATAAGATTCGTGCGAGTATTGATTGGAAGACACCGAGTCTATATTTGACATTCAGAGTTTCCTGGGTTTGGCAGGATATTACAGGCGTTTTGTGCTGGACTTCTCGCTGATTGCAGTGTCATTGACAAAGCTGACCAAGAAGGATGTTAGATTTGAATGGTCACATGAATGTGAGGATGCTTTTGGGAGCTGAAGAGGAAAATGACTTCGACACCAGTTTTGGCTCTACCGGTAGCAGTTTTGGATTTTTGATTTAACCCATTTTATTCATTTTATGTGTGTATTATTCCCCCAGCCTAGTGTTAAGTCGGTTAAACTACTCGGTACCCGTGTTGACACGCATATCGAGGTGACTACTTAACACACGGTCTCGCGCGTCAAACGTAATATAATAACACACATTGCGATGCCATTTATGCTATTTCAATATAAACAACGCAAGTTAAACAATTCAGCTCATACAAATAATCATTTACCCGGCGCCAGCCACGCACCAGCCTAGCTGCAGGTCCCACGAGCGTCTGAGCTGTTAGCCACATCTGCAATCACGTCATTATTAACAACGAATGAAATTCAAGTCATTACACGTACGCCATCGAATTAAGTTGTCTTGAGTCTAATGAAGTCATTACAAGTTGAACTTCAACTAATGCGCTAGAGGATGCAGGTGTGGGAGGCGGTACTACCTCAGTTGTCTCCACTACTGGTGCGATCACAGCTAGAATAGTATGCACCATCGGCGCTGCTAAATCCATAGTAGGAAGTGCTGGGACACTGTACAGTTGGTGTAGTAGTCGTTGGAGTCGATGTTGATGACGGTGGAGCAAAACAGGTTGTCATCAAGGCGATGAATCGGTCAACTATTGGCCCTGAGCTGTCACTCGGTCAGACAACTTCAGTAAATCCTCCTTAATAGTAGGAGGCCGATTGCCACTAGGCTCTGCATCACCTCCCCCTCACATATCAGCAATCGGGGTCTGCAATGGATAGCGAATGTGAATCAGCTTCAACGTGACACAACGCATATATATATATATACATATAAAAATTAACGAGTACATATAAGAAAGCCCTATCTCACTTTCACTCACTTCACCAACTAACGATTTCTAGGCAAAGGTCATCCGGTTTCTACAACTAAGGTTTGTATTTTATTGCCTCAAACCATATAGTTCTATAAACTATGCTATGATACCAAATGTGATGAGCCCTTACTTCTGAACAGGGCATTGCCTGGTCCGATCTCGTAATCAAGCCTTAATCCTAACCACATAACGACTTAATTGCATATTAGTCAACCTTCCATCCCTATATTCATCAATACACGTGTCAATATATTATTAGATTTCAGAGTTAATTAAAACTTTTTTATCATTTTTATATTATTACATATTTTAAAGATCATGCGGAAGCTCTCTACTACTCAACATAAGTGTGGAAAACTAGGAAATACAACATCACATGCATATGTATATCATAAAGGTAACAACACGGTATGATATATAAGTATAACAAATGATGAGGAATTATGCACTCGACCCACTATACAACTTAAAATGTACAGTAAAGACATAAATAGTAATAATATAGCAAAAGTCGAGTCATACAAAATGAGATAAGAGAGTCACCGAAATGCTCAAAGAAAGTCGATGATCTTCTCCTTCCCTGATTTGCTGCTGCTCGACGGACCTACATCCACCGTCACAAAACTAGATGGTGAGTATATTGATATTTAAGTAATAACTGTAGAATTCTATGTCACATTTCCAAAATATAAGAATGGTATTTAAAAGCATAATGTAGTGAAAGAGTTGCTGAATCAAGTAATGCAAGTAAATACCATAGTTAAAAATGTATAGACTGGCACGGACTAAGTCGAGATGATCTACGTCCCGTCGGCGGTGAGAAGTATTACCTAACCTTTCCTACTACTATATGGAGTTGCGCTCAACATATTTCATACAAATAGCGGAGCTGCGCTCTACGCATACAAATCATCTATTTCATTTTTGCCGATCACCCAAAATCCCATGTCTCGTGTGCCGCGTAAGTGTAGTGGTGAATGCCAGAACTCGAGTAGACCCATGTCCCCGTGAATCACACATCTTTCGTGTAATGGACACCTAGATAATCCCTACTTTAGTTTTCAAAGATCAACAATTCCAAGTCTCTAAGATTTCAAAACTAGTTAAGCTACAAAGCTTAAGGAAATAGAATACAAGTCTAATCCATTCCAACTTATCCCAATATCATGCTTTTCCTCAACTATCTATCAAGAATATCATCAATAGTAGAAATTAGAATCTATGAAACATTTTGCAAGGCATCATGTTAACAATATTCAAATATGAATAGACGCAAGAACAACATGAAGTGAGATTACGAGATGAAATGAAATATAAAATTCTCACAGCTTTACTTACAATTCACAATGCTTATCTTAGCTTATCCGGCCTCCCGACACTCCAAAACGTATTCCCAGATTCTCGAGATCTCCCTTAATTCACTGGAGTTGTTTGATAGGTTTTAGAGTGAGTTTGGGCCTCTACTTAGAGTTTTAAACCCATTTATAATGTTTAAACCATTTTTTGAAATTGCTAATTTTTGTACTATCTGGGCAATTAGCACGCTAATTCTAATATTAACGTGCTAATTCCAACTTTAGCGCACTACTTTAAATCTCTAGCACGCTAATTAGGATTTGCGCTCTGGTTTTTGACATTAGCGTTCTAATTTAAACATTACGCGTTACCTCTAATATTTAGCGCACTAGATTATCCACATAGCGTGCTATGTGCAGTAGAATCCAAAATTCTGTATTTCGAGTTCTGGGTTTTTACCACACCTAGGCCTTGTTAACGCCTTAGGGACCCGCACACACACTACAAGAGGTCCCTAACATCAAACCAAACTTAAAACAACAACTAAGAACCTCAAATTCATGAATTCACAACTTGAGTTTTGTTAATGAAGTGGAGAAGTTATCTAGCTTAAAGAACTTCTTATTCACCAGAACCTTCAATGAATACACTATTTTCTCCTCTCCAAGAGCACTCCAACAATCTCTCTTTTCTCTCATTCTTTATATAAACGATTTGATGATGATAAGTGATAAATTGGTTGACTTATATGTTTCATTTGACTATTAGATATGTTTAACTATAGCCATTGATCATGTGTGCACACGTATCTCGAGGCTCAACTAGTTGACCACCTTCATTCAATCATCATCCAAGTCATACTTAAATGACTCAACAAAGTGACTTCCTTGACCTCTAGATTAGTCAACACCTGTCTCAATGCACATCATATGATCTTGAATTTCTTTTACTTAGGCACATTAATGTTACTTCCAATATGACCATATCAAAGCTACTTAGAAAACCATATTTAACTCGAATTAATTAAGCTTACCCCATAAGCCGTTACCTCAATCATATGTCGACACGCAACTCGAGGTATGCCTCTGCTCGTCTTGATACATATATACCTGTATAAATTGACTTAATAGTTTACACATATACAATACACTGAGCATATATTACAACAAATATAAAATATACCTCGACCCTTGCCTCGGTCAATGGACATATCATAATGTGGGTCCACGGTACAGGTCGTTGATCCTGTTTAAGAAATTAAACACGGTTAGAGATTTTGGGTCGTTACAGATTTTATCACCTATAGTCAAATTGAACTTCAAAAACACAACAACTAAACTTACCAAAATGATCATTTCTTGCTTTCAAATCGTTTAAGCTCCTCAATCTTTATTGATTCAACTCCCCGAATGATCTCCTCAAGATCAGTAACTAAACCTTTAACTCTCATTTTCTCTATCGATTGATCAAATGAGAAGATAAACATGAGGTTTTAGTTTACATATATGGATTTTCCTCAATATATGCATCACACTATCTCGAGACCAATCAAGTGGTTAATGTGTTAATATGACACTCTTTAAAGTGACACGAGTTTTAAAATCATCATACACTTATACTCCTCTCGAGACGATTCGATGACCCGTATAATTCAAACCAACATTTATTTCTAATATATATATATATATATATATATATATATATTTATATATCTACTATATATAAATATGTATATCTCATATATTTTCTCGCCAATAAATTCACCGAACATGCCTACGAGTATTCTCGGGTGTTCAAATTCATTCCATGACCCTCTCGTCACACTTGGTGTACCGACAATTTATTGTTAATTATATATTTTTCAATTATATGCTTACCGTGACGGCCCCTCTCCTAATCTAGGGCACCGCCAGGCCCAATCCGGTAATTAAGCCCTAATCTTATCCACACGGGACTCAACTACGTATTAGTTGGCCTTTACAATCTAAACATCTCATTTTTTGTATTCAGGATAAGTAATACACTAGTCCTACCAGTTTATAAAATTTAGAGTTAATTAAAACTTTTTATTAAATTAATCACTACAAGGAAAATGAAATTTAGAAACGGAATTAGAAAGGGAATTAAGTTCCGTTGCTAAAAAAATAAGTTAGAGACAGAATTGAGACGGACTAAATTAGAGACGGAATTGAGACGGATAAGAGACGTCTCTAAAAAATGGCGCCAACATTCCCACCAAAAATCTCGTTTCTTACGATCGTTCATCAAACCTCGGGATTTGTGTATGCTTGGATCAAAGCCCCCTCTATTCCGCTCCCTCCCCCTCCCCCCAACAACCAAAACGAGGAAAAAACCCCAAATCCTTCTCTTCCAAAATCCCCCATAGAACCCCTAAATCAGATCGTCTCGTTCGATCGTCTAGTCCCCTCCAAAAATCCCCAAATCCCGTTCGATCGTCCCGTCCAAAATCCCCAAATCGGTCTCGTTCTTTGCTCTCAACTCTCGTCTCTCCGTCTCGTCGTGCTGGTCTCTCTGGTCTCTCTGGTCTCGCCGTCTCTTTGTTCTCTCCGTCTCGTTGCACTGGTCTCCGTCATCGGCTCTCAACTCTCTCTCTCTCTGGTCTCTCCGTCTCTTGCTCGGTCACGGCTCTCCGTTGTCTTATTGGTAAGAGTTTGCTTCGTCTTTACATGACTTTTGGCAAAGATGCTTACTCTCTCATGAATCTTGTATGACCTTTTGAGCTTCTCACACCACTTTTTTAATTCTTTTGGTTATTTTTGTTGCTTTATTAGTTTGTTTTCCTCCACAAGTTGGTATTTACATCAGCACTGCCCATTAACATCTGTTGTTTCTCTGTTTTGGATTTTACAATATTTCATGGGGATTGATCACTTGAATGTGTGTATGTATTTGACTTCTTTTTTGGTGATTAGTATATGTGACTTTCATGTACTAGTGAAGCAATGTACAGGCCACTGGGGGCCAATGTGACTAAATCAAAGAGAAAAGTTGAAAACGGTTTGGACTTTTGATACATGGTATAGGTCAGAGTATTGTATGGCTTTGGTGATTGTGTGAATTAAAATGATACAATATGGGCATACAGGTCTAAACGAGATCTTTATTGTATAGTTCTCAAAAATAAGAAGCAATGACTTTTGTCCTGAGTAATATGTTTTAAATGAATTACTCTAGCTAATTGTTGTACTGTTTTAGTTTTACTGTCTCGGCTCTTGAAATCTAACTTTATATGATGACAAAGCTAGTGATATTTAGGGGTTTTTTGGGGGAATTTGGACGAGAAGGATTTGGGGTTTTGGTGTGTTTTTATTTTTATTTTTTTTGGTGTGTCTTTGAATTCTGGTTTGTTTGTATATTTTTATTTTTTTGAGATGGGATTATTCTTGTAATTGATATTTTGTATTGTAAGTGGGGATTGATGTGGCAACAAAGACTTTTTAATTGAAGGTGAAGAAAAATTATTCGGTGAGATTTGTAGTCTTGCATTGTTTAAAATGCTTTTATAAAAGTTGTGGTTATGTCTAATTATTGTTTAATGCATAAAAGCTAATTAATTTGGGGATGTTCGAAGAATTCTAAAGTATTTTCTTACCATGATTGTAAATTAATTTTTGTAATTGGGGCGATCTTTGTTATTCTTTGTTCCTTGATTGTATTAAGTATTTGTTTCACATTTATATGTATGTCTCAAATCTTTTTAGCTACACGAAGCTCTATGTCTTAAAAAAGAAAATATGCGAATTACTTGAAGACGTTATGGATTTGCATATCCCAAAGAGATTTATGGAAATTTGGACTTTCTTCAAAAAAGAAAACCATATTTTAGTCAGTTATATATACTTCAACTAAAAAAAAAAGACACAAAATCATTATGTATTAGAAAATAAATTATTAAGCATAAGTAAGCTACAACAACATGAAGAGCAATGACAAAGCTTCAGTCCTAATTAGTATGGGTCTCAGCTTGATTTAGACATAAAGTAAGCTAAGAAGAAGTCCTTGACCCTTCTATAGTATTAGAAATTTGGTCATCTTATGGTTCCACAACCTCATCAATGTTATCTATATACTTGATTTTTATGCATTGAATGATTGGCCGGTACCCTACCTTGGATAAGTGCAGTGAATTTGTATCCGTGCAGTATTCTGGGGCTATTCATGGAGTTCGTATAGCGTGTAACTATGCTTGTGTGTCACCTCTCAATAGCTATATGAATGTAAACAGTGGATCTCATTTTCATTTTTTAAGAATCTTTTATATTTCTATAAAACAAAGCTCAGATATGAGTCATACATTTTTGCCAGAAGTTCCTGATACCTAACTGCCTCTTTCTTGGTTTCTATATTTTTGACATTTGAATTTGTTATATTAGGTTCATACATGCAGTAATTAGCTTGCATTTATACGTACTTTCCCTTATTGATCATATCATCTTCAATAAGATTTTTTTTTTCTAAAAAAACTAATTGATTTTGCATGATGGGGCTTACCGTCCTAATTTATTGTTGCGCATCATTCGTTGATCCTATGATCATGATTATAAAGCGATTAGGTGCCTTTTACGAGATATAACCATCAAATTAGGATGGCTACTTGAACGAAATTTATTATACCCCTAATTAGAAGTCAACTTCCACTAGCTTGCACTTGCAACAGTTTTTTACTTCCCTGCGATTATATATAGAATTCTGAATTCATGAATACTTAATTCACACTTTGGTTGGTTTGTGATATGATGTCACTTTCTTGAATTTGTTCCTTGTTTAGTTACTTGATCTTTGTATTATTTCTAATCTCATTGCCCTTTTGACTCCCTCGGCCGACCCTTACTAGAAAAAACTCAATGAGTTGACATTTAGAACTGTATTTGAGTTGCATATTCTCTATTTTGATTTAGTGTTTTCGACTCATCTAGCCGACCTGAAACTTCACTTCAGTGTGTCAATATGCTCAGAGTGGGAAGCTATATTGGAAAAGGTTTTGGGATTCCTTAAGAGTCCCATTGTCTTTCGTTTCTTGTTTGAATACATCACTCCATTATACTACTATCTTAACTTGAAAAATCAGAAATGTCACTGAGTTCAAGTGGAAGCAAATAACTTTGATTTCAATTTTGGGATCAAATTGAGTCAAAAGTGGTGGCTTCTCTTGGGTGTCTAAGCTATCAAACTTGAAGTGGATATTATAATATCATCATTGATAATGACCATTTTTTCAGCTCTGCAAGTTATTAATTGTTTTATTTTTTCTTCGCAACTGATTTAGACAAAACTTTTTATTCTATATTAAGAGTGCACATATTCTCTAGTTTGTCAGACTTGGAAGTAATTCTTTTATTTGGTTGATTGTATCGCTTTGGTGCTATATACAAACAAGGAATCAATTGTTGCTGAAAGTAAAACTTGTTTGGTTACACAAAGGAAATGATATAGTATAGGAATAAACTAATTGTGCATGATTAGCTATAGAGATTTGTATGACCTTTTTCATGATAAATGAGTAACTAAATAAAGAGGTAAACATGTTAGTGCCATGGTTTGGTAATTTTATGTGTAGTAATAAATTAATAATGTTTTTTCATAGTGCACTATGTAAGATTTGCTTTTTGTTTATTCTTGGAGGTATTTTAAATTTTTGTTGTTATGTTGATGCAGTTGGCAGGTAGTTGTTATGATGCCAGATGTTGGAAAGGTAGAACTACCTTATTGTCTATGACTTGTGAAGGAACAAACTCTTGATCAGGTGACAAATTTAAAGAGTTAAGTTCTTTTAATTGTTGATTGCTTCTGCGGGTTTTATTTTAACTGTTCTTGAGTGATTTGATTTGTTACGTGGTTGATTGTGCAGTGAATGAGTGCACAATGTTTTGAATCTTTTTGAATTTCGATCTTGAATCTCCGTCTCTTTCATTGCTCTCTGCTCTTTGGTCGCTCTGTGCTTACCGCTCCGCGCTCTGCTCGTCAAGGTAACAATCAAAAAAAATATTTTTAACGTCTGAATTCTCTTGAAATTGTATCTGCTCACATTTTCCTCCGGATTGGCTTTCATGTGCATTTGTTGGTGTTCTTCACTTGATCTATTAAGTTAATGTTGTGTATTTTGTTTGGTTTAGAAGTTTATGTTCTGCAATTCTCTTGCATGCTTAGTGTTTTGTGGTTATGCTTGTTCTATTTTTAGGTTTATTAATATTTAATATATCATTTCAACAATTTACTTGAGCAATTCAAGATTTCTATTGATTTTGTATTTGGTTGGTATTTCATGTTTATTTTATAGGTAAAGCATGTCATGATCAATATTATAATACATTAGAATCATGTATTGAGGTAATTACTTGGTCGTTTGATGTTATAGTTGTTAGTAATTTCATATTCATGCACTTGCTAGGGATGATTGATTAGTTAGGTGTTGTTGGTTACGATTGAATAATACCTATAATTATATAATTTCTACTACTAGTTAGGATTCGAAACACTAGGATTACTCTTTAAGTTAATGTTGCTATTTCACATAAAATTTCTAGAGAATTGAATAAACCTATAACCTTAAGGAGGTACGAGTGAACAAGTAGTAGGCGCTTTGATAGTTGGTGGTATTTGTATGCCTCTTATAACTTATGATTTATTTATTTTTTTGAACTCCTTGTTGCTTATATTTTTACGAACGATTATCATACTCTGTTTGGTATCAGTCATGTACCGAGCTAGGTATTAAGAAAGTTGTTTCCAACCCCCTCTATTCAATGGCTAGAAGCAAAGCTATTTGTTCATGTAGTTAGGTAGGTTCTCAGATTCCCCCTTCTAATAAATTGTGTTAGTTGGACACGCAAGTTGCCATGTACCGTCGGAAATTATGAAACTAGTTGACTAATTTAATTGCACAACACTTCAATAGGAATGTCGTCTACAAGTCGAGACTGGATGTACAACCGGCTCGACAACGGCTACGTTCAAATTGAATCCGCGGCGAAGGTTAAAGAATTCATATCATTTGCTAAGCAACATTGTCCTACATACAAACCATTTCCTAAGAATTCATATCTGTTGCATGTTGTGTGTACTCCTGGTCATATCTTTATCTTGGTTTTTGAAGAAAGTTTTCTTATCTTAAAAACTGTGATAAGATGTTAATGACATGAATCGTGTGTTGCCAGACATCCGTTGCACTTTACATTTTAAATAGTCCTGCTATTTCCATGTCTAATCATTGTAGTTTACTAATTTGGACTATGCTTTAGAGATGTGGAGGCTTCTTGACCCAGAGGCACACTTGATAAGCTTGAAGGAACTCATGGATCGGGTTATATGTGTCAAATCAGGCAAGAATACATTTTTTTTCCTTTCCTCTATTATTTCTTTTTCACATGTACCTTGAAAGTGTTTGAAATTTGCATCTGTTAGCATTGTTTTGATGTCTTATTCTAACTCTCAATAAGAAAAAGTCCACATCACTATGTATATTAATAGGGACCCTTGACTGGACTAGTATATTTTTTAGAGAAAGAGACTATATATATATTTATAGTCTCTTAGTTACAAAAAGATAGGCTATTGTTTATTTTTTATGTTCACACTACTTTAGCTACACGAAACAGCCCTGAAAAATACAATGCATGTTGATATTTACTGCGTCTCCCTTTCTCTCCTCCTTCATTTATTTATTGTCAGTGTAAGGATATGGCTGGCTGAGATAGAAGGCTTGCTCCGGTCATCAGAAGTTTATCATTCTCAGTTTTCGTTATTGAACAAGGTAGGCGAATTTTTAACAATTGTCAATTCCAACAAGAGAAAATGTTCAATAATTGATTAGAATTTTGAAACAGATTGTACCTACATATGTTTCGATCTCAGTGCTTTCATTTTGATAATATTATTACTAGGACAACCCTTACAATTGATAGCACAACTTTCTTTTCATGCCCACTCTTCATCCAAACCATCTTATTTATGCTTGCCCTTTTTTTTCCTTTGGAACCTTCCTTGTGTATTTTCTTTTTAGAGACAGCATGAACATTCTTTAAAACACTAGTGATCTTAACAGTTGTAGTTGCTACTTCACCAACTAATTTGACTGCAACCTGCGCATCAGATCAGATGACCATTAGTTGGATTTCCAGTATTTTGGAGACATGAAGGACCTTTTAATGAGACAAGGGCTTGGAATTTTTTATTCTCTTCTGGCACTATATTAATTGGTATATAATTTTCATCTTGTTTTGATGAGTCACTTGTCTTTTAATATATGCTTGAATGAAATCACTTCGACTTGGTCAGCCAGGACATGCCCTAACTTTCATGCGAATGTATAGTTTGTTACAACTTCGCTTCAAATATAAGTTTTGTTGTTACAACTTCGCTTCAAATTTTCGTTTCTGATTGGATCAGCGACGACGATTTTACAGACGAAATCTATTCCATCTCTGTTCCGTTTCTGATTTCAATTAGAGACAGAATTTATGCAAATCAGAGACGAAAATTTCCGTTTCTGATTTGCTATTTTTTTGTAGTGAATTATTTAACGAAAGTCTTATTGATTATGCGGAAGCAATTAGTAACTTATGCGGAAGCCATTTATAAAATCATAAGTATGAAAAACCAGGAAATGATATCACATATATAAAATCCTCAAATTGCAGTGAAACAGTAAAATAGTCTAAGTCAAGTCGGGGAACTAACGCTCAACTCAATATACAACCCTAAATAATATCTGAAAGACATATATAACATACACAATCAAAATACCAAAAGAAGACCTACAATTGATGCAGTGACGTGCCTCGGGCTCAAAGATAATCGTCGATCTTCTCCTTGCCCGGCCTCCTGGTAGACGGCTATGCACCCACCGTCATAAAAAGGACGGTGAGTACAAAAATAAAATAGTAATCCCCGATGACAAGTTTAATTTGCATTTCTAAATATTCAAATGGTATTTAAAAGCATATAAATGGGAAAATTAGAAAATAAACCATATGCGAGTAAATACCAGAGCTAAACAAGTGATACTAACACTAGGTTAAGTAGTGGTGATTTAGGTTCGGTCGGTAGCGAAACATGGCACTTCGACTCAATAATCATATAGCACGAGGGACTCTAACCCAAGTGTTACCAGAGACTCTAACCCCGGTGTGTAGACCACCTTAGGGACTCTAACCCCGAGTATCAAATAGTGTCAGGTAACATGTGTCGACATCCCCAGGGACTATAACCCCATGAGTCACGCACACCTCGATCAAGTACGGAACCTAAATGCGAAAACTACTTTTTAAATTTCAAGAAACACCAAGTATGAATTGTCAAGGCATAGACACATCTACATACCTAAACAAATAAGAAATACAAGTCCACTTAAACATTTATAAGATATTCATTAGCCTAATAGCATGCTATTTATCATTCAATTCACATTTAAAACAAAAAGAATAGACATAGCATGAGATAGCATCAATGAATCAAATCAAATGAACGGATATCATGCAAACTAGACTCATCAAGTGAGCATAGACACAAAGAATACATGATATAAGAATACAAAGGCAAAATAGTCAAAAGACTATGCAAGGACAACAATTAATAGAAATGAAAAGCCAAGTAAAGTTTTCATTGGGTATACTCACAACAACAAAGTAAAGTTCGAGTTTTACCGGCCTCCCGATACTCTAAATCTTGTATTCACTCTCCCATACCTTTTTCCTAAGTTCTTGAGTTTGATGTCTAATTAGTTCAAATATAGTGGGTTTAAGCTCAATTTAGTGGTGTTTATTGTGTATTCAAATCGTTTCAATAGACTTTAAATCAATCTTCGTAAATCAACCCCAAAGACTTTCAATTTGAGTCATACATTTTAACGCACTTTTAGGCATGAAATGGTCTAAATATCGAAATCCTCCATCAATACAATCCTTTTTGGTCTCTCTTAGATTTTCGGAAGGCTTAGTTTGCAAAATTCTGATTTAAAATGAAAGCGATGTCATGATTTTACTAAACATAGGTCTAATAGGAATTTAATCTGACCAACGAATTTAGAAAATCTATTTCTCCCAGTCTATAGTTCTTAAAGATGTGATTTTTGGTCACATGGAAGAAACTACACCTAAATACAACGTACTAAAAGATTAGCTCATTTGGATAAGTAGTTATGGAGTTATGCCCTTAACAAGTTTATTTTCAAAACTCTCATTTTTAGTTCTAGCACCTATTTGTAGAGCATGTTTGGACATAAAAACATTTGAATCAAAATACCCTCAGTTAAGAAAAGTTATTCCCATTTAAATAAGCTTTCAAATGCCACTGGCATGGATCAATTTGGGTTAAAATGGGTAGATTATGACCAAATTACCCAAGTTGATTCCTAATACAACATGCAGAATTCTAGTTTTGGTGTTGCAACTTCAAAAATTCATATCTTTATGATTTCAAAACCAAATTAAGAACTTCAATATAGCTGGGTTATCATCTTGAAATGAGGAATCCAAATATATAAATCAATTCTAAACACTCAATCATTTACCATTTGAAATTATCCTAAAATAAAAACTTGTTCTAATTTTAACTAAAAAGATGTGTATCTAGTTGATGTAGCACCCTAGCTTGAAAATTTCTCACCAACTCCCATGGATTCCTTTAACACCTTGATGATTCACTCCTCTCCAATAATTCCTTCTTCTTCTCCAGCAAAAATGAATGAGCGATTTGGTTTGCATGTTGTTTGATCACTAATTTTATATATTAAGGTGATGTTCCTTCCTAGCCCTTGATCCCCATAGACTTATGCATCCCGAGGAATATCTAATGGTCCACCTCTTGCCGTATATCCCACTAACTCCCACTAACTCAACCTCAAGTGACACCATTTCATTACTCACATAGTTCCTATATGTGCCAATGTGTATCTCTAGATCAATCATATGATTTCCATTTAATTTACTCGACTATAGGTCTTTAATTTGATTTACATTAACAAACACAACCATATGCTTATAAGTAGTTCCTTATTTCATATTAGTATTAAATAAGACTTACCAAAATGCTAACTACCTAGTTCCCCGGCTCGCACGGTAATCGAGGAGCATCCCCGCTCTCGTCTCGACGTCTACAATTGTACAAACAGACTTAGTAAGTCTACACAATACATAACTGACGCATTGAAGATCTTCTAAACCAGTTGAACGAATTCATGAACAACTCGATCTAGGTCAGAATTTAAGCCAAGTTCGAAAATTCTTTTATTCAAGCAAAAAAATTGCGAATTACATCAAATAGGTCGCTTAAATAGCGAAACCCTAAAATTTGCCAAAAATAGTAAAAAGTCCAAAAATTCCTAAAAGCCCTAAACTAAAAACTAGATGAAAAATAGAAACAAATGCCGCAAACGACAATAAAAACGAAAATTCCTAATGAAAGTTATAATCTAAACAAAACTTTCCTAAAATAGCAAAATTGCCGTTTCGGAGGCCAAAACAATGGAATTTCGCCGAAAAACGTCGTAGCCATGACGTAGCAATGATTCGTGATCTCCACGCCGTTTCCAATCAACCCATGCCTCCGGAATGCCAAAACTCAAACGCCCGAACTTCATCGAAATTACAAAAATGCCATCTTGTCATATCTTTTCCTATTTTTTCAAGAATTTGCAACTAATTCTTGGACTTCATCATTATCCTGTCAAGAATTTGCAAACTAATTCTCGGACTTCATCATTATCCTGTCAAGAATTTGCAAGCTAATTTTTGGACTTCATCAATAACACTAGGCATACATCAATACAAAAATACAATATACCTCGACCACATGCCTCGGTCGGTGTACGTATCACGGTGTTGGTCTCACGTCAAGGGTCAGTGATCCCGATTAAGGAATTAAAACGGGGGTTATAGATTTGGGTTGTGACACTTGTATATAAATCATATATTATACTACAACATATAAGGTTCATTAACAATCCAAACAAATACAAATAATCATGCAAACATGAAACACACATACACGCTAATTGAGGTACTCTGGACTTAACCACGAGCCTAAATCGGGTTCATTAGGATTTGGATTAACACTAATTACCATTTTAAGGTAACATGTCATTACAATATGACCGGCCTAGATTATCTTAAACCCTTTGATAATCTAGTCAGCCTCTAAACTTCCTTAATATTTCTTTTATTTAACATTAATTCTCCAAAATCCTCAAGATAAAATGGTCATCATCAAAGTTAAATTTAAAGTCTTTGTTTTCTTAACTGCATCAAATTAGGAAAGCCTTCAATTTGAAGTTTTGATTTCTTAAAGAAATTTTGGCGGAGCCTGCCATGTAAATAGGGTAGTCTAAAATCTAAAACCCTAATGAACAACAGTGGCAGAAGGCCTAGAAGGACTCACATCTTTACCAATATCTACAAAAACTTATATATATATATATATATATCGAAATTCATACATTATAACAATCCATTCAAACTAATATATTGGTCCTTAAGCCATTTCATAAACCATCTAACCCCAAATTCAAGTTTGTATTCGTCATTATACTATCATTACAGTCATATACTCATTCAAGAAGTCTTAAAACAAAAATCATCCTAACTTACAGCTAGAGTCCAAAACACAATAATAATCAAATTCTTATACAAAGAGAAAGAAATAATGTAAATAAATTGCCAGAATACTAAAGATCGCTCTTTCTATTATTCAGATCTAAAAATTGAACCTGCCATTACCCAATAATAATAATTCGATAAAGTTAGATAAGTAAATCTCGCATTATCTAATACACCTGTAATAATCAAATGCATCATAAGTCAAGAGAATAAATGATACAGTATAGTCTAATGAAATTTAAATACAATCGCGAATCCATACTGTTTCTATTCTCCGACCACGATCAAATGATATCCTCCAAAAGTGGTTAGTAAATAGTAATAAGAAATCATGTAATGAAAGGATAGCCAAACGAGTCTCGTTTCTATAGACTATAAGAGTATGATCTGGTTCGTCATGATCTCATGATAACCATATAATGCAAAGAATCAGTGATTCAAGCCCTCAAGCATAATATAGTGTTTTCTCCTGTGACCATTGTATAATAAACATTATAAGGAGACTTGAATCGCCCCTATCTTCCCTTCCAGTATATACATGTATAATAAAAATGCAATAACAATAATTAACGCAGTTTATATGAAATTCATAATCCTACAATGTAAATGTTACTATAGGATTTACTTACCAACAACCAACTCCGAGCTTAATTCTCAGCTAGCTTTCAACTCCGAGCGTCAGATCACCTTGGAAGTAGTTCCAATAGCTTATAGCTTCGTTACACACCCTATTATATTAAGGGTTCAAGCTTCAAGTGAAAACAAATAGTGAGACCCCACGAAACTAACAGTCAAAATATGCTCGATAACTTTTTTCAAAAATAATTATTTATAAGATTTTCAGCTAGCTTTCAACTAGCTAACTTAGGGTAACTTTTTAACCTTGAAAACTTGGATATTTGTCATTCTAACCAAAAAGAACTTGTAGAGCTCACTTCATTTTTTCCATAGACTCTAAGACCACTCAAATCATATCACAAATGGAAAAGTTATGAATTTTTCAATATGACCTATTGATTATTTTATTTATTATTATTATTATTATTATTATTATTATTATTATTTGGTAAAATATGGATTAATCTCCAAGATTAAAACTTAAGAGGGCCGCTAAGGGTACCCCACCAATTCATGAAGGCACCCTCTTATTGAGGGCACAAATCAAATTACCAAGGGCACCAAAAAATTAGGCCCGAAATCTCGAAAATACCCCTCGTGCAAAATAGAGGCACCCCACCACCCCACCACCATCCTCTTGAGGTACCCCACCACCCCACCACCGTCTTCTTGCTTGACTTGCCATACTTCTCATCAACGAACCAGCTAGCAATCTCGAATCTCAGTTGTCTTCGTTCCTCTCCGTCTCTCTCCGCTGTTGTAGGACATTTTTCGAGTTTGAAGGCTTCGAGTTTTGGTCGATTTCGTCTCCACATTAGGGCCCGGTTTAAGTTTTTCATTCACACACTCAAGTCGTGAAATCGATCGTTTGAAGGTATGTTGATAGTCTAAGTAAGTTGCATTTGGTAGAGTAGTTGTTATGTTTGTGTGGCAGTGCATTCAATGGTGCATTTATTGAAAAGTCTTGGTTCTCGGCCACACAGGCCAGAGACTTTGTTTACAGTCTCGGCCAAGCATGGCCGAGATTGAGGGGAAACTTTTGAAAACTCGTGGTTCTCGGCCAGACAGGCCAGCATAGTTTACATGGTCTCAGCAACGAATGACCAAGAGTTATATTGTTATCTCGGTCACCACTTCACGAGAGCAACCATTAGTGTATAGTTTATGTTCTGTCGGTGTTGTACAACCGAGAGTGTAAGATAGATCTCGGTTGTCCATGACCGAGACTTTTATTGTCGTCTCGGTCACCACATCACGAGAGTAAGTCGAAGTGTATAATTTATGTCCTATCGGTGATGTACAACCGAGAACGTAGCATTTCTCTCGGTTGTCCATTACCGAGACTTTTATTCCTTTCTCGGTGGATGTTGACCGAGACGTTTGCATAACTCTCGGTCCCGCGAGGCCGAATCGATCGCGTCCGTAAGAAACCCTATGTTGACAAACAAAATCATCAATTTCACAATTTTTGATCCAAAAAATAGTTCCTTCAAAGCTTCATATATATGGTTGTCAAACATTATTACTTCGTTGTCGGATGATGTCAAGACGCAAGAATCGATACACGCACGGCAAACACAATTGTGGCTTTAGGTCTCACTTGTTATCCAAGGTGGTGGGGTGCCCCAGTTTTGCATTGAAATGATTTGTGAGGTTTGAGTGAGTATATATGAAGGGGCAAAATAGACATTTACATTTTAGATGGGAAAATGAGAAAAATATGGGTGCCTGCATGAATTGGTGGGGTGCCCATAGCGGGCCCCAAACTTAATTGAGTCTTCCGCTAGTAACAAAGATGCGCTATGAGGAACGTTTGTGTGAAACAAAAAGTTTACACTGAGTGAAGAGCTTCTTTAGCCAGGTGGTCAGCACGCATGTTGCTTTCTCTGAAGATGTGTATCAAGATGTGCGTCTCTTGCATTAGGATATCTCGAATCTCTCGAACCAGGGTTTCGAGCTTTGGTTTAGATAGAACTCCAATAAGTTCAATGGCTTCGAGTGAGCCTGATTCCACAATCAATCTTCGGAAGCCTTCCCCTCTTCGCCGTGTCTAAGCCAGAGAAAGGAACGAATGCGTTGAGGTCCTTCCCATCCCGATATGTGCCTCCAAGTATTTGGGTTTTGAGGTGAATCACTAGATGTTGCGAATTTCATATGCTTCTCTGATCGTAAAACAACCTACTGCCAACTAACTGTGTCTTCCCCTTTATTTGCAAATGGGGCTGGAACAACCTTGATTCTGTCACAGATGTCTCCAGGTAAACACACTTCTTAGTCGCTCCACATCCCAACCTCCTGACAGGCAAGAGAATGAGCAGACCGGCAATAGAAGATACACCTTTGGGACGATTTTACAAGCATGGTTCACTAAGGGGTCGATCCCTTCCACCCATCTATCCAACCAAAACTTCGTCGAACTACCGTCACCGACCTGTCTCGTTAGACCTTCCAAGAAGTGAGGCCAAGTATGATAGAGTCCCCTCTAGATCACTGATGCAGGTTTGTTGCCTCATGGTTTTGCTGTGTGAATGGAAATTTTTACAAAAGTACATATTAAATTACTTTTTATGAGGGAAATGGGGTGAAAATAGTTTTTTTTTTTCGAAAATAGGCAATAACGCCTAATCAAAAGGCGTTATCAAATTGGCGCACACGTGGTGATGACGTGGACACATGGATAGCACATTTTCAAAATGCGCTATCCATGTGTCAAGGTGAGGTGGCAACATATCAGTGTACATGTCCACGTCGGCATGGCCACGTGGACCGACGTGGACAAAATTACACTGATAGCGCCTTCTGCGAAGGCGCTATCAACGTTAAGGACGCGTGCCACGTGGAGGTCCATCCACGTGGATCCACGTGGAGGTCCATCCACGTGGACCCAACTCGTTAGGGGTGCGCAGATAGTGCCTTCTCAAAAGGCGCTATCTGCGCACCCCAGTGTCTTTTCCGAAACCGACGCAGAGAATATTCTCTGCGTCGGTTTCGGGAAGGAGGAGGGTAGGGGTCCGTGTAGGGGGTGGTAGGGGTCACGGGTAGTTTGTGTTGGGGGGGAGGGGGCGTCCGATATTTAAGGAGGGGAGGGGGAACACGCAGGGTAAGAGAGCGTCGGGAGGAAGAGGGAGAGGACGCCTGTGCGAAGGAGGAAGGAGGGATCTCCGGCGGCGGCAGAGGAGGAAAGAAGCGAGCGGCGGCGGCGGCGGCATACCGAGATCAGGCCAGCGTAGCAGCGGAGTGGAAGGAGGAGAAGGAGGAGGTATGTGTAGTTGAGTTAGTTTAGTTAGTTAATTAAGTTTGTTTAAGTTAGTTTGTGTTTGTTTAAGTGAGTTTAGTTAGTTTGTTTAAGTTTAGTTAGTTAATTTAGTTTGTTTAAGTTAGTTTGTGAAAGTTAGTTTAAGTTTGTTTCAGTGACACTACAAAAAAACGCAGATCAGAAACGGAAATTTCCGTCTCTGATTTGCATAAATTCCGTCTCTAATTGAAATCTGAAACGAAACAGAGACGGAAACGGAAATGTAATTTCGTTTCAGATTAGAGACGGATTAGAGACGGAATAAATTCCGTTTCTGATTAGAGACGGAAATAAGAAACGGAACAAAGAAGGAACAAAAATGGAAATTTTCAAAAATGGTACATTTGTAATTGCATTCCATCTCTGATTCCGTTGCTAATCAGAAACGGATCAGAGACGAAATTTTTGCATTCCGTCTCTATTTCCGTCTCTGATTAGAAACGGATCAGAGACGGAAATAATGCATTCCGTCTCTGATCCGTTGCTGATTCATGCATCTATTCCTCGAAAATTAGAGACGGAATAGCAACAGAATCTCTGAATTCCGTTGCTAATTCCGTCTCTGATCCGCTTTGTTTAGTCAATACATATATATATAGGTCTCGATCCAAGCACATTTAACCTGCCAATATATAATACAAATCATAGCTAAATAATATTTTGATATTGCACAGTTTATATAAATTTAACATATCCTTAAAATTATCTTTTCTCAATGTACTGTACACGAAACAACAAAAACAATTTAAAAAGTTTCTATTTCGTATCTTTCTACAAAAGTAAAAGCAAAAATTGTTCTAAATGAAAAAAATAAAATAAAAATGAAGAAATGTTCCGAGATTATATAAAGTTGATTGTGCTTCAAAAAATACTTGACTTCGTACAAAACACCTGAAAAAAGATCAAAAAGAAAAAAATCACTAAATTATACAAACAATAATAGGAATATAAACAATATTATGGGAGAACTACGTATCATCGCAAGCACAAGTGTACGAGCCAAACACAACATAAATAAAGTAGTAAAGAAAAAGAAATTCATTATTATCCAGAAGGAACATAGCGTTAATTAACAAATTATCTCTCGCTCCAAACAATGACATGAAATTTAGTTCTAGATTAACACAAACAAGAATCAATTGTCCTCGATGCTCCAAAAAATTAAGAAGACACTATACAAAATGAAATTAAAGGAAACTGAAACAAAAGATAGAACACAAATTAAAAGTAAAGAAAACTAAAATAAAAGACTCAATAAGATAAACAATGTGTAATGGAAGTATGATAAATAAATGATACAAGACAAGTACCAATTTTCATAAGTACTTCAATATTAATAACTATTTCTTTTTAGAGACAAGTGATGTTCATGATCTTCAACACATTATTACAATGAATGCATTCTGAAAAAAATTCTAACTCTTAATTTCCTACAAAATACTTAGCAAAGTTTCTCCTAAAACTAAGGGTTTTAACTAATAGAATGACTATACAGCATACACACACAAACACGTGTCATTATTGATTGCACCCATCCTTGAGCACCAGATACAGGATACTAACACCGTTACTTTCGCCATTATATGCCACTAACGGTGTAGCTTCCCACCAAAACACAAGGGCAACATCATAATTTTTGCACACCTCCAACATTCTTCCAAGTTCCTATTAACTCGAGATATAATTGCCAACATATTTCGTAATTACAAGTAATATCAACACAAAAAGCACAACCTCTTCAAGTATTCAATCTAAACATTTTATTTAACTAAACAATATATCCCTAAAACAATCTGTGGTAAAAGTCAAGACAAGCCCAAAAATGAAATATATTTTTCACTAGGAACAAAAGCTCTTGGTATACAAAATTCGAAAACGAAAGGAAAGGTAAAAATAAGACACGCTGTGATGGTTCCATTCTCGAGACACAATCCTTGTTCAAACTTTGTGCAACACCCTGAAATTGAAAACAAGGTATTCAAGGAAAAAACAATGAAATGCTAAAACAGAAAACTAAATTACTAAAGCCAACCTTACTTCTGAAAAGGACTAATGCAACTGCTATAAAAGTTAAAATTAGGAAAATTAATAAAAAAAAATGGTTCTTAGTACTCTAGTTAGTTGTAATCTGGAAAATGCAAATGAACGTGTATAAAATCAAAGTAAGCGAGGTACATAAATCATTATACTTTATTAAGTAAACCTATTGGAATTCAAGAGCTTCACAACTTCATGATAGAAGGAGCGCATTGTGTAGTTCCCAGATATGTCCTTCCTGACATGGAGAAATTTAAAGTTAGAAACTTGAAATAATGAAGACCAAGAAAAGAGATGAACTTACTTTATCTAAAAAGAAAAGAGATGAATTTATGGTAAGTTTTTCTACAATTATTATTTTCTAAAAGTTGTCAATTCTAAATGCAAAAGTTCACAGAATCAAATAATACAAATAATTAATGGATCGTAAGAAACTTCTATGCAACTTTAAGTCACAAAGAAGAGCCTGGTAGACTGTCAAGCACATCAGCAAAACAACTATTCCCTATTCTAAGCGCAAAAGCTTGTAAAAAACATTTTCAAGTAAGCACCGACTTCTAAATATCGGCATTGTCAAATATTACTTTCAAGCATATCTTGGTAACATACTATTTCTCAACAGACCATGAAACTCTATTCATCATATAACAAGATAGAATCTTAAAAAGCACAACTCAATTTTAATATATAAAGTACATAGTATGAGGTTTAAGTAGTTGGCAATTCATTCATATTTCTTAAGCACATGGTTCATATTCATCCTAAGTACCTAACATAGAAGGTATACTGTTTGGCATTAGCCATTCCTATTTGACATGAGTTCGTCCACAATCGCTTCCCAGATGAGTTGTGTCTCTCGAAAAAGAGTTTTCCTCCATCCTTTACCACAGCAATGAGAGAAAATAAATCTCATATAAAACATTTTCTACTTAGTAAACCAGAAAGCAACTGCAACAGAACAAGTTACAACTAATTAAATGGCCAGACTGGTAGTGAGATAATTAAAAAATTAACAGGTAACATAATCAGATATTAAAGATTAAAAAAATGTTGCCTATTTACCTCCTAGTGATGCAGAGAATGCAACAGAACCAGAAGCTAGACCTATATGGCAAAGCAATGAACAAGGACAAAAAAATAAGAACAAAAAACAATGGAAGATCAATAAATTTATGGAGCAACTGCAACTGAACCAGCAGCTAGACCTATATGGCAAAGCAATGAACAAGGACAAAAAAATAAGAACAAAAAACAATGGAAGATCAATAAATTTATGGAGCAACTGCAACAGAACCAGCAACTAGAACTATATGGCAAAGCAATGGACAAGGACAAAAAAATAAGAACAAAAAGCAATGGAAGATCAATAAATTTATGGAGCATACACATGACTGATACATGTTAACAGAGGTCATGCATATGATTGAGAGACACAAGTGTGCAAATGCAAATCAGTGACATGAACAAGGTTTTACCATACTACAAATTCCTAAGTTTTAAGAAAATGACCAATCATAGAAATGAAAGTTTGGAAAAATATATATTACAAAAGTCAAGAAAATAAACAAAATGAGCAAATAAAACCAGACCAAAAATTGCAATGCAAACTAGAAATATATGCAACTTGCACTTAATGGATTTTTTTTAAGTAATTAAGGCTGAGATTTACCTTAGCAGTTGTGATTTATGACAGAAAGCAATGTAGGTATACTACCAATGCTGTCAAAGAACATGTGAAAGTTAAGTTACCTGCATGTTCCCAATCAAATGAGCAAATAAAACCAGACCAAAAATTGCAATCGGTATCGCAAATATAGTTTCCCCAATGAAAGTACTTGTTGACAAACTCTGTCCATATGAGCTGAGGAACCAAGAAAGTGAGTTAGCCAACTTTTGAAACAAACGTAAAAGAGAAAAAATAATAACTCTCTACTGGAATTGTTTGCACTCATTCACTGCACAACGCAAATGAAAAGACACTTGAAAATATAGAAAACCGAAATAACCTACTACATCGGGCAAAACTGTAAATTTTTGCAAGAAAAAAAAAAACCAAAACAGAGGAATGTAGATAGCATATAAAGAAGGTTGTCTGCTTTCTGAATTCCACCCTCCGCCATTGTGGCAAGATGAACTTGCTTGATTACAACTACTCTTTAAAATACCAAGATTGAAGAAAAACATAATTCTTTGAACAACAGTCCTCACTATCTGAAATGAATCAATGAATAGAATAAGTGAAACAAATCTATGCAAACAACCAAGAAACCAAGTCAAAGAGACTCTAAAAATAGGTATAATTTGCTTAAGTAGAAAGAATCAACTGTTTTTGTCGAGACAAAAACTAAAAATCTTAGATTTCTAAAATTAGGATTGATAATAAACTAGAGTACTCTAAATATATACAATGACCACAATATAAACATAAACATTACAAAGGTCTTTGAAAATAGATTTTACTCAAGAAGGGACTTACAAAACAACTAATGCACAAATAACTATTCATTAATGTTTCTCAATCAAACATTTTTTTCAATAAAGGATTGAAAGAAAGTAAAATCATCAAATTAAGAATGTATAATGATCTCTCTCTCTCTCTCTCTCTCTCTCTCTCTCTCTCTCTCTCTCTCTCTCTCTCTCTCTCTCTCTTTATTTATAACTAATTGAACAGTCATTTAGCCCCTTTTACAGCATACAAACAGGGCACACACTTGTGACACCACAACCAAGGATTAATTAAATCTTCCAAATAGTTAGGGTCCGCTACAAGTATCACCACCAAAGACTCAACAATTTAAGTAGCAACCAAATGTAGACAATGAAAGAGTTGCTTTCGTTCAATTTTCGGCGATTTTCAATCCTTCAAAATTGTCAATCACTACAAACTAACCACACCAAATCCTACTTATCCCCATAAACTTCCAAAACAGAACGAAAAGATTAAACAACAAAATTTCAACAAAAAAACCCTAAAAATAGTTTCAGCGAGTGAGGTACCTGAAGTCTGCCCAGAATATCCGCCAATTGGCCATTCGTCGCCATGATCGAGGCGATGTAAGCTACAACAACAATTGAATGAATCAATCAAAATCGAGACAACAATCGCGAAAAGATCAACAAAAACAATCAAGTTTTCTGGAACGATTGAGATTACCGGCTCCGCTAAGGAGCACGATCTTGGAGAAGCTCATCCCGGTCGCCTGCATCGCCATCGCTCGGTGGATGAAAAGAGGATTTACAGTGAAACCCTAATAGACCGATTAATCTCTGACTCTGTGTTGATGGAGAGAACACTTTGATGGCGAACGAGATGGTTGGTTGGTTGGTTGGTTTGAGAGGAGAAAGGGCAGAGATTAATGGCGGTGCGAGGTGAAGGTTGAGGGAGAGATGGCAGATGCGAGGGCTCCGGCGTCGGCAAGGGCAGCGACGTTGACGGAGGCGAGAGGGGACGCGAGGGTTAGGGCTCAGACAGAAGATAGCAGAGAGAGAGAGCAGAGAGCGGTGACCGGAGAGAGAACGGAGAGCCGTGACCGACCAAGAGACGGAGAGACCAGAGAGAGAGAGAGACGGAGAGACGAGACGAGCCGTGTGTGGGATTTGGGGATTTTTTTGTTGTGGGGGGAGGGTAATCAAATCTCGAGATTTGATGCATTAATCTCGAGATTTGATGAACGGTTATAAGAAAATAAAGTTTTGGTGGGAATGTTGGCGCCATTTTTTAGAGACGGAATTTAATTCCGTCTCTATTTCCGTCTCTGATTCGTCTCAATTCCATCTCTGAATTAGTTTGTCTCAATTCCGTCTCTAACTATTTTTTTAGCAACGGAACTTAATTTCGTTGCTAATTCTGTTTCTAAATTTCATTTTCCTTGTAGTGTGAGTTTAGTTAGGTAAGTTTGTTTAAGTTAGTTTAAGTTTGTTTAAGTAAGTTTAGTTAGTTTGTTTAAATTTAGTTAGTTAATTTAGTTTGTGTAAGTTAGTTTGTTTAAGTTAGTTTAAGTATGTTTAAGTGAGTTTAGTTAAGTAAGTTTGTTTAAGATTGTTTAAGTAGGTTTAGTTAGTTTGTTTTAGTTTAGTTAGTTAATTAGGTTTGTTTAAGTTAGTTTGTTTAATTTAGTTTAAGTTTGTTATTACCAGTTTAGTTATGTAAGTTTGTGTAAGTTAGTTTAAGTTTGTTTAAGTAAGCTCAATTAGTTTGTTTTAGTTTAGTTAGTTAATTAAGTTTGGTTTAAGTTAGTTTGTTTAAGTTAGTTTAAGGTTGTTTAAGTGAGTTTAGTTAATTAAGTTTGTTTAAGTTAGTTTAAGTTTGTTCAAGTAAGTTTAGTTAGTTTGTTTAAGTTAGTTTAGTTAATTAAGTTTGTTTAAGTTAGTTTAGTTAATTAAGTTTAGTTTAGTTTGTTTGTTAAACTTAGTTTAGTTAATTAAGTTTGTTTAAGCTAGTTAAGTTAATTAAGTTTAGTTAATTAAGTGTAGTTAAGTAAGTTTGTTTAAGTTAGTTTAGTTAATTAAGTTTAGTTTAGTTAGTTTGTTTAAGTTAGTATAGTTAATTAAATTTGTTTAAGTTAGTGTAGTTAATGAAGGTTAGTTAATTAAGTGTAGTTAATTAAGTTTGTTTAAGTTAGTTTAGTTAATTTACCGAAGGAGGAGGTATGTTTAGTTAATTAAGTTTGTTTAAGTTAGTTTAGTTAGTTTAGGTTAGATGTTTAGTTTAGGTATTGGTGGTTAGTTTAGTTAGTTAAGTTTGTTTAGTTAGTTAAGTTTGTTTAGTTTAGTTTAGTTTAGTAGAGGTATTTATGTTTGTTAAGGTTAGTTTGTTTAGTTTGGTTAGGTTAGTTTAGTTAGTTTGTTTAGTTAGTTAAGTCAATTAAGTTAGGTTATGGATGGTCTTTAGTTTAGTTAGTTTACTTAATTAAGTTTGTTTAAGTTAGTTTAGTTAGTTTGTTTAAGTTAGTTTAAGTTTATGTATTAGTTTGGTTAGTTTAGTTTAGGTAGTTGAGGTATTTAGGTTAGTTTAGGTTACTTAGTTTAGTTAATGTAGTTTGTGTAGGTTGTTTAGGTTGTTAATACGTAATGACATAGGTGTTGTTAATTCGCAAAGCAATATAGAATCGCAATTACACCTAACTGCATGCATGCTAATAAGAAGCTATAATTACTATATGATCTCAACGTAGAAGAGAGACGCCAGTTTTAACACGACCAACCAATGGTACAGCTTGGATTAAACGCATGATTCCCCCCATGATGCACCTACCTCCAATACACAAAACTGCACAAACATATATGTTCTATTTTATGTTAAGGAAAGCCCCAAAATTCCATGTGATGGAATATATATAGTAGACTAAGCTCATTTAGACTTTGAATTCGTTGCGATCCACTTAAGTTTCATGAACACATCTACGATTTTGTGATTTTTTTTTTTGTTATGTTTACGTTTTATTAGGTTAGTTTATGTTACGTTTGGTTCACATAGTTTGGTTAATTTATGTTAGATTAGGTTACGTTAGTTAATTAACTTACTTGAGGTTAGTTTTCATTTATTATTTGGGTACATGTTTGCTACGGTTACTTGGGTTAGTTAACTGTGATTAGTGTACTTAAGGTCTGTTGTTCGGCCATTTTAGGTTGGTTCTTCTCCTTAATTAGGTTCGTTAGCTGAGTTAGGTTAGGTTAGGATATGACTCATGGAATGGGTGATGGTTTATTTTTATTAGTTTAGTTATGTTTTCTTAACGTTGATTGAATATATTCTTTGTGTCCTAAAGTAACGAAAAGAAAATGTGCTTGCAGGAATATATAGTTGAAGAGGAAAAGCGGAGGAAAAAAGTAAGTTCACAAAATTATTACTTTTTTAAGTTGCTATATTTAGGTTTCAAATTTATGCATGCTATATAGAGACATAGGTATTGTGTTTATGAAGAATGATTGATATGTTTCTTTAATGAACGTTATTATTGCGATCTGGTGCATAAGAAAGTTCGATTGCGATTTACACTGCTTTGATTCGTCAAGTAGTTCACTTAACATATTTGTGCATTTGTGTGTAACATTTTTACATCAAAGTTCGCAAAATTATGTAGGTCATGTCACAAAGAAACATCCCTTTTCTATTCTATGCGTACGATGAAATTGTCAATGGGTTAAATGGCATCGCGTACAGCTCACCCCCATCAGCAGTGTTGATGGTTAGGTTTGGTTCGAGTGGCCGTGAAATGATGGATGACGTGTGAACCGCGTTCACTATCTCATCTACGGACACTATAGTTCAGATGACTTATCGCCACATGATAATCCTTCCCGGCGGCGCACATTATTTCATTCATGTGTTGTTGCATGATACGACACACTTCGACTCGATGTGAGAAATGGTGACCAATTTACCAATAACTGCAACGATTGATATATAATTGACATTTGAGTCAATCAACTCAGTTCAAAATCGTGCGATTCATTCACAAGTTGTTGATGAACGTGCCGACACGCCAGACGCAGCCTTAATGATGGAAAGGCTGTAAATGCAATCCCCACAGGCCGAGGTCGTGCAAGAGGGGTTCGTTGCTCCATTACATGAAGATATTAATGACGATGACAATATCGACGACGAAAATAATGAAACTGATGAGGACATACGTCCCAACGAAGAAGTTCCATCAGTTGCCGTTTGGGATGACGTTAATGTTTGCACGGATGATCGAAGATATGAACCTCCGGGTATGAAGAATGTCGAAGATGATGAGTAATTTGCTATCGATAAAAAGATTTTGTTGGAGGAAGCTAGTGATGATGAAGTTCACCAACCAATACCGGGATATAACGAAATCGATTGGGAGGTGGCTAATTCAACTGCAACCCAACATTTCCATAAGCAAACTCGGGGGGACATGTCTAACTTCGATTTGGAGATAGGGATGTGTTTTGACAATAAAAAAGACTTACAACATGCCGTTAAAATGTGGCATGTTAATAGACATTGTCAATTTCATGTGATGGAATCGACTACAACTACGTGGGCGATTAAGTGTAGATTTCCACAACACGGGTGTATGTGGCGTCTTCGCGCTTGTTTGCGAAAGAAAACACTATTATGGGAGATAATACAGTTAGACGTACCGCACACGTGTATTAATCCCGACGTAGAACGCGGTCATGCCCAACTTGACGCCAACATGATTGCGCGAGAGATCCAAAGCGTCATCAAGAGCGATCAAGGTATCACGATCAAACATTAGTTAAAATAATTATGGGAAAATACGGTCACGAAGTCAACTACAAACGAATGTGGGATGCCAAAAGGAAAGCAATTGCAAGTGTTTTTGGAGATTGGGATGAGTCGTACACCCAATTACCAAGATGGTTGGCAGTTGTGACGAGTAAGAGTCCGGGTACCAGAATGAGTGGTCACATAGACAATGGCATGCTGATGAAATAAGAACTGCGTCTCCTCAATTTCGTCGTGTGTTTTTTGCATTTGAAGCTTCAATACATGCTTTCAAGTTTTGCAGGCCTCTGCTTCAGATTAACGCGACATTCTTATATGGAAAATACAGTGGGAAGCTAATGATTGCGATCTCTGGAGATGGAAATGATCACATATTACCAGTTGCAGAAACCGAATCAACCGATTCGTGGGGGTGATTTTTGCAAATGTTGCGTAAACACGTGACAGATCGAGAAGGAGTTTGCGTTATTTCTGATCATCACCCGGACATTTTGGAGGCGGTCAACACCCCAAGCAACAGATTTTGTCCCCCAAAAGAGTACCACCGTTATTGCTTGCGACACTTGCTTAGTAATTTCGGCACCCAATTCAAAATGACCCTTTGAAAATACTCCTTGGTCGAACAACTGTTCAATATCAAGAACGAAAATTTAATGCGTGCATGGATCGTTTCACATACTTATCTTCACGAACGCCTCAATGACTGCAATATGTCAATGCCATCTCCAAAGAACTTTGGACTCAATCGCACGACGGAGGCATGCGGTACGGATGGATGAATTCTAATCATGTTGGTATGTACGAAATACAATTTAAGTTTTGCACTCAAATTCAAAAACTATTTGAAGAACCAATATTACTAACTCGCGTTTCATCGACAATTGCAGAGTGTTTTAACGGGGTCTTGAAGCGGCTCGATTCTTGCCAATAACAACGTTGACTCAGATGATATACTACAGATTGGTGACATACCACGATGAATGCAACCAGGAAATCAATGAAGCAATCTCAAACGGACAAGCGTACACGAAATATGTCGTGGACAAACTAACAAAAAAATGAAAAATCCGCAAGGAGGCATCACGTCACGTTGATCAATCGAGACATTGGCGAGTTCGAAGTGCAGACTGGGAGACATGGAGATTGCATGCATAAAGGTAACAATAAACAGGTCGCCATCTTAAAGAACCGGGTGTGCAGTTGTAATAAATGGCAATCATTTGGTTTCCCTTGCTCACACGTGTTAGCAGCATGTGCGTTTATTCGAGTGAGCTACGCGCAGTTCATCGAGCCATACTATAGGATAGATGTGTACGCACAATGCTACTCCTACAATTTCAAGGCCATCCCATATGAGAAGTATTGGCCGACTTTTGGGACGAAGATCATACCCGACCCGAGGTGCAGACGTGGCCGAGGGAGACCTAAGGGATTGCGAAGACATACCGAGATGGATCTGCCTAATGTCCAAAAGCCTTTGCGATGTGGGATATGTCATCAAGAAGGACATAGAAGAACCACATGTCCAAATAGAGACCGTGAACGAGTCCCAACTACGAAGAATCGATGTGGTCTTTGTCGTTTAGAGGGACATAACAAAAAAAATTGTCCTACCAGACCTCAACCATCAAATGAAAATCTATAGTCGATTTTGTATAATGTGTGAAGTAACTTAAGTTCGTACATATGTAGATTTTGAGCATGTGCGTAGTTGTGTTTGTGTGCACATTTATTAAATACTTATCATTTGGTTTTGTATAACACTCATTTTCTTTTTCTAGCATTCATTTGTAGTTGTACAACAATGGATCCAAGTCCTTCAGATCCATCATTATTGCAACTCCAATCTACACACAGATCATCGCGTACTTGGAGGGGCGAGGTAAACTGTTTTAAATGAATACATCAAATTTACAGCAATAAAGTATCAAACTCATACATTACGACTTTATCAATTATAAGGAGTATGAAACAATGCGCGTACGACGAAGACGTGGGGTCATTGATCGAACGATGCAGTATCATTCTAGGATGATCTCATATCTTCGTTCCAGTTGGTTCTATGAGATTTTCTAGGTAGCATTTTTCAACCTTGATTGGGCTTTGATTACTGCATTCGTAGAGAGATGGCGCCCTGAGACGCATACATTTCACATGTATTGTGGGGAGTGCACAATTACACTCCAAGACGTGCAGGTACAGCTTGGATTACCTATCGAAGGTATGCCTATGACGGGAACGACGGACGCAGACTATGCTGATGTCTGCGAGAGGCTACTTGGACGAACTCCTGGTGGAGATGACGTCATTGGTTGTAAACTTAAGGTCGATTGACTTGAGCGTAACATACCAGCAATAGATGATGATAGCGATGAGGAGTCAGTCTAACGTTACGTTCGATCATACATACTACAACTTATCGGTGGTTACCTTTTCGTCGATAAGTCCAATCGATTCGTACATTTGATGTTCCTACCATTGCTGGAGGATTTCCAAGTAGCTGGACAATATAGTTGGGGGAGTGCATGTTTGACTTATTTGTACAGGAAGTTGTGTCGCGGATCTCGCGCAGGGGCACATGAGGTTGTTGGTGCGTCAATTCTTATTCAACTGTAGGCATGGGACAAATTTTCATTCATAGCACCGCGATGCCTGCGTGTTTCTAGAGCTCAACCGCGAATGGTGGATAGCCAAAATATGCTTATGGACGTTCCACTGGGACACATGTATTAAAGTCGATTTGTCATTAATTTGCTAACAAATCTTGTCACTTTCATTTATCTTAACTTATTGTTTTCTACACAGATGGCTTGATACATTTTCGATTTCACAAAGTGCGACGCACGTCGTATCGGCTTACCGTGATGCACTCGACTCGCAAAGGCATGAGGATGATGTGGTATGACAACCATATACTGAACTCATGGGGTCTCTTCCCGAGTACTATACTAACAGTCATGGTAGTTGGCTTTCGACCTGTCCCCTTATTTGTTTTCACATAGTCGAGTGGCATCGACCAAAAATGGTTATGAGACAATTCGACATGGTCCAAGTTGTGCCACCAAATTTTGCCTACGATGCCCAACTGCACCGCCTCAAATTGCGTGGACATCATCATGAAAATTGGGTGGCTTTTCACGCAAGCTAGATACACATATGGAAAAATCGTGGGGACACCATTGGGACAGACGACACTTAATGAAGGGCACGATCATCAAGACTATATGACGTGGTATCGCTCGGTCACTAGGAGATTCATTGGACACGACGGGGCGTTACGTGAATACTCGGTAAGCTTCTAACACTTATTTTCCTCGAACATCTAATATCTTATATTGCGTGCTTTGATCTCTTATTTTTTGTATATCAGCGTAACTTGATGCATCGACCGAGGCGAGTGTTTATTGAGGATGGGTACGAGCAAGGTCTTGCTGCGCTTGATGACGGGATTAAAATTTTAGACGAAAATGAAAGGCAAAGGTCTACTCTTTCGCATGACGGAATTGACGTCAAACAAGACATAAATGAGGATAATGAACAGGAAGATGAAGAAGACGATCAAGGCGAACCAAACATAGAGGTGAGAAGAAGACGAACACGACCAGAGACTGTGCGGGAACGCACCAGACGTCCTCGTCCACCACGTCAATCTACTCAGACTGAGATTTTGCCAGAGAGTAGCAGACGTTCTCCTCCAGCACGTTCATCTCGTTCGAGAGCGAGTAGAACATAAACTGTTGGCGAGAGTACCCAACGATCATCCCCACCAACTCAGTCTTCTCATGGGTACATTCCTGCATCGCCCACACCCCAACCGAACCTCAAATGTTTGTAGCCAGGCCGCCGAGCGTGAATCTTCCTCCTTACCATTTTGATCCTTACGCACCTGGGTCGTCGTGTGAAGGCCCAAATCCTACCTTGCCGGTCTCGATCCGACTTCGCAGGTCTCCTATGGGACCTCCAAGAATGGGTAGCCATACACACACCCACACCCCCACCCCCGTGACTCGAAACCACGCCCATAGGGGTCTTAGGCAATGATTTCGTGGAGTCACTACCAATTGAGCTACCCCCGTGACTCGAGACCACGCCCATAGGGGTCTTAGGCAATGATTTCGTGGAGTCACTACCAATTGAGCTAGTAGCTCAATTGGTAGTGACTCCACGAAATCATTGCCTAAGACTCCCATGGGCGTGGTCTCGAGTCACGGGTGGGGGTGTGGGTGTGTTTATGGCTACCCATTCTTGGAGGTCCCATAGAGACCCGCGAAGCTCGATTAGACCGGCAAGGTAGGATTTGGGCCTTCACAAAAAGGCGCCTTTTATGTGAAGGCCCAAATCCTACCTTGCCGGTCTCGATCCGACTTCGCAGTTCTCCTATGGGACCTCCAAGAATGGGTAGCCATACACACACCCACACCCCCACCCCCGTGACTCGAAACCACGCCCATAGGGGTCTTAGGCAATGATTTCGTGGAGTCACTACCAATTGAGCTAGTGGCAAGGTAGGATTTGGGCCTTCACACGTCGTCTTCATATGTGGACCATGGAATGCCTCATCCTCAAATGTATCCGTCACTGCCTCAATACATGTCTAGTCCATATACTCCTACTCCTTATAATTACAATATGTCGTACAGTGGAGACGCGTCATTCATGAACTTGTTGACCATGCCGCAGCCTCATGTTCCTTTCCCCCAACCCCATACAGGAAGTCAGTATTTTGGGATGGTTCCACCTCCTATTTTTGAAAGCATCAGGAGCAGAGGTGAGTCGAGTGAAGCACCAGAGGAAGAGCATCAATCTACTCGATGTCATTCAATGCAAGACCAGCTACCTCAACAACCTTAACCGGATGTACAAACACATCGTCCAACTAGACAAAGAGTACGTCCGGTTTGCATCAACGAGCAACAACGTCAACGTAACCGTCGTAATAGACCTGCATGATGAGTTTTCTTGATGTCATGGTGATTTGTAGATAGCTTATATTTTGGGTGAACAAAGAACGTGTATACAACCTTCTCATTGAATAAACTTATTTCTCATGTTTTCCATATTATTATAATGTCGTATCTGTGATTACTTTTCAATATTCCATAACAAAATCATCACCTGTGAACGATATATATATCTCCACACATTAGCATATTCGAACTTATAAAAGTTATTTTGCATTAGAAAAAGGAAGATAAGGTGCATTAAATGAGAGAAAAGCGGATGGTGAGGTGCACTAATCGCAGTAAAGGTATAAGAGTTATTTTGCAGTAGAATTGAATTTTTGTTAAGATTGACTTTTTCGTTAGAGCACCTTAAGTAAAAGGTGGGGTGCGTCTAGCTTCGCTCATGTGCTTTCGTATAGATAGGATTTGTGTATTTTTTGTTGTTTTTGTTAAGCTCACATTCAATTAAGGACCCAACGAGTTCAGCAAGTCCAACCTTGCAAGAATAGCGTGGGTTTCCCGTGGTTGTAAAGTACATGCTTCTATTATTAAGTAAATGCACGAGCGAATTTAGATTGTCATCGTGACATTGTCCTTCAATTGTTCTCGTGACACTTTCTTCAAATATGAGTCCTACACGTATATCAGGAACTGGCATAAATCGTGTTTTGATATGCGTGCGATGTACTTCACGATAGGTATCATGCACATCTCGAAGAGGCTCTTCTTTCTCCCTAACGACTCGAGACCGTAGACACGTCCTCTGGGACACTCACCCGCCACATTGTAGTACACCACCTCATCATACACCAGCTGGTCCGGTGTAGCCTGAGTCAGCTCCTGACGTCTCCTCTTGAGCTTAGCCTGCATAGATCAACAATAAACAACTTAAATGGTATGCTTTAAAGTAAAATTACTACTATTTCACTCTTATTTCTATACTTACATAGAACCGCTACTATCTAGTATCGATGAATGTCACCCAGACGTGATTTACGGTGTGGAGATGCAAATACAATTCATTCACAGAAGGTGGCGTCTCGGATGTATTAATCTGCATACAAAAGTTGTAAAAATGTTAAATATGTCAATTACTAGTAGGTCGACACACTTATATTTGCCAAGAACAAATCAATTGTATAGAAGTGAAATGAATTGAAGTGAATGAAATATGTACAATGCAAATGATTTAAACTAGTATCAATGTGTAAGAAAAAAAAAAAAAAGATTAAAAGCAAACACAGGCATAGTGAACAAGTGTAGAAATGAAAAAAATAAAGTACGTAAAAAACGCTTACCAATCTTTCATTGGTAGTCATAAAAGACATCGAGCCACCACCGTGCTTTGAGGGTCCAGTCCTAGGTCATTCGACCTCAGTGTTCCTATTCATAGACGCTTGTCTAGACCTGACAAGAAAGTCATCGCTCTCTCAGTACTCCAAGTATCTCCTCCACGCCTCATCTGTAACAAAGTTTGACTGCACACGATTCTCTTTAACTTATGCATCAATGCGGTGTACCTGGTGCCTGCATGCGTCTCGTACGCCGCACGAATGAGATCCTCGTGAATCGTATCATCCCATTTAAAATATAAATATAAAATGGTGAATGCAATTGTTACTAGACATTGAAAAACTTGTATAAATCTTAAGACATTTATTAGTCTTACGTACATGTCATTGACGCTAGTAGTGGTCTTTATGATGATCCGGTATCGACTTTCAATAATACCCTTCTAGAATCATCCATCTCTTGAAATCTTTTATCATCCTACGTGCACAAGAATTAGAAGGATGTAATTCTCTGTGTTTCATTAAAATGCATAACATCTTAAAAACTTATTTAATAGTTTGCATGAATAATTAGAAATATAGTAATTAATCAAATACAAACTTACGCATTATTCGCAATCAGTGTGATCGGGATCCTATGCACGCGAGGGGGCTTGGTCCTTGTCCTCTAAGGTGCCCGCGGAAGACCTGTAACCTGCAAGCCTGCTCTACCCTCATAAGATGAGGATGCTGGTGGTGATGCGGTGGCTGGAGGCACAGGCATTGTCGATACAGGAGTGTCATGTCTCGATGTCGCCGATGGTGATTGGAATTGGCGATTTGGTATGGTTCCGGACGACGATGTCGATGGTACGAGCGACGCGGACGGTATGGAAGGAGAAGGTGACGCTGATTGTAACTCATGATCGAGTGAACGAGAAGTCGGAATTGATAAGACAGGAATTGACCCACGACCTCGATCGCCACGACCTCCTCGACCCCCTCGTGTGGCCAGACCATGAGGTCAAGTCGGTATATCGTTTCCAGAGGTCTGTGTTGCACCTCTTACGACTGGACGAGGTCCTCCTAAAGGTATCCCTCAATTGCCCTGAGGTAATGTGCGACCTCGAAGTGGAGGTGATCACTACGAGCCATGAGACCTAAAAAAACACCAATCTTAAACAATTGTGAAGAAATGTATAGAAAGTTCATGTAACATCGATCAAACATTGACATAGCATAGACATACATTACTCGTTGTCATCCATTTCAAATTCACTCTCATGACTAGAAGTTGATGATTCTTCTTTTGAATCATCTCCACTATCGACAATGAAGTCATTGTCTCTTAACTTGGACCCGCCAACAGTGACGCGGGTCCTATTTGAATCATCTAGATTGTTGAAATCCTAAATTGCATTATCGACTATGCATGTAATGGGTTCACCATCTTGAAATGCAATCTCTGCCGAGCCTTGGTCATTATCGTCTTTGCTCGTCTCCTCGTCGGCGAATTTTGGTTGACAGCAACAAACTGCTAGCCATTCTTGTTGCTCATTCCTCAATGAAGCGTACGAAAGGTAGTACACTTGAGTGGCTTGCATTGCAAGGATAAATGGCACATAGTTGTTATATCATCTACTTTGATGAGCATCTACCAATTGAAGTGTTGGGTGAGTCCTCACACCATGATTCGGTGTAGGGTCATACCATTCACACTTAAACGACACGACACGCTTGAGGCCAGTATATTCAATCTCTACAACCTCTTTTAGTACTCCGTAGTAGTCATGGGAAACATCGGCATAGTTAGAACCCTTCACCAAAACACCGTTGTTCTGCGTCGATCTATTAACGTCATATGTTGCAGAGTGGAACTTATACCCATTTACTAGGCAACCAGGGTACACATTACAAGATCGACTAGGACCAACCGAAAGATCAGCAATCGTCTCATCTATGATAGAATTCCGAGTCTATTCATGAAAATGTAGAAATCTAAGACATATTACTTATGAAAGAGATAAGCGAAGCGATAACCTACAATAGTAATAATATTACACATGTTTGAAACCAAATGGGGAAGTTGCACTCTAAACTAGTATCGACTTCCGACTCCCCCATTGCTTGAGTGATTTCATCGATAAAGATCCTACAAGAAATGAACATGTAAATATCATGTCTTGGTAAAAGATGAATAATGAATGCGTTGCATTATTGAATGAAAGTGACGAACATACTGGATGTAAGGAGCGATCTCTGGACAATTAAGCAGTATGTACGAATGAGCAGCATTATACTCATGCTCTGTTAAGTACCGCTCCTTTAACTTGCCCAAGGGTTGACCGGGATAAGTAAAAATTGAGAAATTGCCCACAAAATGCGGTGTGGGCTCGATACCACCATCGCCATCTCGTTGCACTTTGTCGTGCAACATAAAGACGTGATCTTTGAAGTAGTAAGAACAAAACGATGTGACTTCTTCTACCAAATAAGCATTACACATCGAGCCATCAACCTTTACTTTGTTCCAAACATTGTTTTTCAAATGTTTAAGGTACCTATTGAAGTTTAGTTAATGTTAATTTAAAACTTTATTAAATGGGAAAACAATTTCAGGAACTTAAGATATTACCTCTCAAATGGATACATCCAACGAGATTGAACTAGACCGGCCAGACAGGCCTCGTAAGCCAAGTGGATTGGTAGATGTTCCATAGAATTGAAGAAGCTTTGAGGGAATATTTTCTCCAACTTGCAAATGATTTTAGGTATTTCAGACTCTAAAACCTCCATATCTTTGAGACTGACACTTTTCGCAGTCAGGGATCGAAAAAAAGGCTCGGTTCGCTAATTGCAACCCAAACCGGGTTTGGGAGGAGTTCTCTGAATGCAATTGGTATCAGGCGTTGCATGAAAATATGACAATCATGACTCTTCATGTTGAATAGTCGCAACTTCTTTGGATCCACACATTGACCAAGCTTCGAAGCATAACCGTCATGAAAACACAACTTTTCAACCCACTCGCACAATTTTTGTTTTTTCGATGTATCGAGAGCATATTATCCAAGGATGTAAGTATTTGTCACTGAATCAATGTGTAGAGAAAGTCAGTGACAATATTCACGAATATATTATCTTGATTTCATATTGCCCTTACTTTTGCCCGGTACACTCATAATAGTGTTGAATATATTATCAAAAATATTTTTCTCGATGCGCATGATGTCTAAGTTGTGTCGGATCAAGTTTGTCTTCCAATACGGCAAGTCCCAGAAAATGCTTCATTTTCTCCATCCCGAGTTCTTAGCTATCCTCCCATTCACAGAATCAGCTCCGATTTCTATCACCTTCATCAAGCCCAATGACTCAATTTCTGCCATAATTTCTTCACCAGATAGCAAAGCGGGCGATTCATCGTTTAGTCCCATTTTGCCTCTAAGAAAAAAAAATTTGTCTTTCCTAAATGGTGAGTTCTTCAACAAGAAACGACGATGACAATCGAACCACGATGTCTTTCCACCACATCGCAATTGAAAGACATTTGTATTCTCCAAACAATATGGACAAGTCATCTTACCGTGTGTGCTCCAACCAGACAATATGCTATACGCAGAGAAATCACTTACAGTCCATAAAAAGGGCACTCGCATATGAAAATTCGTCTTTGTGGAAACGTCGTAAGTAATCACCCTGTTGTTCCATAAATCTTGCAACTCTTTCACAAGCGGCTGAAGGAACACGTCGATTTTTTGTTTTGGGTCGTCGTCCAGGAACGATAACCGTTAAGAACATAAACTCAGATTTCATGCACATCGACGGTGGAAGATTGTACGGAGTCAGTATTACGGGCCATGAAGAGTACGATTTTCCTGAAATCCTAAACGAACATTCCGAACCTCGGCAGCGAAGTCTCTATTAACATCATTAAAATGCTTCCAAGAAATCAAATCAGAACAGTGTTGCATAACATCTTTTGGCAAGGAATGCTCTCCATGCCACCACATATGTTTTGTTGTTGACTTACACACATAAAATCGTTGCAATCGAAGGCCTAAAGGGAAGTAGTACATTTTTTTGCAAGGGCATTTTTTTTGTTCCATCCACGACCTCGTCGCTGTGCAATGTAGCATGATTTCCCATAAAGTTTACATGATGTCAATTCAGAGTCTACTCCCCAATAAATTATACATTGGTCCTCACAACAATCTATTTTCTCAACTAGAAGACTTAGACCTCGCATTAGTCTTTTAGTGGCATAAAAATTCTCGACCAATGAATTGTCAGTTGGCAAACAATCATTCATGAATTTTATGATTTCATTATACCTTCGTTCAGAGATATGGTGTTCTGACTTGATCGCAAGTAATCTTGCCATTGCGGACAACTTTGTCATGGTTTCACACCCCGACCACAATTGTTCGCTACTAGCCTCAATCATGTCATATAGTTGGCGTGCTTTGGGGTTTGGTGATTATTCCACGTGATTCTAATTAAAATTTGGACCTGCCACGTTGTGTAGCATCTCCTGGTAAGTTGTCGTATCAAAACCTCCCCCATCAGCATCATCGATATGGTTATCAAATAGGTAGAAGTTTGGCTGCTCTTCATCTCCATTCTCACCATGTTCGTATCAATAGTAATATCCTGGAACGAATCCGTACCTACATATATGGTATTCAACCGTTTCGACATCCATGTACGGTACAAGTCGACATTTCTTATAATTGCACGGACATCTAATCTTCTTTTCACTTTGGTAGGTAGGACAATGTAGCTTAGCAAATGCTATGAATTCTTTAACCCTCGCCGCAAATTCAATTCGAACGAAGCCATTGTCGAGACGGTTGTACATTCAGTCTCGACTTGTAGTCGACGTTCCTATTGTAATTGTGCAATTAAAGTAGTTAACTAGTTTAATAATTTTTGACGCTACAAGTCCACTTGTGTGTCCAACTTATAGATGCTAACGTTTATTCCTGGTTATAACGAGCTCAATTTAAATTGATGATAGTTCTCAGGATTGTGTTTAAGTATCGAATTGAACTGCAAAAGCATTAGCTGAAGTACCTCATTCCTTTTTTTTGGACTTAAACAATTAGCTAATGTCTTAAAGATATATTAATTCAAAGGTACTTCATCTCTATTTGAAGATTTTTCTCAAAGGTACCAATCATCAAGCAACACAAGTATTAACAATTCTAAGAACGAAAGGCCTTGCCTTTGAAATAGCAATCAAATGAAGAAATGCCCAACATTAAACTATTTAGGTGGCATCCCAAAACTACTATGTATGTTAGGAGAGAAGGAGTTTGATGATGAAATTCGGATCTGAATACAAAGCTAATAATAATCAGAGAGTTAAACAAGGAAAAATATAACAGTATAGAAATGGTGTTGAAAACTGAACTAGTATCTTCTAAGCTAGCCCTAAGAGTAAAACAATGGGGCATCTTAATCTTGGGGTTTGTGTTGTGATTTCATTTTTTTTCTTTTGTAAACATCATCAACACCCAACAAAAACAAAAACAATGAAACCCCATGAAAGTCTAGGTCTTTTGAGATCAACATCTGAAGAAACTCCAATCAAAGATCAAATTTTATCCTTACCCATTTTTTATCTCCATCTAATCTAACTTCACTTTTAGTATCCAACCCTACCTCCCTCTCATGGATCCAAAATCTTCAAAGCAACCACAAGAGGTACCAAATTTTTTGGAGATGGGGGAGAGAGAGCAAAGCAGCAGAAATGAAGGATTTTCAGATAGTGGTGGGGAAGAAGGATAAAGGGAAGAAGCAATTAGGGCCAAAGAGGAGTTCAAACAAGGATAGGCACATAAAGGTTGATGGGAGGGGTAGGAGGATACAAAGTTTCATCACCAGTTAGCATACATTATTCCAACAAAATCTATTATTCAATTAACGAAGGTTCATCACCAAATCCGAAGCAGAGACAGGAAAATATAGCAACTTGAGAAACTTGTCCTAATGAAACAATGTAAAGTGAAAGTGTGTTTTTACAAAGAAGAAATAAAAAACCAACAAATCAAATCACAAAAAACAACAAATCAAATCTGAAGTTAGAATTGGGTTATGTTGAGGTTTAGGGCGAAAACAAACCTAAATGTTGTTGTTTTACCCAAATGAAATCCATTTAAAAAGATGTTGATTTCAAAGAAGAAATCAAATTAAATCACAATAAACAACAACTGCAAAACAGAGATCAAAGATGTAAGTCACAAAACCTTGCCTGTTTATGGCTATCCGGCTAGTGGTCGTCGGCGTCGTCGGCGTCGTTCACTGGTCCTACCGAGCTTCCTCCGTCGACGATCAAGCAGGCGATATCAGTCGATGGCGAGGATTGGAGCGACGGCGAGGGGTGGGGTTTATCGACTATGAGCAATGAGATATCGGTTCACGACGAGGGTTGGAGCGACAGCGAGGACGAAGAGGGTTTGATGGATTTCGTGAGAGCGTGATGGGCGGAGAGATGGGGAAAATAAAAGAGAATCAAAAGTGCGGCCTCCATTCCGTCTTTATTTTAATCAATGATTCTGATCAATTAATGCACGAATCTAGAGGCATGAGGGGGGCAAAAAAGTACCTGAGTTTGTGAACATTTGGTGGGGAGTTTGGTGCTAGTTTTTTTAGCAACGGCTTTAAATTTTATCTCTATTCCACCTATATTATGTCTCTATAATGTCTCTATTCCGTCTTGATTAGACAAATGATTTTAAGTTTTAATCCGTCTCAAATCTATTTCTAATTAGCAACGGAAATATAATTCGTTGCTATTTCTATTTCTAATTAATTACTAATTTATACGCTTCTAAACAAAGATATTAATATATTTCATAATTATACACTCATAATATAACTTTTAAATTGTATCATATACAAGTTTATAAAATGTTATCTCTTTTTCAACCTTATTCAATATATACTTCTGGCTTTTCTCAAATTAACGTTGAAGAGTATTCAATTCTTTAAACATATTAAGTTGATATATTGTCCTTTATTCATTATCTCCAATCAATAAGGATAATACTAACTAATTGAGCTATAAGTTGCGTGTCCCTTTTCATTTTCATTTGTATCTTCATTGTCATATAGTTATCTTACATCAACCCTAATTAAAAATAATATAGTGTTTCAAAACTTCACCACTGACTAATCATGTGGTGTAGCACAACATTTGAACCAATATACAATGTATTCATTGATATCGTCATATACTACTTTTGTTCAAAACTTTCAACTTTTAGAGCTTTACTCCTTGTAAAATCTTTGCGAAGATATATTGAGTTCCGTCAAACTTATAGTTTGACATCCTAAGTCTTATCGAGATTCGTTGACCTAAAATTCTCATTTTCATACTTATGTGAGAACTTCTAGACCATTCATTTACCTATATTTAACCTTCAAATTAACTTCAATGAAACTTCATAGATTCTTTTATACTGAAGCACACCAATTCATTCGATTATTTAAAGACACAAAGATAAGTCTCACATTAGTCTTCTACGCTATGAATGAATTGTGATTATGATAAGAAGTCTACTCCATTCAATTTCATCGATCTTAGCTATTCTCATATTTATTTATATTATGTTGAAATCAAATCGAAATGTTTTGATTTTGGTTTTTATATATATTTATATATAAACCTCGCAACTGATTGTCAACAACTTAATTTTTTTTCTATTAATTCCAAAAATCTTTATTTTGACATGTTTCGGCTTCTAGTGCTCGTTTTGGCTCGAATTTTCACCAAATTGAGCCAACTTGTCGATAAAACATTTTTACTCCATAAAACATCAATAACATTGATTTTGGTCACACCAAAACTCTAAAATTCTTAATTTTGTCCACGACATACTAAAATCTTGCGGACCAATTTTTTGTCATATTTAACGAAACTTACACCAATTTGGACTCAATCTCAACCTCAACCACCGCTAACCGACATGAAACTCGAGGCAAGGCCTTGCACCAGCTTTGTTCTTATTTTATATTGTCACCAATCCCAACTTGCACGTAAACTGAGGCAAAATCCTCACGTGATATTAACACTTGATTTATGAGTTTTTGAATAACTAATTATTTGTTTTCACTCGTGCCTCTCATACACGCACTTGCAACCTCGATTATGAAAAACTGAAGACGCGCCTTAATACGCTCTGACATCGCGATGAAATACCATATAATAGACTCACCAAACATTGATCACCGACAAAAAATAACATTAACCTAGTGATTTCCTTTTTTTCACCGATCAAATTTCTAATCCACAATGTGTCATGATTAAAAGCCATTAATCTTGTTATTAAATCTAAATATTGATTTATTGAAATCAGAGATGTCACATTAACAATAACCATGTAGTTAAGATTTTAAGTCTTACTTTCAATATTTTTTTACTAAACTCAAGTCCATCCCAAGCAAGGTGAGCCAGACGGGTACTTAGAGCCCATGAACAAGTCTATATTACATCGACAGTTCGACACTATACACGAAACGTTATTTATCACTCGGTCATTTTTTAAGAGGGCCGATAAGGGCACCCCACCTTTTCATGAAGGCACCCAATTAATGCGGGCACAAACCAATTTACCTAGGGCACCCAAAAATTAGACCCGAAATACCCAAAATACCCCTCGCGCAAACCTCTCGCACCCAACCACCCTCACCACCACCTTCACCGAATTCCTTGTGGAAGAATCCATTTGTTTTGAACCGACCAGTGAGAGGAATCCCCGAAATCGTGTTTTCCGTCCCTCGCCGTGTGTTTTTCATTCGTTGTACGAGTTTTTTGCGGTTTGTAGGGTCGGGGTGTGAGCCGATTTCGTCTCCAAATTAGTGCTCGGTTGAAGATCATCGAACACGCAGATTTTGCGCGAAATCGATCGTTTGAAGGTACGTTTATAGTATAATTAAGTTACATTTGGTAGAGTAGTTGTAATATGTGTGTGGCGATTTGTAGAATGGTAAAAAAATTGGAATATCGCGGTTCTCGGCCACACAAAGCCGAGAGGCGTGTTGCTTGTCTCGCCAAGCATGGCCGAGACAGTAAGCTAAATTTTTGGGAACTCGCGAGTCTCGCCACAAAGGCCGGAAGAGTTCACAGTGTCTCGGATACGCATGGCCGAGAATACTTCAGTTATCTCGGCCGAGACATGACGAGAGCTACAATTAGTGATAGGTAATGTGGCGTCGGTGGTGTACAACCGAGAATTTTCTCCTACTCTCGATTGTACACTGGCGATAGGGTTAGAGTAGGCTCGGTCGTGATAGGACGAGAGTAAGGCGAATTGAAATGGTCAATCCATCTCGGTGGTGTACAACCGAGAACTTTCTATTGGACTCGGTTGTACACTGCCGATATATTGGACTCCTTGTCGGTCATGGGTGACCAAAAATATGGGTTGTTACGCGAACCTGCTTGACCGAGACATCAGAAATGGATGAATTTGAACAATCGTTTTTGTAAAAAAAATTTGGGTTATGTTCCATGCGTTTATATGTTGTACTATTTTCAGGTATGGCTCGTCCGAAGGTACCGGTGACTAGGGAGGAGGCTGGTGTTGAGGTGTCGAGGCCTAACCGGGGGCGAGGTGGCCGGAGAGCCCCGACAGCATCGTACCGGAAAGAGAAAGAGAAGGAGAATGAGGATGTTAAGGGAAATGCGAAGGTAGATGGTAATCGTGGAAGGTTACAATTGCACGATGCGGGTTCGAACATCGATGCCGGGCGACCTGAGGATCTTGTTGTTGCCCGAGGGGAAGAGGAGGGGCATGCATCGGAGTCTAGTAGCAGTGACTCATCAGCGGCGGGGAAAACGATAGAAACTGATCGTAATGTGGGCGGGAGTAGCAGCGGTGGAGCTGACCATAATGAAGGAGAGTCAGAAGTGCCTGTTGAAGTGCTTGCTCCATTCCCCGGTGGTCCTATAGACGGGGCGTTGTTGAAGAGCTTTAAGGATCATGTCGCGTTATCGATTTGGAGCAATGAGGTAATTTCAATTTCATTGGACGGAATAACTTAATACTCATGGTTTTCACCAAATGACGAGATGTTTTTATTTGTTGCAGGAGCGTCCCGTTCTTAAGTGTATCAATCACGGAGCTCAGATACAAGAATGGATTTATAGTCGTGCCACCCGGACACGTCGGGACTTCAGATGATTATTCAGCGTTCCGGGTTGAATACGCTGATAGACTGTTCATACCGCAAGGCCAACAAGGAGGTGATCTCTGCATTTGTGGAGCGGTGGCAGCCGGAGACGAACACATTTCACTTACCTTTTGGTGAAATGTCTATCTCGTTAGAGGATGTGAGCTTCCTCCTGAAGATTCCTGTGACGGGCAAAGTTGTGACAGTGGAGAACTTTGCGAGGTACACGGAGGAATCTCGCTCGGACGCTATTAAGATGCTCTCGAACCTACTTGGGGTTAGCGTCGAGGAGGCTGAGGAGGAGGTGAATATTAGCAAGGGGCTCACAGTGCGCAAATGTTGGTTGAAGAGTCGATGGTGCCCCAAAGCTGGTTCGAGACCCAGAACTTATCCTCCTGTGGAATGCATCGCCCGAGCGTACCTATTGTACCTTTTGTCCTGCACTCTATTTGCCGATAAGAGTGGGTATCGGGTGTCGATCGCGCTACTGAAGCTTCTCGAAGACTTGGACAACGTGGGAAAATACGCGTGGGGTGCGGCTGCGTTGGCCTACTTGTATCGACACTTGGGGTCCGCCACGAGAGTGCAAGTGTCTCAGATTGCTGGCTACCTCACATTGCTTGAGGTTTGTTATAAAGTAGACTTAATTTCTTTTTTGTATAATAATTACGCCAACTTGCATTTGTGGACTAACTAACATTGTATGTATTTGCAGGGATGGGTGTACGACCATTTCAAACTTGGTCTCGCCACACCCAATGCGAAGTACACGGACTACGTGCACCCTCGTGTCTGCAGATGGATTCAAAAGCACGAGACAGTGGCGAATGTTGACAAGCTCGGGTCCATGAGGAGAACCTTGGATAGGTTGCGCCCAAGTGAGGTGAGATGGTTATCCATATCCTCTGATGATTGATGTTTTAATAATTTTTTTTGCTAACAATGGTTGTTGCATTTTGATTAGGACACTTGGGACCCATATGTGAATTTCAGGGAAAATGGAGTTGTGCACGCGATGGCCTTTTATAGTGGGACGATCAAGTACATGGATGTGGTGGAGCCCTACCACCCAGAGAGGATTCTGAGATAGTTTGGCAATGTGCAATCTATACCAGATCCTCCGTACCGTCCATTAGAAGCACACCGAGGGCCATCTACGAACAAGTACTCGGTCAAGTATGGGTTACAACAAGACAATAGGGAGCGATGGAGGAACCATTTGTTGGCTCCTGAAGTTCGTGGCGACAAGGCAGAATTTGAGTTTTTGGCTACACCAGACTACCTGCCTTGGTTCCTCAAAGTGTCTCATCCCGTGATCACCAATCCGAGCCATGAGGACGAAGACATGCTCGCCACAACCATCGCAGACAACGAGCTACTGGAGGTATTGAAATGGTTATATGTATTATGCATGTCTTATTCATCCCGATATGTTTTACATTAACACTAACCCGATTATTTCATCAGCGTAATAGGCGTGCGTTGGACGCGGCATTGCGATGGATGGACCTCCCATCGGAGTCGTGTACGATTGAGTCTGCGAGGACAATGGCGAGTGACATCGTCAATTTTCTTTCGGGGAGGAGTATAGGTTCCACCACCACGAGTACGACTCCGGCGACCGCAACCGGCACAACCGGCACATCCAGCCCTACCGAAGCAGGCCCGCGGCAGTCCCATCATGGTAGCACTTCCACACACTCCACCCCGGCCACAGCTCAGCCCACTACGGTCAATGCTCGTCCTCCGAAGAGAATGCTTGGGAAGGAGTATCAAAGGAAGAATTTGAAGAAATCGAAGCAATAAGCAATGAGTGTTTGAGGAACATAGACATTTGTTTTATTGTTTGGCCGAGACTAGTTGATGAATCTTTGATGAATATGTTTTATGACAGTTTTATGACGGCTTCATACATGGTTTTTTTATTCATTTGATTAATGTTTGTTGTGACATTTGATGAATATGTTTTATGAATGTTTGATGAATACAGTTTGGATCATTTGATTAATGTTTGTTGTTACAGTATGGCATTGTTAGGTACGAGCTATTTGCTGTTCTACATTTGATATAGTTGTATCTTGGAAAATTTTGGTCTAGAATACATGTTATTTTTTATTCAGAGGGTGTCTCGGTCAAGCAGGGCCGACACTAATTTGGAATTCTCGGTACTGAACAACCGACACAAACGCTGGATTCTCGGTATGGCCTGGCCGAGAATCTCTGAGGATCATGTTTTTTACAATGTCTCGGTCACTGATAGACGAAACCTTTGTGAGACTTTCGGTGACTCTTAACCGACATTACGTAAGTGCGTTCCGCCACAGGTCGACGAGCTATTCATGTGCATTTGTTGAACATGGCGACCAAATGCTCTCGGTCGATGGTAACGAGATGGGTGTAAAACACGCGGTTACTCATGGCCGAGAACCCTTGAGTATGGTCGCGCATAGGTTGACGAGAGGATTTAATTTCGGCACTGTGCGACCGAGCCTTCACGTTAGTTCTCGGTGGAGTATGGCCGAGACTATACCGTCACTCTCGGTCATTCAGGGCCGACACATCACTTTCCACCGAAACTTAACTTATTACAGATCGTCCGTAAAATTCAAACTAACTATACAAGAATGAAAATCCAGCAAGGCAATTTGCACCGAAACTTGACTAATTATATATCAATATATTCAAACTCACTCTACAAGAATCAAAATGTATAACAATACAACAATTTGCACCGAAACTTAACTCATTGTATATCCATAAAACATTCGAACTAAATTTCTAAATTTCTAAATGTACAGCCATCAAGATTGGTAGGTACAAGTTTTACACTACGGTGTACCTAAATCTACAACAGATATGGTGGCTTCTTCAACAGTGGCAAGGGGCGCGATATCTCGAAATACGAATCCATCTCGCCAACTTTTGGCGCAGTCCTCAACATATCGGTCCCACGATGGATATAAGGATGGCAATGGTGCATTCACACGCAACTTCACTTGTCAAAGTGAACAATATAACATAGAAGATATTATCACAAACCCGCTCAGGGGGGAAACATAACAATTCAAAAAAATTCTTAGAACTTACCCTAACCCAATGGATATTCATGTCATTTATCATGGCAATGATAAGTCCGTTGTGCAACGACAACTGTGGAGCACTACGTAGAGGTAGAAATGTCGAGGCACTCCCATGCGAGAGGTTTACAAGAATGACATTGAATGCAGTGGATACTAACAATCCCATGTCTGGAAGTGTCAACCATTCTTTGAAAGATGCACCAACTTGATTCTCTGGGCAATGCACCGCAATCTTGACACTCTCGTAACTCAAGCCAAGCACTTCCCGCCAAAGGTTCTCATACCCGATAATCTCATCATACATCCTTCTACGAACAATCCTTCACCCGTCTACATCGGCAAGTCGAAGCCCAGAGGCAACACACCGATATCTACAATTTTCATCGGCAACCACATCGATAATGCCCTCAACATGTGGCAACCAATCCGTTTCTAAGCAATGACCGTAAGCCATGTTAGTTGCACTTTGCATGCGTCGACTGGCGCGACGCATTTTAGGAACAACTTTGCTTTTCTTCTGCCTAGAAGTGGAGGCCTCATTTGTGGATAGCACGTACTCAAATCCGCTCGTAAACCGTCTCGTGGAAGAATCGTCATCATCGTGTTTTCTCTTCGATACTGCCTTGCCTCCGATTGAAGACCCCGGTGTCCTTCCCTTTGTCTTAATTTTCGTCGGCGGCACAACACCCGGTGTAGACGAAGGTCGACTAATCTCCCCGAGCTGCTGAATAATCCTGAGTCGATCGTCCTCATCAGTGCAAGCATGAAACTTTTCCAACACCCGTTCAATCTCATCGTGCACGTTGTACCCAGACGGATCCACTGGATTCTCAGGTATCATACTCAACTTTCGCCAGTAAACATGAATGTCCTCGAGAGGGATGGGCGACCCAGCAAATATATGATGGTTTAGCTCATGTGCACAAGGAAGGCCATGTGTGGTGCGTATCTCGCAACCACAACGAGTGGAGTCGTGACCAACATTCTCTCCACGTGTCAATTCATCTCTAATTAGCCCAAGCGCCCGTTGAGAGACATAACCACACAATCGTCGATATAACTCATCAATGTACTCATGTTGGACCACATTCAAATTTAGCTCAAACGATGCCTTGATATTGTTGTGTTGGATTTTAAGGAGGCCATCAACCACATTCCACAAAGTCTCAAAATTGGCTTGACTGTTCCCAAGGTGTAGCTTCAGAATGGAATGCGCAGACTCCACCCTCTGCGTTGTCGTTTCCCCAAAGTGCATAATTCTATTTGTCCAAGCGAAGACAAATTTCTCCTTGTAGTTCTTTAACCATGTGTTTTCCAAGTACTCAGTAAGCCCCTTGACATTCCCAAACTCACAACGCAGGTCATTCATCCTAACTTCGAATAAAGCATCCGAGTTGGCATGCATCACGCTCGCCCACCTATCCATAAAACGCGCAAAACCATCGTTCTCCCCAAACATCTTCTTAGTCATGGCCAATACTACTTTGTTGATGTGCCAAGAGCAAAAGATGTGAGAAGATGACGGAAAAACTTCTTCTATGGCACTAATAAGGGCTAAGTCCCTATCGGTAACAAACACGTCAGGTTTAGGCCACCCATCCAATATGAATCTCAAGTTCTCAAATGCCCAAACATAATTCGCACGACTCTCTGATGATATGAATGCAAACCCAACGGAGAACGTCAAGTGCGTAGAAGTGATGCCAACAATCTCCAACAAAGGCATTCGGTACTTATTTGTCTTGTACGTGCAATCCATCAAAATTACCGATGAGAAACACCTTAGCAACTTTATTGAGTCGAGATGTGACCAAAATAAGTCGGTGACAACATTCGTAACGGGATGCTTCCTATGCCAGGACATCCACTTATTCTTCTCCAATATATGCAACATTTGTTGCATTTGAGTCCTCCCACCCGCATCCTCATTTCAGACTTTTTGTCTTGCATTATATATTGTCCTCATTGTCGATACGTTTCTAACATCTCTTTGCTTCAACGTATTTAGGATGTTTCTTGGCTTCACATTCCCCTTTGTCATTTGCCCCACAACCTCTTGCTCCCCCTTATCCAATCTTCTGGTAAATGAATGGCCGTCCAAGTTTTATGCGGGCTCGTGATTGTGTCTCCCACATATTACTGTGACATACCACAAGGAGTCAGCATTTTCCCTTACGTCGATAAGGAAAGGGCATCCCCATTTCTTCGTACCAGTTTGAGTCCTCGCCTTTTCCTCTTCTTCATCATTTCTTGCTTTCAGAGAAATTTTGAACGCTTTCCCCTTCCCTACCCTCTGAGACATTCCCCTATATGTCTCGGACCTCTCACACGCAAGTTTCACCCTCCCCCTGCGCTTAATGCCCCCGGCATTAGAGTGCTTTGTCACTAGCACAAACATGTTCTCGCGGCCTATCATTTGAAGCCATGAAATAGCCGCTTCTCTAGAGGGAATGACCTACAAGGTGTAAACGTGTCCTTGTAGTCTGGAAATAGGGTAGAAACCGGCATTACTTGCAATACAAACAGTGTAACATTATAATCAACCAAAATGTACAGCACAATCACAAAAAAACCCCAAAAAATAGGTTCTCGGTTGTACAGGTCCGATACTTTCTTCCGCATATCGCTCACGTACGACCGAAAGTTACGAAAAACTCCCGATCGTACCATACCGTGACCTAAGTACACCTCTCGGTCCTCTATGACCGAGACATTTCAATATTTCTCGGTCCTGCGAGGCCGAAACAATCGAGCACATCGACAGAAACTTTGGATAACCTCATAAAAAACACAATAAATTCGCAAAATTACCTCAAGTTCAACCTCCTCTTGCACCATAGCAGTACAATCCTCCATTATATAGTGGAAACAAGTTCGGATTTGAGGAAATTACCAAACCCTACGTTGACAAACAAATCATCATTTTCACAGTTTTACCCAACTAAACAGTTCTAAGAAACCATCATTTGGTTGTCAAACATTGTTACATCGCTGTCGGATGATGTCAATCCGCAAGAATCGATAAACACTCGCCAAACGCAATGTGGCTTTGTGGTTCAAGCTTGGTGGTGGGTGCCCTTTTTCTTTGTCAAAATGATTTGTGGGGTTTGAATCATTATATATACAGGAGCAAAATGGTCTTTTCCAATTTTGCTGGAATTTTTACAAATAATTTAGGTGCCTTCATGAAAAGGTGGGGTGCCCTTAGTGGCCCTCTTTTTTAATCATGATCATGCATGTTCTAACCTCATCTTTCTGCTTTTTTTCTTTTTCACAAACTTCGTAAAGTACTCTGTACTTAATTAATTTCGACTAATCTATATCGTAAGGAAGAAAAAAAAAGAATTTGATATTTTGTTGAAAGTCAATTCATGAGTTTTTTTAAGGAATGGTTTTTTACTGACCAAATAAGGAATTTTGTTTTTTGGGGAATTTATATAACACGTGTAATGTAATAACTCTCGCATGAGTGGCACAAGTATTACATCATTTGTTAAATTGTTGAATGAATGAGAAATCAAGCGTATTGTTACATTAGTATAGATATTGTGTTCATATTTGTTTCCATTCGCTTTATATATCCTTATAACGAGAGTTTTAGTTGATTTTCTTATCGTGTATTTAAGCTGTAATTTCTTTCTTTATTCCACATTTCTCTCGCATCGTATAGATACTCCCTCACGTAGGGGTGTTAACTTTTTGGATATGGCCGCGTGGGTTCGAGTCTAGGTCGTCCTTGATATATAAACGAGTATTTACGTTGTTAAGATCCGTCACGATTTTAAATTTGGACAAGTGAGCCTTGCCTAGATCCGGATTACTTTTAATTTGGGTTGTCCAAATTTATGAATTTATCGAGTTTTTGAAAAAATTATTTTATGTTTAAAAGTTTTTTAATTAATAAAATCATTGCAAAATCTTAGTAATATAATCTGATGCGACGTAATTTTAAAACATAATTTTCAAGTTGTTTTTATTATTTTAAATTACAAGACGGAATAACATTTTTTCGCATAATGTTATCTCAAGCGATTTAGTTAAGTCTCAAAACTAAAATAGTACATTTTTATATAAGTTATGTAGTGTCCTTATTTTTATTGTTATTTTTGTAAATTATATAATGTATAGATGTATGCATATTTTTAAAATACAACAACAACAACATAGCCTCAGTCCCAAATTAACTGGGGTCGGCTACATGGATCAAATTTTTCCATTGTGCTCGATTCAGTGCAATTGATGGTGAGCTTTGCAAACCATTCAAATCTCTCTTAATTAATGCATCCCATATTAACTTTGGTCTACCCCTACCTCGTCGAATTTCTACAGTTTCTATTGAGTCAAGTTTTCTAGTTGGGGCATTTGTAGGCCGTCTTTGCAGGTGACCAAACCATCGCAACCGCCCTTCCCTAATCTTTGTATCAATTGGTGCTACTCCTACTTGTCTTTGAATTTCTATATTTCTTATTCTATCTTTACGGGTTTTACCACACATCCGCCTAAGCATCCTCATTTCTGCTACATTCACTTTATGTAATTGTTGTTGCTTTACTGCCCAACATTCACTTCCATAGAGCATAGCTGGCCTAATTGCGGTCCTATAAAATTTTCCTTTTAACTTAGTGGGGACATGTCGATCACAAATCACCCCCGTTGCACTCCGCCATTTCTTCCATCCAGCTTGGATTCTATGTGTGACATCATTTTCAATGTTACCATCATTTTGTATGATTGAACCTAGGTATCTAAAGTGGTTTACCCTAGGCACTTCTACTTCCCCTAATTTTACCACTCCGTCATCTCGATGTCTAGTGTTTCCAAACTCACAGTGCATGTATTCAAGTTTTCGTCCTACTCAACTTAAAGCCTTTAGATTCTAATGTATTTCTCCGAGTTCTAATTTCCTATTCACTCCATCTTTAGTTTCATCCACTAAGACAATATCATCTACAAATAGCATACACCATGGTATATCCTCTTGAATATGTCTAGTTAATTCATCCATAACTAAAGTAAATAGATATGGGCTTAAAGTCGATCCTTGATGTAGTCCTATCGTAATGGGAAATTCTTTTGTAGCTCCTCCAAATGTCTTTACACTCGTTACTACTCCATTGTACATATCTTTAATAGTGTCTATGTATCTAGCGTGCACTCTTTTTCTTTCTAGAACCCACCAAAGAACATCTCTAGGGACCCTATCATATGCTTTTTCTAAATCTACGAATACCATATGAAGATCTTTTTTCTTTTCTCTATATTTTTCTAACAATCGTCTTACAAGGAAAATCGCTTCCATAGTTGACCTCCCAGGCATGAAACCAAATTGGTTCTCTGATATTGTTGTTTCTCTCCTTAGCCTATTATCAATTATCCTCTCCCACAGTTTCATAGTGTGACTCATGAGTTTAATTCCCTGGTAGTTTGAGCAACTTTGAATGTCTCCTTTGTTTTTGAAGATTGGCACAAGCGTGCTTCTTCTCCAATCCATTGGCATCCGTTTTTATTTTAAAATTTTATTGAAAAGCTTTGTCAACCAAGTCAATCCGATTTCTCCTAAGCATTTCCAAACCTCTATGGGTATTTCATCTGGGCCACATGCTTTCCCTATTTTCATTCTTTTCAATGCCTCTTTAACTTCTACAATTCTAATATTGCGTGTATAGTTTACATTTCTTTCTTGGTGTGGGTTTTCATCTATTATAGCATCAACTTGGCCATCATTAAATAAACTATCGAAGTAACTTCTCCATCTCTCCTTAATATCCTCCTCGCGCGTTAAAACATTTTGATTTTCGTCCTTAATACATCTTACATGACTTAGGTCTTGTTTCTTTTTATCTCTTAATTTGGCTAGCCTATATATATATTTTTCGCCATCTCTATTACCTAACTTCGTATATAAATCTTCCATGAAATTTGTTTTAGCTTGACTAACTACTTTTTTAGCTTGTTTTCTAGCTTCTCTATATTGATTGTACTCATCTTCATCTTGACACTTAGGTATTTTCCTATACATATCTCTTTTAGTCTTAATTGCTCGTTGGACATCCTCGTTCCACCACCATGTTTCCTTCTTTGTAGGTCCCAAGCCCTTAGATATACCTAATATGTTTGATCCCACCCTCCTTATGCAACTACTCATTTCTAGCCACATTGTATTAGCATCTAAGTCAAGATTCCAAACATTTTCCTTTAGTAGTTTTTCTCTAAACTCTACTTGTTTACTATGTTTTAGGTTCCACCACTTTATTCTAGGGTCGCTAACTCTTTTATTCATATTTTTCCGTTTTGTTAGCTTAATATCAAGTACTACTAACTTATGTTGGGTAGTAAGTGCTTCACCTGTGTATTACTTTGCGGTCTAGCCTCTACATAGTTTTCTATCTATTTTTCTTGTTAAAAGAAAATCTATTTGACTCTTGTTATGACCACTACTAAAAGTAATTATATGCGACTCCCTCTTCCTAAAACTAGTATTTGCTAAGACAAGATCATATTTGAAGCAAATTCTAAAATTGATTCTCCTTCTTCATTTCTATTACCGTAACCAAAACCTCCATGAACTCTCTCAAACCCATCGTTACTTACCCCGACATGCCCATTTAAATCTCCTCCAATAAAAACATTTTCATCTAATGGTATACTCTGCATAAATCCATCCATATCATCCCAAAACTTGTGTTTGATGCTCTCGCTTAATCCTACTTGTGGTGCATATGCGCTAAGTATGTTAATTTTTTCGTTTCCAATAATTAATTTAACTAGAATCAATCTATCCCCCATTCTTTTAACCTCTACGACCTTATCCTTATAATCATTATCCACCACAATTCCTACTCCATTGCATTTTCTATCTATACTAGTGTACCACAATTTAAACCCTGTGCTTCCTATTTCTCTACTCTTTTCTCCTACCCATTTTGTCTCTTGGAGGCAAGCAATATTGACTCTCCTTCTAATCATGGTATCTACTAGTTCTATTGACTTCCCCGTAAGTGTTCCTATGTTCCATGTTCCTAAACGAATTTTTTCTCCCATTTGTATTTGTTTTTCTTTTCTATTTCTATTTTGCCTAAAAGATCTAGTGTTCGTATCTATGATTTTGTTTTTGTTTTCGTTTTTGTTTTGAACTAGCTTCTTTACCCACACCCGTCCTTTGTGTGGGAACCCTTGCTCATTTTTCTTCACATCCGGCGACGATGTGAAGGGACTAGCTTCTTTACCCACACACGTCCTATGTGTGGGAACCCTTGCTCATTTTTCTTCACACCTGTGCGGCGATGTGAAACACACCCTTGCTCATTTTTCACTACATCCGGCTCGATGGCGCGTCGCTAGGTGGGAACGCCCCAACGTTTATATATGTTTGATCCATTTCATGAAAAGTGACAAAAGTTTTACGCTGGCTGTCAACCTATCGCAACCCTCCTCCTTTATCCGGACTTGGGACCGGCTATGTAGCGCACATAGTGTACAACATAGGTGGAGTTATGCATATTTTTAAAATAAAATAGGAAATTTTTTAAATTCAAGCTGGATCCGAATTCAGAGGGTCTTGTCTAGACGTACCTGGCCCAAATTTTAATTTGGAGATCAAAATCTTACACGGCCCTGGCCCAAATTTTAATTTGGAGATCAAAATCTTACACGGCGACCAAGACCTTAAAAAATATTGTCCAAATCCTTTTTTTCCGGCAGGACGCTATCAGACCAAAAGATCGAGAAATTAATTTGAACCAATAATTAATACTTTTCTTAAAATGTATTTTTTGTGTAAAATTATATATCATCTCTGGTGATGATGGTAGATACATGACTTGTCAAAAATTAAAGTTTGGCGAGGTCGTGAGTTCCACTCCCACCTAATAATAATAATAATTATTATTATTATAATAATAATAATAATAATGATAATAATAATAATAATAATAATAATAATAATAATAATAATAAAAATAATAAAAATAAAAATAATAAAAATAAAAAAATAAAAAAAAAAAAAAATTGGACACTTACCTACATAAAAACCTAAAGGTTTTTAACAACTATATAGCTACTGTACGTATGAGAATGTGTTACTTATTTTTTTTCCTTTTCACTTATAAATCTATTGATACTTCTATAAAAGAAAGTTTATAAGCATGTCAAACGGATTGAGGGAGATTATAATTTTTTCTTTATTAATTTGAAGGGCTAAACTCAAAAGTAATATCTTCCTTAATTCTATTGTTAGAATTGTAGTTCTTAAAAGCCAACTTTAAAGCGATGAAATATTCTTTTGAACAATTAAGATTAGCGAATCAATTTGCTATTGTGATTGATTATATATCTATTGAATGTTTAAGAGTCATTGATGATTAATGAAATTTCTATTTCTTCAACAAAAAAAAAAAGTCTCTTGCCATTCAAATCATGTGAGGTTATGTTCTTCTTAATAGTAACATATATTAAATATATATTAATATAATATCATACTTCATCCTCTATTCATTTTTTGTAATTGTATTAATTATATGTTACTACTTTTTGTAATTAACAAAGTACTTGAATATATTCTATAATAATAATTTGTTTGATCAATTGAGCTTATATATTAGCAACAACATACAACACACCTATTGATTTCCTACATAATTATTTTTTAAAATGAATTTGATCGAATGTACACTAGTGATTTGTTATATAAATAGGTAAGTTTTTTTTCAAGATAATTAAGTTAATTACTGATTTGAAGTTCATAATATTGTACACAATTATATACAAGGGGGAAAAAATAAAAGTTAATAGTTACGGCCCAGGGCTTTAGAAAATTTTGGGTCCGTGTAGACGGATGTATGAAGCCCTGATATATATTCCATTTTACACTCTGGTTCATTTTCAGCTAGCTTATCAAGTGTTCTACTATACTAATCTGTTACGACCAGGTTCATTTTCAGCTTATAAAGTCTTCCAATTTATTTGTCTCTTTTTATTTTATTTTTAGAGATGAACTCGATTTATGATAGTCACCTGGCGTTGCAGGCCAACACAGTCAACATGGACAGCTTCAAATCAAGGGATTCCAAGATCTAACAACGTTATTAGGTAATAAGTCAAACAACGTGATTTTAACGATGACGCGTAAGTACGTAGACCCCCACGTGAGCGTTACATAGTATGTAGTCATGCATCTCGATGCATGGTCCTACTATCACAACCGTCTGTCAAACCAATTCCCTTTACGAGCTAGAATGGCATGTGAATTGTGTTATGATATAGATGACAACCTAACCAAGCTTATGGATGATAACATTAAATTGTAACATAAAGCATGACTTCTATATTTAACTTGTATTCATTTTCAATGTACATTTACTTGTCCATGTAAGCATTCTTAAATATAAGAATTAGATCAAATAGAGAATTACCTGTGGAAACGATAATATGGACTCCTAAAACTCAAGATCTTTATCGCCCTCATGAGCCTCAACATTTGACACATTGTTTGATGGTACAATGCACTTTTATAAGCTTGAGGGAGAACCTGTAAGCTTTCCACATTAATATCAATTTTTATCAAATTGGTAACCTAAAGGCAAGAGACTTTACGTTCATAAGTTATATATGTACATTAAGACATAAAGTTATAAGACACATAATGGTCTTACATTCTCCTACTTGTCTCATAGTATCATATATTTCAATAATGTGGGTCACATATAGTTTAATGGTTCTCCCACTTGACTAACATTATGACCAAACATTACATAATTTTTATATTAGCGCGCATATATGTTTGGTATCCTAAAATCATTATAAAATAAAATAGCAGTGAGAGTCATAGCGGTTGTACATCAAAATATGACATATTCCCTTCCATGTACTACGAGCATTACTAATTCATTTTAAATTATTCATAAACCATAATGTCTGTGTCAAAGACTTAATTCACTTATAATGATCAATAATATAAGAGTGCACATACTACAATATAATTAACACATTAAATGAGATATCATAAAGTAAAACATAAGCTTAAACATAATCAAATCCCAAATTAAGATTATTCAAAATTACAATCAAGGTTCATTCTTGTCGACATGTTCTTTAAATGCATTTGATGTAATATTTTCATTAGGGGATTTGTAACTATAAGATATGTGCTAATATGTTTAATTGACACTTTTTCTTTTGAACTTTTTCGTTAATGGCTTGAAAATTAAGTTAATAGTACGAAGCCCTTAAATGAAGTTCTTTAACCATAATCCTTGATTTGTATCTTTAAACTACAAACTCAACTGTCAAAATAGAAGTAATCGTAATTGTCTACTTAACATTTAAAGAGAATTTTCTTGAAAAGAAAACATGCCAAAAAGTAGACTTCTTAGTTTGAAGACAAACAACAAAGTTTATGTTTAAATAACCAAAATCTGTAAAGTAATTAGACTTTCTGAGCATGTTATCTTTTGCCCATTATAAATACTGTAATACCTTCTTTGCATATCACAATTGGACCATGAATTAATTACTTTGGTAACATCGCAAAACGCCAACAGTAAAACTGGAATTCAGTCTGTTGTATAATTTATTTCAAAGTAATGAAAGAGAGAATTTTTTATCTTACTGAGCATACTGATATCACTCTTATCAAGAAAAATATGAAATGGCTTCTACTAACCTTCATATATACGCATCAATTGACATCACTTTTCTTAAGCTTGAAGGACTTTATGGTATCATCAACTTAATGTACCATTGATGGGGAGCTTGTTATAATCCATACATTGACTTCTTAAGTTTGCAGACTTGGTGTTCAATTCTTTCTACTATAAATTTCCTTAGATTGATTCATATAGACTTCATCTAAACTCCTACTAAAAAATCATTACATTAATTTGACGAAATTCTAAATCAAATAACTGACCAATATTATTTTGATTCTAAAAGTGTTCTTCTTAGATACATAATCAGAGAATATCTCCGTATGATCAATGCTTTCTTTATGAGTAAAATCTTTAGCTACAAGTCTAGCTTTATATCATTTGATATTACATTTACAATCACGATTGGTCATGAAAATTCATTTATAGATTTAAAATTTTTAGGCAATTTAATGAGATTTTAGATTTTATTTTATGCTATTGATTTTAACTCATCTTTCGTTACATCAATCCATTCTAGAAATTCATCATCTTGATGACTTTAAGAATTAATAGCATATCTCCTCACTATTCGAGATTTTTATTATCCATCCCAAGAATCATTAACATGTATATTTAATAGTAGTGATCTCAATCATTTCTTTATGAGAATCACTACTAGGAGCAACTGCTACTTCATTAAAAATTATAGGTAATATGATATGTCCCTCCTACTAATTTTACCATTCTTGATAAATTTAACATTTTTAGTTTCGATATTTTATATAAAATGATTAGGATAGTAAATTTTATAACCATTAGATTTTATAAAGTAACCAATAAAATAGTAATTGATCATTAGATATTCTAATGTACTTTCTTGTGCATTATAAATTCTAGTTTTTACTGAACAACCTCAAACATTGAGATGTCTTAAGCAAAGTTTTCTTTTAGTCCATAACTCAAAAGATGTTTTAAGAACTAATTTACTAGGAACCTTATTCAATAAATATGTAGTAATTTTAAAGGCTTTTGTTTACAATGACTTAGGAAATGTATAATTACTTAGTATAACCCTTACCATTTTTTTGACAACCCCAGTTCCACAATCCTAAACTGGGCTCCGCCCGGCCTAGACTTATGTGCACCCCCAAGCCCGTCTCGCGAGTCACGCAAGCCTAGTCAGGCTTCCTTTATCATTTACCATAAGCAATTAGATTTGAGTTAATCAATTAGTGAGTTATCATAGTTATAGCGAGAGCAATTAAACCTCAAACTAACTGAAAAACGTCAAAGACACCAATTAAGACAACCTAGGGTGTGGAAACCCCGAATATATATACCATCATCAACGAACATTCAGAGAGAGAGTAAATACAAGATATATATGCCCAAAATCTCTCAAAAACCCAACTCTCAGTGTTTTAAAACAAATATATCTAATAATACAAAAGAATCACCTATGTCAAACAAGTGGTAGGAATTGCTCCGGTATCTTCAAATAATAGTTGGATTGTGGATCTACACTCCATTAAACACAAGAATGACGAGCCCAGGTAAGTAATGCCAAGCAGGACATATTTACAGCATTTCAAAATAAATAAATCAGTTTAATTCATGAAGATAGAAAGAAAATAATAGGGTAAACATGAATATAAAAGACTGCAAATAAATCAATAGATAAGTGAGGGTCCGGAATATGAAAGCCGAATAGCAAGGAGTCCCGACCAAAAAGTCGTTGAGTCGCGGCAATAGCCCAGCTGACTTGAGTTCAGGACGAGACACAGCCTACCAGCCCTAACCCTTGCGACTATGAGATATCCATAGACCCGGATAAGTGCCCCCAACGTACACTCAATTGGAAGATATCAACAATGTACATATAAGAGCTCATATCACAGATAAATAATAATCATGACTCATTTGCCAATGGACCACTCAACCAATGAAGATTTCAAAAGAAATGATGAATAGAACAATAACAAAAAATTAAAGCTCAAGAAATAACTGTAAGATTTCCTAGCTGGTTTACTTACCTTAGATTCACATAGGTCGCTACGTCAAAGTAATCGTTCGAATCCTAGTTGAGTCTTTGCGCATCATGGCCTTCAATGGAGGTCTCAACTCCAAAATCCATTTGAAGGACGTAAACTTAGCCATGATCTACGCCTTTCGTCTTCTTCATGAGCAATCCTTCGCGTCATCGAGCTTCGTCGAAGTCACGCCTCATTGTCCATTGTTGTTGTGTCTCGTCGGGGATTGATCGGTCTGGCAACGCGCCATCGCGTCGTTGCTCCACGCCGTTCCCCGCGCCGCTACCGCTGCTGATTCACCGTTCCTCATCGCCGGCGTCACTGCTCGTAGTCTTCCCCCACAACCGCGCCACCTCGTCCGTCCGCCGCTGCTACTGGTCGTCCGCGCTTTCGCATCATCCGCCACCGCGACTGCTCGCTTGGCCAGACTCCAGTCTCGTTGGAGCTGCCGTCCGCGAGCCTTCGGGTGCCGATCTCCTTGTTGGTTCACCGCTGCATGGCGAGCCGCCGCTTGTGAGCTGGAGCTCCACCACCTGCATTGTCCGCGCCTGCTGGCATCGCGTCTACCAGCATTTTTTAGGGCTTCCACGCTATCGATGTCATCTATGTTCGCGTTGGTGGAGCGACGCCGTCACCAACCACGCCCGTCCGATCTCTTCTCCCTCTCTTAGCGCACTCTCTCTAGTCTAGTGGGTTTCAAACCTAACACATCGACCAAACGATCGAGAATAAAAGACATCATAGCACACATAAAACGACTGAAAATATAAAGAATACCCTCTATCAGGTTATGGGTAGCAATCGGATCGGCTCGCCAACAACATGTACCTGTTCCCGGTTTTGTTGTGGCTGGCCTTTGCCTAATCGTAGACACGTACGAGCGAAGTGACCTGGCTGCCCACATTCCCAATAAGTACACTGAGATCTTTATCCAAATGGAACACTCTGTCCTCATCCATACATTTGTCTCTCGACCATCGCTCTCGCTTGCCATGCCACGCCATCGCGCCTTAGCTCTAGCTGATATCGTTGTCGCAGAGAACCTGACAATGCTAGAAGTTCGGTGTGATAATATAACTCTGTACTGGAGCAGATGGTATTGTCGTAGTACGCGCTACAGGAGGTGGAGATGTTATTTCTTGGAGCTGTGGTCACCACCATAGACTCGGTCTCACCCAACAGGCCATTCATGAAGTAGTAGGCCTGGTCAACGTCCGTATTAGCTATGCCTCCGGCATAGTCCATCGACCACAAATATCGACCCATATACTGCATCATTGTCTCGTCTGCCGCCTGTCGGGTGTTCTGAAACTCGGTCCTCTTCATATTCTTGACCAATGGAGGGAAATACTTATGATTGAACCTCTTCTTGAATCCAGCCCAGTCCTTAAGTTTCCCTTTTATAGCCATCATGCTACGCCACCACACATCTGCCTCTCCGAACAATGAAAATGATGAGATACTCGGCCTCATATGATCTGGTGCGACCAAGACATTGTGGATCTTCTCGTGACTCTGCATAAATTTCTCCGCTGCTCCAAGATCCGTACCCCATGAAATTTCTCTGGGTGATGTCTCTGAAACTCGCGATACTGCCTCGCCTCAGCCGTTACTCGAGTGCTCCCATCAGTGGGCGTGCTTGGTGTATCATTCGCCGGTGTATCAGGAGTAGATGGTACTCTCGCGTCATGGACCTGTACTCCCTCAGGTTTGGTTGGCGTTGTAGGAGTCGTAACATTGCCCTGTATTATTGGTGCACTCCCACCCCGAGTACCTAGTGCCGCAGTTGTAGAAGTAGAAGGCAATGTTGTAGCCTGTGCTCTCAAGATTCAGAGAATCTCCTGAAGTTGTTGGCCATGTAAGGTGACTAACTGGGACATCGCATCTAACCTCTCCTGAATGTCACCCGGACTGGTATCGCTGATCTCGGGCTGATCGACCATCGCAATCTGTAAAGAATGCGATTTCTCGATCATGATATAACTATCGATAGTAATAATATATAATACATCAAATAGCTCATATAGTCCAAATTTTAATTTCTCCAACTCTCCTCACTTCCCAACTAAGACTTAAGTCAGGATCATGAGGTTCCACTCTAAGTTCCAATCATTCCTAACTTCTGTTGGTTTATGTCTTAATGGATTGTGATTTAAATCAAGAGTCGAGTATTTAAAACTTTGACTCTGATACTAACTTGTTGGTATCATATTGCCTTAAACCATCTAGGTCTATAAACCTAGGCTCTGATACCAACTGTGACGGCCTCAGTTCCACAATCCTAAACTGGGCCCCGCACAACGTAGATTTATGTGGACCCCGAGCCCGTCTCTCTCTCTCTCTCTCTCTCTCTCTCTCTCTCTCTCTCTCTCTCTCTCTCTCTCTCTCTCTCTCTCTCTCCTCTCTCCCCTCTCTGTTTATGTGTGTATGTGGTGTTATAGCCAAGGTTTTTGTGTTGTAACCTAAAAAATTAAGTTTTTATCCCCCTTTTTATTTGGCTAGGTGAGAATTTGGGTCATGACCCAATTTATTTGGTTTTCCTTTGTCCCACACACTTGTAACACTCAAACCTGACACGCGTTATGCACAAACACTAGACTTGTCCCCACTTAACCAATTTTAACTAAATTGGTGGTTTAAAGTCATATCGTTGCGTGCGCACTTAGTTTAAATTAAGTCATGCCAATTCGCGATATCATACCAAACAAAAATTAAAATCATTTTATTTATTTTATTTTATAAATTTTCGATCACTTCGATTTACGGTGAGCCTCAATTGGTATTAGATCGCTAATAATTTGTGATTAGCGATTAATTAACAACTTAAAAATACGGGTCGTTACAATTTTCATCAATTTTTTGGCTACGTCGTTCAGCTACATCATTATGTCGAGGCATATACTAGGTATTGTGTTTAAATAACATGTTGTTCATGGAATTTAGCAAATGGACTAGGACTATTTAATTATTTAATTATATCTTTCATAATATTCACTAGATAGATATTGATGGAATATCAAATTATCCATGTATGCCTATATGAATCATTCATAATATTGGTGATATTGTGTTTTTCCTTTGGGTAAAAACATACTATACTTTATTCTATAAGTAAGTAAAAAAAATTAAAAATGTATCGTACCTTTAGGTATCCATTCCATTTTTAATTTGTCGTAAAATTTAAATACATTACTAAAATTTGGTGTACCTTTGGGCTGATCATAATATTTAGTAATTATTTCATATATATTATAAAATATAAGTTCATATATTACTAAAAATGTGGTGCACCTCTAAGCCAACTATGAAATTTTAGTAATAAAAAAATCAAGAAGATGAGGTATCTTTGGGTATCTTTTATCGTTCTTAATTATCATTAACAGAACTAATATGCATCAAATCATGTTAATCATAAATTATTAGAAAATGATGTACCTTTAACTAAGTTAAACCAATTTCTAGTAATTATCATAAAATCATTAAAAAATGCAAAATATATGAAAATCCACATAATTTGTTGTTTAAACTATTTAGTTAGACCACTTTAGTAACTAACGCAACTTCATAAGATAAACAACAAATTATAATCGTAATATCAATAATAATGCAATTTTTTAATTATAATTAGAGAAGTCTATCATCGAAGTTATATACATGTGACATAAATGACTTCCAAATCAATTACACAAACTATAATTAAAAGTAGACTAATGATATGTCATTAAACAATTGTGAACATGATCAATTGTAAAAAAAACTTGTAGTCAATGCAAAACCATTAGTCCTTTCAACCATGCATATACTATTTTTCGTCAAGTTTTGTCATATAAAAAAAATAATGGGTCAGAAAATATTGCATAATATGAATTCAATAAATACTTAAATCAAGCACATAAATGAGATTGGGAGTTTAATTAGCCACTATGACACCTTCTTTACATTGTAAATATGCGTCCTTTAATATTTAATAAATACTTAAATCATGTTTTTGCCAATAAGGTGGACTTTAATGGAAATGCAAAAAGACATAAAGACCCTTAATTTAAATTCATTATTAGTGTTTGAGGGTAGAGGTCGTACTTATGTAGATATCTTAAAGTTAAGCAAAAAAATCATTGTAAATATGGAAACCTAGGTGTCCTTTGAAGCAGCAAAATCATTGTAAATATACCTATGTTTTTCCTTAAATTTATTTAACATTTTTTAAGGGATTATGATCAATATTGCTTAAAATAAAAATTTATATTAACCCCAATTTCAAGGTGTAGAAATGCGAAGAGACCCAAGTTTTGTATTAATTGAGAAGTGTTTCTAAAATATATTGTTACTTAAACATCAATAATTAGTCATAAAAAATTTCAACGTTTTATTCTTAATTGACTTTAATGTAAAAGAAACCAAAAGTCTCATGTTTGAAAAGCTTAATTGTACATCTTCTTCCTCATCTACGTCATTCACCAATTTAATGTCGAGGAACAGTAGCTAGAGATACCGAAGCAAAAAAAGCTTCTATTAATAGCTTGATTTGGGTACATGCACCAAGACATTTTGCTCTACAATATATATATATATATATATGGATGCTTCTACGATGGACCTCAAATATATACGCATGTCAAAGATATTACATATCTCACCATTAGATTACTATAAAATTTTAATTTAATGATAATTGATGTAGTACATTTAATGCAAAACACTTTAAATGCGCAATAAATGTTATGTAATTGAGTTCCATTGTAGAAGTGCGCATATATATATATATATATATATATATATATATATATATATATATATATATATATATATATATATTGAATGGTCATCTAATTAGGTAAAGGGTAGTGCTAGATGGACTCAAAAAGTCCAGACTCAAACAACCAAAAATACAAAAAAACCCTTAATTTAAATTTATTATTAATGTTTGGGGGTAGAGGGTAATTATGTCTTTTACTTAGATAGATATATTAAATTGTTAACAAAAAAATCTTTGGGTCCGGACTCAAAGAGTCCAAATAGATTTTTTGTTAGGTAAATATATATTGAATGGTCATCTAATTAGGTTGCATTAAATAAAATAAAACTGATGGTTCATACATATATACCAAATGGTTATCTTCATTGTAGCATATATAATAGCAAAAACTAAATAAGGGAGAATGGATTTTCATGAATCGAAGAAGATCTACACAAAGAGTGTTTAGATTTTTTTTTTTTAAAACGGCAGTGCTTAATTAGATAAAACTTAATAAAATTTTTAAACCAATAAACATGATGTAGAAGTTAGATTCAACATCTATCTCTTGGAATAAACAATATGCCATTAAAATTTAATTCAACACTAAATTAGATCATTAGAAAAAACAAATCATTCGTGGACTAAAACTAATTAGAGATTCATGGCTTGGTATAATTTATGAAAGAAATGTATATACATTGGTATACATGCACCATATGTTGAGCAGTAAGCCAAGAATGCATTGTTGGACCCAAATTTGATATATATATATTTTTAAGTCTTGATTTCAGTAATCAAACGTACACATATACATATCATCGTCATTTAGGAATAAAAATGTCCCACATAAAATATATTCATCTGTTGTATTTAAACAAGCATAAGTTATTCAAAGCTAATATGTGCATTCACAGAAACATAATTTCATTTTCAATTCAACAATAGCCAAAATCATCAAGAGAAACACATTCAACTATTCATGGAGAACTCTACTGATCTAGTAGACTCTTACCACATGTAAGCATTCTTAAACATAAGAATTAAATTAAATAGACAATTACCTATGGAAGCGATTATATGGACTCTTAAAACCCAAGATCTTTATCGCCCTCGTGAGCCTTAATATTTGACACATTGCTTGATGGTACATGTGCACTTTTATAGGCTCGATTGAGAACCTTTAAGCTTCCCACATTAATATCAATTTTCATCAAATTGGTAACCTAAAGGGAGCTCAAAAGACTTTAGGTTCATAAGTTACATATGTACGTTAAGACATAACCTTATGAGACACGTAATGGTCTTACAGTCTATGAATTGTCATGTAACTTGTAATCTTGTATGACATGAGACTTTGGTGTAACTTGCACACTTTGTGCAAATACTTATTCTCATCATGACTAAAGGCTTATATAAGGGGGCTCCTTCACTTGTAAAGAGCACACCAAGTTGATGAATGAAGAACTTTTCATTCCGATTATTTCATTTCTTTTATCCTTCTTTTTAATAGTAGTAGTTCTTAGTCTTCCACTTTCCTTCTCTAGTTTCTAGCAAGTCCCAATTTAGTTTACGACAAATTCAATTTTTTTGTAAGTAAAGAAAGAAATCAACTTGCCCCAATTGAGACTTTAACCTTATCTTACACTAATTATTTCATATCAAATCAGTGAGCGAGCTACTCACTTGATTAGTTGGTTGATAATTCAAATTTGAATCAAATAATCAAATTTTCTTAGTAAAGTTAGAAGTTAGAATTATTTGGTCCATACATATATTGATGATTATTATACCTCAATTTAACTATTAAAGGTTTATCCTAAATAAAATCTGTACATTTGAGCTTAATCTAATGATGAAAGGGAAGCAACACGATCGAAACTTTTTTTTATTAAATCTAATATGTTCGCCCGTCCTAATAGGCTGGCTTCACCAGAGAGAGAGAGAGAGAGAGAGAGAAGAATATCAAGTACGCATGTTTTAAAGGTAAGGCAATGTGCACCCCACAGATCTCTATATGCAAGCCAAAGATCTCTATGTGCACCCCACATAATCTCAATTTAACTATTAAAGATCTGTCCTAAATAAAATCTTTTCATATTTGCCCCCGATAGAATGACCTATTTACCCCATTAACTCCCAAAATGACTCCCAAGCCCTTCATCTATTTCACGATTGTATACTCCACAAGAGCCCACGTTCGTGTTCGACAATCTCCTCCGACCACCGGCGAGCACCGACAACGCGAAGTTGCATTTCGGAGGCCAATACTGTAACGACCCAATTTATTAATGTCTATTAAATTTAGAGACGTGGACGCCAACTTGGATCTACGTGGACGCCGCGGTAGGTTAGGACACACAGGGACTTAGGTATGGAAGTTTATGGAGCACTATCTCTACGGAGTGCGATTCGTGTTGTATCCAGATCACATAGAGAAAATCCAACAAATTCGTCAGAAACTGCGAGCTGCACAAGATAGACAAAAGAAATATGCGGATAGGTATCGCGATGGTATGATCTATGACGAGAGCGATATGGTGTATTTGAAGGTTTCTCCTTGGAAAGGTCAACAGAGATTTGACATTAAGGGGAAACTAGTGCCGAGATACATTGGGTCATACCGGATTGCACAGAGAGTAGGCACTGTTGCATATCGATTAGAGTTACCTGCCGAGTTAGCTGAGGTTCATCCGGTCATTCACATTTCCATGTTGAGACTCGCTAGGTCAGGGCTGAAACCGACGATTGAGTTGGGACAAGTGGAGATACAGCCTAACATGACTTATGAGGAGAGACCAATAGAGATTGTTGACCGTCGAGTACAGATTCTCCGGAACAGGGAACTCGCGAAGGTCCTAGTTCGTTGGCAGCATCATAAGACGGAATGACTCACTTGGGAGCTCGAGTCGACGATGAGGACGCGATACCCTCAATTATTCTCTGGTATGGGACTTTAGTTACAGTTAAATTTCGGGATGAAATTTTATTTAGTTGGGAAGAACTGTAACGACCCATTTTATTAATGCCTATTAAATTTACAGACATGGACACCACCTCGGATCTACGTGGACGCCGCGGTAGGTTATGACACACGGGGACTTAGGTATGGAAGTTTTATGGTGTGTTGGTTGCTTATTTGCGGTGTAATTTATTCAAATACATCACATGTGTGTATGTTGTAAAATAAAATATGTGAGGGTGGCGAACTGTATTTGCTTCGATATGCGTGTCGACGCGGGTACCGGGTAGTTGACGGGACCGAATATTAGAAGGGGAAACTAACACACAACGTGATTGTGTGAACTGTATTCGCCTTGATATACGTGTCGATGCGGGTATTAGGTAGTCGACAGGACCGAATATTAGGTCGGGGAAACAAAAACACACAAATTAAATAAAAATCTTGCCAAGTAAAAATGGAATAGATATTGGGTGGCTAACGACGCGGCGATACGCGTATATCACAGTTCGGACACAAAATCGAGCGTCGAAACGCCCGAAAACACAGACGAGTGTCTTAGTTATGTCACCGTTATGTGTCACTTATACAAACACAACAACACACTTGTCCCAAATCAAACACACTTGGCCAAACTCAAACACCACGTGTCCACCACCCCACCTACACCTACACCTACACACACACACACACACACACACACACACACACACACACACACACACACACACACACACACACACACACACACACACACACACACACACACACATACATACACAAGAGACGAGAGGAAGAAAATGGAAGAAAATGAGAGGAGGAGGTGAAGAAGGAACGCGCGGGAAAGAGAGAGGAGAAGGAGGAGACGTCACGGTCGATGTGAGTCTCAGTGGTGGTTGGTTGTGGTGGTTGGCGGTGGGGTGGTCGAGAGTGGGGTTCGGCCATGGAGGTCGAACCCCATGGCCGACCGAGGTGGAGATGGCAAGGGTGTCTCCCCTATCATCGATTCCACCGGGGTTGGGGTGGAGAGCAACCCCAACCCATCACTGAAGAAGAAGAAAAGAAAAATTCAGGTTCGATTGGGGAAGAAGGTACCCCTTTGCTGGGTCGAGCCCAGAACGGGCCAAGCTCGACCCATGGGCCGAGCTTTGACTTGTTCTAGTCCAGGGTCGGGTCGGGTCTGACCCGGTCGGGTTCGACCCGGTTGGGTCGATCCGACCCAAACAAAGGTTAAAAGAAAAAAAGAAGAAAAGAAGAAAAATGAAAGGAAAATTTGGAAAAATTCCGGAAAAATTGAAAAAAATCATATTTCAATAAAATAAATAGAAATTTATAAGTTCTATGAAAGAACATATGTGGAAATGTCGGACGTGACTTTTTGCGAGGTTTTGCCTCGAAAAACGCAAAATGGACAATTTAGCCTAAAATTTTTAGAAATTTGTTGTAACTTGTCATGCTAACTTAAGTTATAATAAATGGACATAGGTTGACACGGTGATCAATTGGCAGAGCGCGTTGTGAGGTTTGTAAAACCCAATGGAAAAACTTGAGTATTTATTTTGTTTTGTATTTTCATTCATTTCCAGTATTCCTTGTGATTTTTATTACATTCATATCTTGTCATTTTTTGGACGGTTGGTTGAGTTACTCCCACTGGATTCTTCATTGTGTGTCTATGCATTATAGACCATACCATGTATATCAGGAGTTCTTGGTGGATAACGACCCGAGCTATTGAATTGCTACACGTGTCGGTGCGTCGTAGGTCTACGCCGACCACCGAGAGGGATCATGTGATAGCTAGTTGGGTGCGTCCACTAGTGAGATCCTGGAAGGGAATCCAGAAGTATAGTTTAGTCTGACTGGAACAGGCACACACATTTGCATTTTATTGTTATCTACGCATGCGATGCCCTACTTACAGTTGTCTGTTTTCATTCCGCATGTTTATTTAACAGTATTTATTGACTTCCACTTGTTTATGTGAATGCTCGGAGGAGTTCCTTGGGATCTTACTGACTGGACTCGTCATCCATTTTCTTCCGTGATGATCGAGTGCAGATCCGAGTACAAGTAAAGGCAAGATCTTAGGCGACTACCTCCGACTGCCTACCTTTGAGAAGTACTTGTACCTATGATTATTTTGATATTTTAATTCTTTTGGGAACTAAGGAGTGACATGACCTTGTACATGCTTAGTTTTATATAGTACAGTTGTTTACCTCGTACTTTTCAGGGATATTTTCCACACTATGATTTGTTTAATTGATTCATGAAGATTTTTGCATTTAAATACGTCTTCCGTTGAATATGTTACACATTGCACATACACAAATGGATACATTTCGAGACAGAGTAAGGACGGGCAAGTGTCGTACACGTGTAGTTGGGTCAGCAGGCAAGGAGTACATGGAGACAATTCACCCGGAGTGGCGAAGGCTGCCACAAATACCATTATAAGAGTCGATCTCTTCATGCATTTTCATGGAGTTGATAGTTTGAAAGTTTTGGATTATTTTAATGGGGTTTGTACAAAATGTTGTAGTGCATTATTCATTGTTATTGTTCGGTGTCTATTAAGCTCACAAAATGAAGGATGAACGTCAAGGGGGTGCGAATGTGCAAGATAGAGAGGTATCTTTTTTTTTTTCTTCGTTTGAAAAAATCTTTGTACTTATTTGTAGTGTTGTTGCCCGCTAGTTTGTTCTGTCATACAGGACGGAATAGACACATAATGTTTGGTCTCGACCCACCGAACAAATATGTTTGACACGGTGACATCTAACCGAATAGTAGCACTATGTTCAGTTGGATCTGACCAAACCATAAAATGTTGTTATTTTTGTGAGTATTGATTGAAGGGCCTTCATGATGATGTTAGTTACTATTTTGTAGGGAATGTTGTATTCTTATGACTTTATGGACTACACAATTGACTTCATCAATGCCCCATTTCTAAGTAAGGATGAGTCGGTAAAATGGGTCTAAAGCCGGGGATCAAGTAAAAATCTTGTTATTGTCACGAAGAATTCTGATGCAGGGGTGATGGTCGTCGACGGGGGAAGGTTAACATGGTGTGCGAGAGGTTTGGTACTTATAGAGGTGACGTCCAAAGAGTTGGAAAAATGAAAGCCAGTAAAGAAAAACTTATTGTCAAGGAAAAACTGTGATAGATGACAAATGAGAGGTTTTAAAGGGGACATCAAGGAGAAAAACTAACACCAAATAATGTGGATGTCCATTTGCTATAAACATAAAGGAACATGAATACCGTTTATGGTATGTGACAGTGGTGTGTGGGCGGCATAACCACGAGTTGGTCAGAGGGTCACTCATACGCTAGTCGGTTAGTTCCGGAAGAGCGTGTTTTGTGGTCGTACAGATGATGCAAGGAAACATCCAGCCCCGATAGTATTAGACACCTTAAAGAAAAGGGATATAGATAATGCATCAACCTTGCGCACGATATACAACGCAAGGCAAAAACAAATGGTAGTCGAGGCTGGAAGGAGATCACAAATGCAATAACTCATGCATTTGTTGGACATATATGGTTATCTTTCATGGCATAGGAAAGACACGAAAATCAAAATTCGTGACAGACTGGTTTTGGTCTCATTCTGACTCCATAAATTTAATAAGATGTTTTCCTTTGGTTTTGATTATGGATTGCACGTACAAGACCAATCGGTATCGTATGCCAGTGTTTGAGATCAGCGGTGTGATGTCAACCAAGTTGACATTCACTGTCGGATTCTCATTTATGTCAAAAGAGACAAAAGAGAACTACATTTGGGTGTTGGAGAACGTTAATAACCTTATGGATGGGTAGGGTAAACCAAATGTGATTGTAACTGATAGGGAGTTGGGATTGATGATAGCAATTGAGTTGGTTTTCTCCACGTCCACTCACCTTCTTAGCACTTGGTACATTAATTGAGGTGTGACTACGAACACAAAGAAGTTTTCCGCACGGAATGTAGACTTCAATTTTTCCAAAGTAGGTGGAGTGTTTTGATAAGTTCGACTTTGAAGCTGTGTTCAACACAAGGATGTCGATACAGTTAGACAAGAGCTGCAGCACCCATACATACATGCTAATCTGGTCCAAATCCTCTAGCAACTGTAGAAGCTATACCGACGTCTTGGTTCCCGACTTGTCAACAAAAAGAGTGCACATAAGCATATACCACAAGTAGGCTCGGGCTGTCACTCAACTGGGGGGAACAACTATGTCTTCAAGTTGCCTTTCTTCGACGACTTAGGTTTCACACCTCATTGCTTCTTAAGCCATGATTTGTTTATTTTCAAATCTTTGTTGATGTGTTTCTCGGCCTTACCCTCTGGTACACCAAGAGCCCGAGATACTAAGTTGATTACCTCTATGGTAAATAGGGTGTCACACTCAACCACCTTTCCTATTACGGGAATTCGCAACAGCTTGCTGACATCTTCTAGTATAATAGAAATTTCACCAAGGGGAAGGTGAAATGTGTTGGTCTTCGGCTGCCATTTCTCCACGAATGCAGATATGAGGATTTTGTGTACCTTCCGTATGAGCTCTGGGTGAGTGCACTAAGCCTAGACACCCGAATGATCCTATCAAGCCCAACCGCATCTCAATGACACTTACTCAAATCCCAACTTGTCAACTAGGCACTTTGATTGATGCATCTAAGCAAGGGACGTTCCTAAAATATAAAAAATTAAATGTTTAAACTAATAGAATTATTGAAACAACGCATAGCAAAATTAATTTGTATTATAAATGGAAAAAATAAATACCTTGTTATTCTAAATGACTGCGGCGACGTGATAGTTAAAACTCTTCAATACACTCATATTTGATGGCCCGAGGAAGATTCTGTTTGAGGAACGGGGGTCTTGTGAACAGATAGTTCCCTCCCTTGCATATCCGAGGCCCGTGCTCCGGATCCCTAGTCAACGTCATTAGTTTTACGTCCTAAGCCCTTTAATTTCCTATGAAAAGTCGTCTGAGCTCTCCGGCCAGGACGGTCGCCCTTCGAGGCACGTGTATCATCTTTACTGCTAGTGGTCCTAGTATGAGCCATACTTATAAGAAAGTTACGCAAATATAACCTTAAATCAATAGACAATCATTCATAAATCAATATATAAACACATATAATTTTTTTACTTTAAAAGGGTCAGTTCGGTAGATACTAACCGAACAAACACTATCTATTTGGTTAGGAGTGACCGAGCAAATCAATTTAGTTCAGTAGTTAATGCCTAAAATGAATTGATTTACTCGGTTGGGCAATACCGAACAAAACCCATACTATCTTTATACAACAAAATATCTAATTAATCGGTAGTATACGACCGAACGAACAGTACCTTATTCGGTCACGCATAACCGAATCAAACAATGCACTAGAGTCGATCATATTTCCCACACAACCGTACACTCTAATTTGATACAAACAACAACAAAGGCATACACAACAACCAAAAGTAATTGAGTGATGTATAACAAGGTGGTTCCCTAAAGCTAAACACCCTATCTTTGTTTAGTCACCTACGATCGAGCTAAAGTCATATACTCGATTTTGTGTGACCGAACCAAAGACGAGCCCTACAATGGCACAAAAACAATCTCACACTTCCACCCATTACAAAAGCAGAGGCATACAAACAACAAACTTTAAGAATAACATTAAAAAACACAAAAATCTCACCTTACAAACATAAATTTGATGAACACTTAAATCGAAACCACCACAACCGCACAAAAAAACCTACGTGCTCGTCCACTCGTCCACGAAACAGACTTGCAGGGCTCGTGCTCGTACTCTCGTGTTACGTCGCCTCGTTTGCGTCCACAGGCTGACTGGTTTCAACATCCTAGGGCTTGTGCTCCTTCTCCTTCAATTCGATTTTCTCAAATTTCTGGTTTTGGGTTGCCCTTCCAAACACAAAAAGGCATTTTGGGAAAAATATTTCTTGGTGCCCTTAACAATCGATGGGGTGCACTTATCCTGTGGCTTCCATAAAGATTTGTGGGGTGGACATAGCCGGGCCCATGTTTTAAAGCTATGGATGTACTGGATACACATAAAGATCTGCTGCCGCGCATCGATGTGTAATCCAACAGACCACCAAACCTGTGTACATATGTGTACAATATTGCATCACAATTATTTCATTAAAAAATTTAAGAAAACACATATCGTTACAAACTTTGACCCGGTCAACTAACTCGGCCAATTGATCCATTACGCGCCAAAGTACGTATCACACCTCGCCTAGAGCGTCGACTTTGGGGTCCAAACCGACCTTGACCATTCTCTCCCTCAATTTGTACGAACAACCGATCCAACCATTTGCGTGTAGACCGATCCCAGCGTAAATTCTCTCAAGCCCGATTAAGCCGCCTTGGCGTCTCATTCGAACTGTAACAACTGTGACCCTCTCTGTTGTTGCACCTCTATAGGCCTAGTTCTCGGCTGTCCAGGTGAATTCCCTTTGTGGGTATGTTGGATTTTTTTTTTTAAGTGTGAATTCATGTTTTTGTTGGGTTTTGAGATCTGGGTGGTTGTTATTTGTGGGAGATTTTGTTGGGTGGATCATGGATGAGCTGGGGCAAAAGCCCTTTTTTGGGTCATTTTTGTTTGTTTTGAAAATTCATTTTCTTTTGTTGGATTGGTTAGCATGTTGTTTTGGATGTCATTGTTGATAGTTTTGATAGATCTAGAAACTTGAGCTACATATGATGATGTAAGTGTTCAAGAAAAATCTGTATTTCAATGGGTAGGAAGGACAAGTTTTAAGAAATTAAGCTATACATGTTATGGTTTTGTTATTTTCTGATTTCTTCTGTAAGACAAGTAAAAATGAGAATTTTTTTTTTTTTTGTGCCATGTTTATTTGATAGAATTACCAAGTGGAAGTGGAAATGGAAATTCAAGTAGAGTTTGCTTTGGTGCTTAAATGATTAGGGCTCCTTTTTGTAATTTTTTAAATTTATTATGCTTTTTGGTCTCTATGCTTATTTGAATTCTTTACAGCTAGGGTGGTAGTGCATTTTAAATTTAAGCAAGGATAATCATGTATTCATGTGCATTTTGAGAGGTTTGAGCTCATGATTTCACTTTGTAACAGTAACGAGCATCTTGTCTAATCTAATGACATATGCATTGATTTCAGCAAGCACTTTTCCACCAAGAGCTCGTTATGGTGCATCGGTCGGAAGTGAGTTGTTTCAGTTTATTGTTTGGAAGGAAGGCATCCACTGGAAATAGACATGTTGTGGAGATTGACGAAGGTAAACACAAAAGATTATGATTTTATCACAGAGAGCAGTTTATTTTGAGTCTGCAGAATCAACAAGTTATAAAATTATATTATTTGACAAGACTTTGAGAACTGATTTTTGTGATGGGTCAGCTTCCTTGTAAACCCGACTTTAATTTGTTAAAAGGACGACTATAAAATAAACTTGATTATTTCCTAAGCCAACTACGGATTATTATAAATATTTATAAAAAATTGCCAAGTACCAGACTTTAATTTCGAAATGTCTAAATTTGAAATAATACTGATGAAGTGTTTTTGTTTGAGCAAAGACTACATTTATGTACTTTGTTATAACTATAGCACTTGCTTATTCCATCTCGCCTTATTCAATGGAAATCTGGAAGTTTCTAACATATATCTATTTTAAGCAGAAGTCTCTAGTGTGAGTAATTGTACTTTGTACAATTACAAAGAATTGAGAGTAGCAACTGATGACTTCAGCTTAGCTAATAAAATTGGTGAGGGGGGCTTTGGTTGCGTATACAAGGTACAATGCTTCATGTTTTCATGTTCTTTTTGAGGATTAGACTTTGTAATCGTCACTAGTAGTTTGACAACAGTTTCGTTCCTGCTTTGGATAAATTATTTATTTGTTTGAGATGGTTGTCAATGATCAGGGAAAGCTTAGAAACGGTAATGTAGCTGCTATAAAGGTACTCTCTGCAGAATCAAGGCAAGGAGTGAGAGAATTTTTAACAGAGATAAATGTGATCTCAGATATAGAGCATGAAAACCTTGTTGAATTGTTCGGATGTTGCGTGGAAGGAAATCATAGGATTTTGGTTTATGGCTATCTTGAGAATAATAGTCTAGCACAAACTCTCTTAGGTAAATTTTAATTTCATGAATGACTTTACTTGGAGATAACTTGGTCGTCTTGAAGGTAACCAAAGTCCTTTTTCATTTAAGGTGGAGGTCATTCTAACATCCATTTTGACTGGCAAGCACGGGTAAAAATTTGCATTGGTATTGCACACGGGCTGGCTTACCTACATGAGGAGGTCCGGCCACATATAATTCATAGAGATATCAAAGCAAGCAACATACTTCTCGACAAACACCTCAATGCTAAAATCGCAGACTTTGGTCTTGCGAAGCTTATCCCACCAAACATGACTCATGTCAGTACACGTGTTGCAGGAACACTGTAAGTCGATATCTCTGATTCCTTTTTTCCCCCATTTCATCTCTTCCTCCAAGCGGGGAATAACTGCAATTGGTAGTTAGTTCCTGCAATTGGTAGTTAGTTGTTCAACTCCTTTGCCTACCTGTGAATACAAATTTGGTGAATGCTGGTGAGAATGGCCTAATATAAAGCAGAAGAGGATGAGCCTTGAAGCGAGAATGCTATCCGTGCAAAAAGTAGTCTTTATTTCTCTGTTCGTAATAGTCTAAGTTCCTGGAGAACCATCTTTGACTTTGATCTGATAAGACACTTGTTCTCTTTATTGCAGTTAATTAATGAGATAACTTTTTGACATTTATCATATGTGTTATTCTTTGTAGAGGCTATTTGGCACCTGAGTATGCAATACGTGGACAAGTGACACGAAAATCAGATATTTACAGTTTTGGTGTCCTCTTGTTGGAAATAGTAAGTGGAAGATCTAACACGAATACACGACTACCTGTTGAAGATCAGTATCTCCTTGAGAGGGTAATTTTTTTTTCCTTGCTTTTGCTTATTCAATTGGTATAGTAATCTTTGATGTTATGCATGATTCAAATCTCAGTTTGTCAAAATTCTCACGGTTGCGCCGCACACTCGTGTGCGAGCCCGTGGATCTCCTCCGCTTGCACCGATACTGTCCCCAACTTAACCACCTTCAACTCTTATAGGTGTGGGGTTTTATCTCAAAAAAGCCTCGGTACTAGTTAAGGGGAGATTATCACTTATATACTTCATTATGAAGTTTCAACTATCCAATGTGTGACTATTATTCCGGTCCACACATCTCAACACTCCACCTTGGACCGAAATCCATCCAAGGGTTTTTTCTCGACAGGCCCCAATCGAACCGTCGACTTTGATGCCATGTCAAATTCTCACGATCGCACCGCACACGCATGCTCGAGCTCGTGGATCTCCTCTGCTAACACCGATACTGTTCTAAACTTAACCACCTTCAACTCTTATAGATGTGAGTTTTATTTCAAAAGGCCTCGGTACTAGTTAAAATGAGATTATCACTTATATACTTCATTATGAAGTTTCAATTATCCAATGTGTGACTATTATTCCGATCCACATATCTCAACACAGTTTGATCACTTTTGGTGGCTCCAAATCTCAAGTGTGTTATTGCCTATGTTGCCTTCTTTGCTTTTAATCTCCTTGAACATTCTTTTTCTTGTGTGCCCCCCTTTTCTTAGTAGTTCGCATATGGAGCGGAATTTTTAATGACCGACTTAATGTCTTGATTATTTGCTGTTATCCTTCTTTAGAGCATATCAGCATTTACCCATGGAATAGAAAAGATTAAATGAACCAATGGCTTGGCTTATGCTTCAATTTACATTTCTTAAGGAAAAAGAGAAGTTCAAAACTAGAGTTGAAAACCCAATGAATGCTGCAATAGTATTTGAAAAGCGAAAGAACCTGAACCTCAATTCATGTAACTCGAGAAGAATGAGATCTTCATTCGTTCAATTGGCGAAAATGCATTAAGTTAATATTGTTGTAACTTCTAACCATGTAATGTATCATATTCCTTGGTGTTCTTTGCATTTAACATATCTTGCATTTAGCTGCTTTTGCAATAGAGTACATTGAAGATATTTCAACAATACTGCAGATGAGGCCAGCTTAAGATATAACTTCAAATGGTAAATAACTTGAACTGTTTCCATATGGTAATCCTCTAAGATTTAGTGTAATGCCTAGCTGATGGTTTTAACATAAAATAGAAATGCTGAATGCTGGGTTATATGCTGAATGTTCAATCACGGATGGTCCTGTTTGGCGCTGCTTAAAAAGGAATGGCAGGTTCGAAATGCAAACCTGAAACTTGTTTTTTAGAGTTTGTTAGGGCCATATCTAACAGCAACCAAACTTGAAGCTGGTTTCACCGAACATGTTGCATGAACATATCAATACGACAATACCACTTTTGGAAAGTGCAGAAACATTTTGACAATCACTACTGAAGAACCCGAATGTTAACTAGAACTACTGTGGTTGTGCACTGCGGCTGACTGAAATAAGCTTTCCTAGCTTCCTAGATGCTGAAGACTCAAAACTCTAGCATCCTAAGTAATTGTTGGCATTTCTTGTTAAACATTAGGATTTCGGGTCATTTTCTGTGACTAATACAAAGGCATGGTGATAACCGTGATATACATATCATTTACTTGTCGATAGAAAGCTTTTTGGTCTACCTTGGGTTGACTGTACATGCCATCAGCCAAAATTATTTCTATTGGTATTCATAATGGTATGCAAAATCTCAAGATGGCTTATCCACTCTTCTCTGCGTCTTCCTCAATGTTTTGATAGTTGAAACCACTCAATTAGGTTGTTCCTGGTTGATTGACCCCCATATTCCCCCATATAATTTCTTGTTAGGATGGGCTTCAAATTCATTGTTTTTCAGATGATTGATTAAGTAGTTTTCTGGCAACTTTATGGTTCCTAGTTTGTTTTCTTGTGCATTAGAAAGCCTAGTTGAATACTGATTTTGCTAAGGCTTAAGAGTTGCTTTGTCACATAATATTTTTTTATTGAAGGCTTTTGTAACATAATATTGGTTATGAAATCCTGGTTTCTATTTTTGCTTTCCTTGTCGACGCCCTCTAAAGCAAGTTCTCCTCTCGCAGACATGGCAATTGCATGAGCGGAATGAGCTGCTCGTGCTGGTGGATGCAGCATTGGACGGGCAGTTTGATGCCGAGGAGGCTTGCAGATTTCTCAAAATTGGTTTGTTGTGCACCCAAGACATGCCAAAGCTTCGGCCTTCTATGTCGACGGTGCTAAAGATGCTTAAAGGTGAAATCTATGTGAATGACAAGAAAATTACAAAACCTGGTCTAATCTCTGATTTCATGGACCTCAAAGTGAGAGGAGGCTCCAAAGAGAGCCTAGCACTGGGAACACATCTTACACAGTGTCGTCTGGTTCAGACAAGATGGATACCACCACCACATCAGGAAATACTACAACGATTGCTACCACGACCTCCGCCGACTTGTATGATCACAGCTATTGAACGAGGCCTTCAAAACTTGGCTTTCACTCTCACCATTTCCTTTTGGCCCTCGAGTATGCAGGCTCTTCATATTTTAATGTAAATCTTGTACAACAAATTTAATTTAATTTTTTTCATTAGTTACTCTAATCAATTTCTTGGCTTGTATATGGGTTGAGATTAAACCAAAAGGCCCCCTCTTTTCACTTTTTTTTTTTTTTTTTTTTTTTTTTTTTTTTTTTTCTTTGATATGATTTTAATTTTTCTTAGTGCATTAAAGTTGGATTAGCACATAGAAATTTTGTCTGGGCAGTGTAATTGACATTTACTGCTTTGGGGGCTTCTTTTAGATGCATCTCTGATATATATTGGTGTGATATAATTCTTCACTTTAATCCAATTTATCTGAAATAATGGTGAATTGCGAAATCCATTTAAAGAAAGAAAAGCTAACACTGTTGATGATGCAGACCGCACAGCCTTCTTTAACTTTTCTTTACTTTCTATGTACGTGGTAACTTAATTCATGAAATATTCAATTATTTGAACTACACAATTTACTCTATTTAAATGAAAGCGTGAAATATCAATTGAACTACTTTAGGACATTGCAGCAGCAACAACAGATGCAATAGCATTTAATCAGCACAACTATCACTTATCTTCTTTGATGCAGAAACATCACAATTACCTGTAAATAGCTGTAATTCATTGAAAAAGTCGAACAAATCAAGATAATGAAGGATTGGCAACTGGGTTTCCTCCCTCTTCAAGTTTGGTTACTTCAATCCTGCTCTGACGAGACGCTTTCGCTGTGTCATATGATGCATGGAGACCAAAGAAGATGTAATACACAAGCAGAGCTGCAGTCCAGTAGCCGAAACGCTCAAACGACTTCACATCAATCGAACCCAAAAGGAAAACATTTATCGCTATAGAAGCTGATGGCAACCATGGCACGAGAGGGACGCCAAACCGTTTAGGACTTCTGGCTTGTGGAACAAACATCCATAGCGCAAACGTTGATAAGAACCACACTGGAACTGTTATAGCATATGGAATCCAACCATCACTTGTAGCCCAGTAGGCAGCAGTTGCAATTGATGAACCAAGTATGATCGCAATGCAGGCCACGAGCTTGTTTCGGTTTGCATTTGTTGTTTCACCAGACACGTAGTACCTGCGGACGAGAAGAGCGATAGCAACAAGCATGAAGATGAAAAGTGTAGAGATGGAGAGTAGATTTGAGAGGATGTCAAGTTTGGTAAAGAATGCAATGACAGCAGTAGCAAAGAGCATGACCACTGTGGCATTCACTGGTGTTCCTGTTTTCTGGTTAACATTCGCCAACCATGGTGGCACCATGTGTGTCCGAGCAATGTGCGTCAGATATCTCGCCTGACCAACTGCGCTAACTAGCAGTACACTGGTCATGCCTTTCAAAGCTCCGGCGGCAACAATGTACTTCGCCCAGCCCATGCCAACGGCTTCAAAAGCAACCGAGAAGGGAGCTCGAACATCGATGTTCTTGTAAGATTGCATCAGGCAGAGAGTTATCGCCATGACACAGTATATCAATGTTGTAATTGTCATTGATCCAACAAGCCCGATAGGAATATCGCGGGCAGGGTTCTTGTCTCCTCAGCCATGGTTGAAACAGCATCAAAGCCAATGTAGGCAAAGAACAATACAGCTGCTGCTTTAAAGACTCCTCTAGGACCATAAGGGGCAAAGGGTGTGTAATTCTTGGTATCAGCCTTAGTAAGACCAGCAATGATAATGAATAAAATGACGATAATGTGAACAATCGACGCAATGTAGTTGATGCGCGAAGAGCCCTTGGTGCTCAAGACTGCGAAGAGACATACGACTATGATCACACCAACTGCAATAGGGTCAAGGTGGTTGTAGCCATCTGCGAGACTGTCAACAACAAATACAAAGTCCTCGGAGTTGTGATTGCAAAGGGTAGCAAAGTAGGATGTCCACGAGCGAGCAACAGCAGCGCCACCAATGACATACTCTAGGATAATGTTGCCAGCAGCTATGAATGCCATGAAATCACCAAGCTCCACCCTCAAGTAAGCAAATGATCCACCTAGAAATACAAACATTAGACTGTTTACTACTCGGTGTGATGGTGCACATTTCAAAACTAAATGAATTTATAGATACTTTAATTGATATTATGCCCATAGTCCATTCCTTTCCATGTTTTCTAATTTTTTGGTACCTTCATTTCGGGTTGAATCACTGAGAATACTTTCTCTAGGTCCAAACAAGAACATAAACCTTTTCTACTCATTTCGAAGATTACTGCCTGATAGTTAGAAAACTCGGTACAATACATAGAAACTGAAGAAATTTGACGATAACTTGGAATCTATTGACTAAAAAGGATCTAAAACATTTTGAAAGCACGTCAATAACAAGAGCATTAAAGCGAGACTAGTGGAAGAGTTCAATCGACATAGCCGGCCCCAACCAATTTGGAGTTAGGCATTGTTGTTTTTGTTGCTGCATTTCGAAGATTATGAAAACAAAAAGCTAACTGTAAGCCTTCAATTGAATGCAGCCTGCATGCTAGCAAATTCGATTTTCCGGGACTTGCCAAAAACTAAAAATGTGCTTGTGTGCATTGATGTTAAACTAAAATTACCTGCAACAGGAATCTCAACAGCAAACTCTGTGTAACAAAACACGGAGAGCAAGGCGGAGAGGCCAGAGACAACATAGGAGAGGACAACAGCAGGACCAGAGCTCTCTCTTGCTTCTTGTCCAGTAAGCACAAATATACCAGCACCAATCACAGCACCCATGCCGAACCATATGAGATCCCACCAATTCAAATTCTTTTCATATTATGGTGGCTTCGAGCCTTGATCTCGTTGAGCTCACTGTCATCGAGAGACCTTGTAAAAATACGATCTGTCAATCGCACACCAATCTCCATCCACGCATTTTTGTAGTTCTTCCAACTCTGGAACGACTCTTCCGGTAGGAAATCGTCCTTGCTGCAAAAGCATCCCCTCCTTTTCACTAATCCTCCTGTACTTTCTTCTCCCATTGTAAATCAATCTTTATTATTCAATGCAAAGCCTGTCAAATGAAAAGGGAAATCACAATGAATTGGTTTCTCAAACAAACTCCGAAATGATATGTCAATTGTGAGTGCAACAATACATCACATTAAGAAAATGATCCTTGAATTCTTGCTAATAAGTCTTAAGGTCCCTATGTTACATTAATTGTCTATTAGTCAATGTGATTCCTATTCAATATACACTTCAAGGATACTAATAAGTCTTTAGGTCTCTATGTAACATTAATTGTGTTACGATTTTGTTGTTGGATATATATTTTTATTACAAAACTTAATTGAAATAACCCTTTCAAATTTCAAAAAATTGTATAGAAAGGACACCGCCAGACGATGCCTAAGCAACACCTTGAAATCACTGATTTCGTTATGTGGAAAATATGTAAGAACTTAGCATTCTTTAGTACTAAGATTGCAATGTTCAAAAAGGAAAATAAAGATTGGCACATATCTCATATGTTAATACAAGCAAAAACAACTCAAAAAGTAAATTCAAAAAAAAAAAAAAAAAAAAAAAAAAAAAAACACTCAAAAGAGGCTTTAAAAAGTACAACTAGAAAGTACCCACCAAGGGCATATTGACTCGTCGACTGGTGAAACCAAAAATCTAATCAGGGAAGCGAATTTGCAACTACAGGGAGGTGCTGGCACCTACCAACACATTGTTTTCAATTCATATATGGTGTTCAAGACTCGAAACTGGTTACGCGCTAAACTTTGGCTTTTTAAATAGTGCTAACTCAAAGAGTTAATTTGATCCATGTAATCGACCCCAACTAATTTGTAATTATGACTTTGTTGCTGCTGTTATTGAAATACAAGATTTGGTTTTGAACAAAATAAAGAAAAATAAAAATATAAAATGTTAAGAGGTTCTCACAAAATTACAATAAGAAAAACAAATCCTGGTCTGGTCTTCTCTTTCAGGACTTTTTTTTTGGATAAGAAACATAATCTTTAATTCTCCATGTATTAAAAAAAAAAAAGAAAATGTTTGCATAAGTTCGATATAGCACTTGGATAGAACACGCATTTGAGTGTAGTTCGATTTTTGCGGACATGCATGCCATCCACATATTGAGGCTGTCGTTGGGATGCGATACAAGGGTGTGCCTCATTTAGGTGTCGTATCCAAGTTACAAGATGTGTATTATGCTGACGTGGCCCTTATAAGGAAACCGATTTTCCTAATCAATTTTCTTCACTAGGAAACCAATTTTCCTTGGGAAACCAAGTTTCCATTTTCAGAGAAAATAATGAGTTCCAACTTTGAAAAGAAGACCCAAAAACAACTCATGCTCCACAAAATGTTACTCATCAGTTTTTGGGCCACGCATCACGTACCCCCGTCATTCGAGGCAATCTGACACACAAACTTCCCCATAGAAAAACAAAACTTTGAATTCACCGAAACCATTACAAAAAAACACAAAAGCCCAATAAAAAAAAACGCACACAGACTATTATTCAACATATCAGAACCATAGCATCTAAAATATTAAAAAACTCTGGGAGGGCCGTGTGATATGAGGCCAGATAGTGCATGAAGGGAGATTAGTCAGTACTGTCAGAACATGAAGGGAAACCAAATAAAAAAAAAACATAGAGAAAACATAGCAAAGACATCAAATTGTACCTCTTTGATCCAATAGTCCTCCAAAAATGAGATCATAAGAGATTAGAACAGCAAAATCTGCTCCCAAAAATCGAAATCTCTCACAATCTCTCTATGCGGGTTTTTTTTTTTTTTTCGGTTCGGCCGACGAATCTAAAAGGAAAAGAGAGAGAGAGAGAGAGCAAATGTTAAAGAGAGAGATGACTTGTTCTGTTCGTTAGAACAAACGCGCATTTTTGCGCTAAATACAGAGAGACAGCACAACTCCGAAACTGTAGTGCCGGAGTACTTTCAAATCTAAATACACAAGATTCCGAATCTCGTCTCGAGATACGAGACTCGTTTAACGAGGGATCTCCACTGTCGATCTCCTCCGATTCTGTCGTCGTTCGTTGACTCGCTAGCATTTGTTTCCTCTCTCCTTCGAAAGGAAATTTTCATTCCATTATTTAAATCCTAAACCTAGAGATTTGGACCTACCGAAGAATGAGGAATATCCGACAGTAGGCGTACCATTCGGTCAAGAATTACTGTTCAAGTTTGTGAAGATTCGGGTTTCTTTCTTTTTGTCTGTTAGGATCCAGTTGGCTTGTTGCGTATCACAGCTGGAACTTTAATTTACACTACAACTATTTTTAGAAACTTTAATTGATTTTTTTTTTTGACTTTAGTGAGAGTTTTTTTTTTTTTTTTTTTTTTGATAGATATAGAGGGGATACTCCTATATATATATTTGTGTTGTGAAGTGTGGATGACCATGGATGTACACCAACATATTGTGTTGGCATGTAACTTGTAATCTCTCCAATGTACACCAACTCTTCTATGTATTGTCATGTAACTTGTAATACTCTCCAATGTACACCAACTCTTCCATGTATTGTCTATGTTGCTTGTGATGTGTTGTATGACATGGGGTGTATGTATTGCTTGTACACATTGTATGAAGTACATTTATCATCATCACCAAATGGCCTATATAAAGGGTGCCAACCTCAATGTAAAAGCACACCAAGTTGAATGAAAACTTCTCATTCCAACTATCTCATTTCTTCTCTTCTCCTTTGTAGTAGTAGTTTGTAGTAGTAGAAGTTCTTAGTCTTCTATTTCCTTCTCTAGTTCTTAGCAAGTTCTAATTCAATTTACAACAAGCAAGTTCCAATTCAATTTACAACACGTTATCAGCACGAGCTTGCTCTAGCATTAAGGAGATCTCGAAGTTCAAGAAGGCTTGTTAAGGAGAGAAAGCTATGAAGGTATAACTTTTGTTATTTAAATAAGTTCGATTTACTTCTATATTATCATGGTTGCTTCCTTTTATCTATGCATACTTTATTCGTATATTATGCATTATAGCGTCACCGATTGCGAAAGTATGCTCTGTAGTTGCGTCTTGTACGATCTTCTACATCATAAATCAAAAGTCAATATGTGACATAACTAGTTTTCTCTTAAAACTACAAACGATTAGTTATTGTTCTATTCTTGATTTTATAATACACATAATGCTATAAGTTTGAGTTGATAGTGGGTAAGCCTTGTCCCCGGTAAAGCTAAACATTGAAAGGGAGACGAGTTATCCCGTTCGAGGAGGCATGGCATTAAGCAGACTTTGTCTCGCCACCCAACCTGGAGGTTGTCCCACCAACTCATACAAATAGTACATTTGATTATTAATAAATCAAGTTGTGAACATATACTTAATCATATGTTATGTTTTTTTTTTACATAATAGAAAAGAGAAAATTATTTTATATTATATTTACTTTCAAAATATTAATCAACCATAGTTGAATTTGTTACCTTATTATAATTCTTGTCATGATAATTCTATGCAAATTTGTGTGTTATACATAATCATTCGTCAATTTCTCTTTGGAGATTTGAAAAGTGAATATTTCACTTTATATATATTTTCACCTTATTGAGTTATACATACCAAAAGGGTAATGCTCCAAAAAGCTCAAAATGAGTAATTTGGGTCTCATGCTACAAAATTTAATCATCAAATATTAATTATAATTCCACAATTTTAATTACCTCTATGTTGAGGCTATGTGGAAATATGACCGATGAGACAATAAAAGGAAGGTCACGTGGCCCGCCTCGATTTATTGTTGCAACAAATATCGAAGTGCGCACATCAATCCAATAAATATTAAGGATTGATTTCTTGTCTCATGGTATTTGAATAAAATGATGAGATATTATAAATATAATATCACTCCCGTCAATTAGTTCAAACTTCGAATTAAGAAGCATATGTTGCATATAATGATCATGATCGCAATAAATTTATGGACGTGGAAAAGGTGAAAATATCGAGGTAAAGGTCGTATTGACAATTCCACCAAAATTTGGAATAAAAGTGGTGCACCACTACAAAGGGCAAATAATTATTGACAATGAGCGCTCATAATTGTGACATTTTTTTAGTCATATATGAAAAGCTATTTTGCCTAAATATTGTCATATATATGCCTGAGTATTTTTGTGACCTTTACCATGCCTTTAAAATCAAAGGCAAAATATTATGAATATTATCATGACTCTTTTTCTGATTTGTCAAACATTATTTGTCCAGATGGATCAACAAATCATGTGTTCAAGTCATGAACTAAATAAGAGCGATATGTGTCTTGCTGATTGTGCTACAACGCACACAATTCTTAAAAACAGAGAATATTTCTCAAATTTGAACTTAGCTGATGCTAATGTTCAAACAATATCTGACATCTCCAATTTGATTAATGGCTCGGAAGAGCAAATATTATGTTGCCTGGGGAACAACAATTCATGTTGACAATGCCTTAAACTCGAAAAATCCGGAAGAAATTTACTCGTTTTAAAGATATTCGACAAAATGGATATCACATTGAAACCATGAACGAAAATAATAGAGAATTTCTCTATGTCACATTGGTTTCAAATGGGAAAAAAGAATTGTTAGAAAAATTCCCAGCTTTATCCTCTTGATTATATTTTACTCATATAAGGCATGTCGAAACGAATGTCGTCTTAAATAAGAAAATTAATGATCCAACGACATTCATTTTATGGCATGACCGGCTTGGTCATCCAGGATCATCAATGATGCGAAGAATAATTAATAATTCGCATGGACATCCTTTAAGGAGTCACAAAATATTTTCAGCTGGTGATTATAATTGTGCTAGTTGTTCTCAAGGTAAATTGATAGTTAAACCATCCCCAAGTAAAATTGTTGTGGAATCCCCAGTTTTCTTAGAACGCATTCAGGGAGACATATGTGGTCTTATTCATCCTCACTATGGACCATTCAGATATTTCATGGTTTTGATAGATGCATCAACTAGGTGGTCACATGTTTGTTTGCTTTCAACCCGCAATGTTGCATTTGCTAGACTTTTAGCACAAATCATTAAGTTAAGAGCACAATTTCTCGACAACCCAATCAAGACCATCCGTCTTGATAATGCCGGGGAATTTCAATCTCAAGCATTTAGAAATTATTGCATGTCTATAGGAATTACCATTGAACATTCTGTTCCACATGTGCATACCCAAAATGGTTTGGCAGAATCTCTTATCAAACGCATTCAATTAATTGCCAGACCTTTAATCATGAGAACTAAGTTATCAACTTCAGTTTGGGGACATGCGGTCCTTCATGCAGCATCTATCATTCGTTATAGGCCTACTGCATATCATGAACATTCCCCCATGCAACTCATTTTAGGTCAACAACCAAATATTTCACACTTGAGAATTTTTGGTTGTGTAGTGTATGTTCCTATACCACCTCCTAATAGAACTAAGATGGGTCCACAACGAAAACTTGGGATTTATGTTGGATTTAACTCATCGTCCATTATAAGATACCTTGAGCCCTTAACGGGGGATTTATTTTCTTGCACGTTTTTTGATTGTCACTTTGATGAAGCAATTTTCCCACCATTAGGGGGAGACAAGAAGCCAATTCAAAAGGAATGGCGCGAAATTGCTTGGAATGCATCAACTTTATCACATTATGATCCACACACAAATCAGTGTGAACTTGAAGTTCAAAAGATCATTCATTTGCAACAAATTGCAAATCAATTACCTGATGCATTTAATGATGCAAAACAAGTGACAAAATCACATATTCCAGCTGTAAATGCTCCCGCAAGAATTGATGTCTCTGTGCAACAAAATGCACAAGAACCAACGAAACGCTTAAAGCGTGGAAGACCAGTTGGTTCAAAGGATACAATTCCTCGAAAGAGGAAAACGGGAGTAAAAATAAATACAAATCAAAATACTCCTGAGAAAGCACAAGAATCCTTCGATAAGGGTTTGTCAGAACAAGTTGATTCTGATGAGGAACAACTTCTTCTAGAAAAAGAGGAAAAAGATGAAAATAATGAGATCTCAATAAATTATTTAAACTCTGGTAAGATTTGGGATCGAAATGAAATTGTTCTCAATGATATATTTGCTTTCAATGTGTCCTTTGAAATATGTGAAAAAATATGTGAAAATGATGGTGATCCAGAACCACGATCAGTGGACGAATGTCGAAAAAGACCTGATTGACAAAAATGGCAAGAGGCTATCCAAGCAGAGCTAAACTCGTTAAAGAAACGAGAGGTTTTTGGACCAATTGTCCAAACGCCAGATGGCGTAAAACCTGTTGGATATAAATGGGTATTTGTACGAAAGAGAAACGAAAAAAATAAAGTTACAAGGTACAAAGCAAGACTTGTAGCTCAAGGTTTCTCACAAAGACCTGGCATAGATTATGAGGAAACATATTCTCCTGTTATAGATGCAATCACATTTCGATTCTTGATAAGCCTTGCAGTCTCTGAAGGGCTTGATATGCATTTAATGGATGTCGTTATAAAGATATCCGTACGGATCCCTAGACAAAGTGAGATATATATGACAATCCACGATGGATTTGTAACATCCGATGAAATAAAATCAAAACCTCATAACATGCATTCTATAAAATTACAAAGGTCTTTGTACGGATTGAAACAATCGGACGAATGTGGTACAAACGCCTAAGTGATTATTTCTTGAAAGAAGGATATGTAAATAATCACTTTGCCCATGTGTCTTTATTAAAAGATCGTCAACAGGATTTGTGATTATTGCTGTATATGTTGATGATTTAAATATAGTGGGAAACCACGACGACATCGTTAGAACATCCGAATACTTGAAAAAGGAATTCGAGATGAAAGAACTTGGAAAAACAAGACTTTGTCTTGGTTTGCAAATTGAACATTTTTCAAGTGGAGTATTTGTCCATCAATCAAATTATATTGAAAAATTATTAAAAAGATTTTATATGGACAAGGCGCATCCATTGAGCTCTCCAATGGTTGTCAGATCACTTGAAGTGGATAAGGATCCATTTCGACCTCATGAAAGTGATGAAGAGCTACTTGGTCCAGAGGTACCATATTTAAGTGCAATTGGTGCACTTATGTATCTTGCAAATTGTACAAGACCTGACATTGCTTTTGCTGTCAACCTACTTGCAAGATACAGCTCATTACCAACTCGAAGACATTGGAATGGTGTTAAACATATTTTCCGATATCTTCGAGGAACGAGTGACATGGGTTTATTCTACTCGAGAGGGGTAAAATTGAATCTCCAAGGTTATGCTAAAGCTGGATTTTTATCTGATCCCCACAAGGCCCGTTCTCAAACGGGATATGTGTTCACATGTGGCAATACTGCTGTATCATGGAAGTCAGTAAAGCAAACTATGGTTGCTACTTCTTCCAACCATTCTGAAGTACTTGCAATTCATGAAGCAAGTCGTGAATGTGTATGGTTGAGAAATATGATTGAACATATTCAAGAATCATGTGGATTGCCTTCAATAAAAGATTCTCCAACCATATTATATGAAGATAATGCAGCATGTATTGCACAATTAAGTGAAGGATTCATAAAAGGGGACAGAACAAAACATATTTCACCAAAATTCTTTTATGCGCATGAGCTTCAGAAGAATGGTGAAATTGATGTCAAGTAAATCCGATCGAGTGATAATCTTGCTGATCTATTCACAAAAGCCTTACCAACCTCGACATTTAAAAGGCTTTCATATGGTATTGGCTTGCGTAAACTTAAAGATATTGCAAGTAAAGAAACTGAACAAGTTTCACCCATGTTCACATGAGGGAGAGTTATTGATTAATGTATTGCACTCTTTTTCCCTTAGCTATGGTTTTATCCCATTGGGTTTTCCTAGCAAGGTTTTTAATGAGGCAATCTTAACAATATTATATTTGTCTTAATATTTATGAGAATAGTGTACTCTTTTTCTTTTACTATATTTTTTCCCACAGGGTTTTTCTTAGTAAAAGTTTTAACGAGGCACAATCTCTAAGCAAGCTTCATCCAAGGGGGAGTGTTGTGAAGTGTGGATGACCATGGATGTACACCAACATATTGTGTTGGCATGTAACTTGTAATCCTCTCCAATGTACACCAACTCTTCTATGTATTGTCATGTAACTTGTAATCCTCTCCAATGTACACCAACTCTTCCATGTATTGTCTATGTTGCTTGTGATGTGTTGTATGACATGGGGTGTATGTATTGCTTGTAAACATTGTATGAAGTACATTTATCATCATCACCAAATGGCATATATAAAGGGTGCCAACCTCAATGTAAAAGCACACCAAGTTGAATGAAAACTTCTCATTCCAACTATCTCATTTCTTCTCTTCTCCTTTGTAGTAGTAGTTTGTAGTAGTAGAAGTTCTTAGTCTTCTATTTCCTTCTCTAGTTCTTAGCAAGTTCTAATTCAATTTACAACAAGCAAGTTCCAATTCAATTTACAACAATTTGTATATTATGTACAAAATATTACAAAAAAGGGCATAAGTGTGCTGTACAAAAGTGGTAAACAAAATAGGTTATACGATTTCCCTACAAATTCACCAGCCACACCAAACATGTCAAAGAAGATATAATACCAAAATTCTTTCCAACGCTGCATCTCTTGAAAATCCCTCCCTTCACAAGTAGATACGCTCCTCTGTTCCTCCCTCCAAAAGGCTATAGTGAGAGTTGAAGTCATGACATATTAAAGCTTTTCTTTTCAACGAGTGATATCTCGTCAACCAAAGATACTTTGATATTCATGTAATTTTATATATGTTATATATATATATATATATATATATATATATATATATATGAAATTAAGCTTAAATTAACACAAATCATTATATTATAAATTTATAATACAAATATCTTCGTATATATTCATGTTCAGCTTATCATTCTCACAACCAAATCATGGCATAAATATATGGAAAATAATTTTTGACATAATTTGGGTATATAGGATATACAACAGGATAAATTTTATTGGGATACGTACAGTTAGGGGTGGACATCGGTTTCTCTAAAACCGTCCAAACCACCCAAACCGTATGGTTTGGTCTGATTTTTAAAACTTGCGGTTTAGAGGCTGTGTGAAAAACTTGAAAACCGCAAAATCGCGGTTTGGTGGTGGTTTTCAATTCTGAAAAACCGCGGTTCACCAAACAAAGCCAAGGGTAATTTAGTAAATTTATTTAATTCACATTTTAAAATCTTAACCAATATAAACGACTTAACCTTAACTAATATAAACAACAGCTGTTTCATTTTTTCATCTCCATCTCAAGATCCTAAACATATTCGCCTCCACCAGTTGGGGCTATCTGTTGCTGCCTTCCACTAGTCGTCGTCACTGCCGCTTCTCACCAGTCGCCATCGCCATCTCCTGCTAGTGATCTCTCACTGCCACCTCCCACCAAACCAAACCAAACCAACCACCAAACCAACCACCAAACTGTTGTTTGCCCACCTCTACGTACAGTACATATTCCAATAAAATCTACACTGTTTGTGTATCAAATATATGTACCAAAAGTATGTATGATTTATCGTCCTAAATATATATAGGTTTCAACGCATATATGCTAAAGACACATTAACTCACACGAGTCATTCATGCGGCCTCGACCTCAAATGTTATACATCGAGATCTGTGTTAACGCCCATGATATCTCGAAGCGCACATAAACAGCTCTTGTGAACTAATGTATCTTGTGATGCAATATGTCATTGTCATTCTAGCACTATATATATTTCAATAAATCTACTTGGACTTATGAGTCCGGATTCATAAGGAGTTTTTTTAAAAATTTTGTAAATATTTAAGGGGTATCAAATGAATTTTACAAGTGATTATGATTGTTTCATTAATTGTTCGAGAATATATTTGAAATTAAAAAAAAAAATTAAGTTCGAACTCACGAGTCCAAATAGTACTATCCATATATATCTTCTTTGACTTTGTTTTTTTGTTTCTTACGTGGTATCGATCCGTACCAATTGTATGACTAATTTACGTTTAGACATTGTAGGCTCCACACAAAGATATCCTTTCAACTTAATTTTTATTCATATACTTAGAGTAATCTATCACAAGCATTGCTTGGAGAGTCAAACTTATTAATTTCAAACAAAAAATTGTCTCAATTCTATTCAAACTTATTGTACATTTGGTTCGATCAAAATATCGCATATTTTATCTCATATTTTTATTCACATTAATTTATTGACGTGAAAACAAACTTTATCTCCTTTTGGATGTACATCATCATACTGCACTGATTCAACAATATTGTCTTGTTCTCTATCAAAATTTGTGTCAACAAAGTTCTTGAAATTGTGGATATTTTTCCACTTATTTGGATTGAATGGATAATATCAAGTGTTTCATGGGTTTTTTTAAAATAAATTGCAATCAAGATGTTTTGATAGATTGTAAGTTTTAGCACTTCATAAATTATTAATTGAATAATTTTTAATTTATCAAGTTCTTGATAATAATAAAAAGTTATATATAATTTTTTTATAAGGTTCTATATATGTAATTTGTTAAGATAATGTAAACAAATGATATATTCAAATAATTTTTTTTGAAAAAAATATATTTTCAAATTTAGAAATGTATAATTTATTTGAATTTTTTTTATTTTAAGGGCAAGTGGGAGTGCAGCGTGTAAACTCTCACGTGCGCACGTTTAGAAAATAATATTAAAAAAAGTACTCAAGTGGGGATGCGCCTCGAGTCACGTGTCGACGTGGGACTGAGGTAGCGACTTAATGTGGCTAAAGGGATTTTAATGTTGTCACATTACATTAAAAAAAAGAATAAAACAAAATAATAGAATAAAATAAAATAAAAAGGGGATCGGATAGGGGTGAGGAGAAAGGCAGCGGCGGAACAGCAGCTCGACAAAATTGGCATTCTAATCTAAAATTGGAATTCCCCGCGTATACGTTACTTGTAAAACAACTCAACGATTGGCATTCTAATCTAAAATTGGATATTATTAAATAATACACACATCACGAAAAAATATCATACCTCGGTGTCTCCACCCGAGATTCGGACATACGTATTCCGACGAATGGATCCCATATAAGACCTTGACCTGACACGTGACATAAGTCAAAATTTTGGGCCGTTACAGTCTTTCCGATAAATTAGAATTTTGTCCTCGAAATTGACGCAATTCTCAAAGGAAGATAGTGTGTTATGAATGAGACCCAACGCCATACCCGCCCAAGGCCATACTCGCCCAAGGCCATACCCCCATCTTACTCTGTAGGGCTGGGCTCCTCCGCGACAAGCTGGGCTTATCCGTGACGAGCTGGGCTCTCCTCTGAGACCTCCAAGCAAAGAACACACCATCTGTCTCCTCCCATCAATATATGCCAAGGCAACATCCTCACAACATATATTGGAATACAAATGAACGAATTAGTCCCACGATCCACCGTCAATAACATACTCATATCCATAGTATGTATGCGAGAATATAAATCAATTTCTCTAACTGTCTGCTAGTCTCTGATCGAGTGAGTCTCAACTCAACACGTACCCTCTATCAGGTTAAGATGGATAGTAGTCGGACCTGACGTGGCAATAGCATGAATATATTCCTAGCTCACCTGTACCTGGCTATCCACATGCCCATACAGGTACGTTGAAATCCTGATCCAAATGGAATATGTCCATGTCCTTGTCCCTGTGCATGACTAGATCACTGTCCCTGCCAATGCACTCGACTGGATCTCTGACCCTGTCTCTGGCCACTGCCTCTGCCATCAACCATCTGATGGCACTTATGTCAAGGATCTGACAGTGCTGGTTGTTGTAATGCACTAGCGTAACTCTGCGCTGGACCATCAAACATTGGCGACATATACGCCACATATGCTTTGCCACGACCGTCTAACCGACTGGTACTCCGATGCGTGTGCTCTTACGCTCTCACTAGCCATAACCTTCTTATAGGCCTCCTGTAGATCGTGTATAAAGTAGTAAGCCTTGTCAGCGTCAGTATCGACTGCACCCTAACCTACTTCATCAAGCATATATATCGATTCATATAAGTTCTCTTCAGATTACGAACTGTAGGAGGAATGTACTTCCCCATCCTTGAGCTCAACCCAAATCCTTAAGCGTCCACATCGACGCCACCGTAGTGCACAACCAGACATCGGCCTCGCCGAACAACGAAGCTGATGAGATGCTCGACCTTATATGATCTGGTGTGGCCAAGATGTTATGAATCTTTGCTACTCCGAGATCCGTACCACCGTGAAACTTTTTCGGGTGATGTCGCTGAAGCTGCGAGATTGCCTCGCCTTAGTCGTCACTCTAGCTCCCGTATCAGTCGGCATGCTCAGCATCTCATGTAAGTACGAGTTCAATCTGAACCTATGCCTCTCGGCAACTGTAGGCCCCTGCCTGAGTAGGCCCTGCTGAACTGGAGATGTTTCAGGTGGGTTGTGAACTGTAAAAACACACCTAGCCTGAATAGAGTCCTATCTCTTCAAATTCTCTCTCGATTAACCCGTTCATTCGAACGCATATGCACTACTTGCACGAAAATTTCCTTTCAGTACGTTTACTAACCCATCTGAACAAATTTTAGCATATGAGAATTCTTGAGATATACAATCTCATAAGATTTATACTTAGGTGGCCATTAAGTCTTAGAACGATTTGCGGACTCTACCTCAACTCGTAACATTTAATTCATTTACAAGTCCCTAAAGGTGGTGGCCGACTTCACCAACCCTGAGACGATAAATGCATAGTGTCACTAAAGTGGAGTTACTTGGGCTTCTGATTCAACACTACTACTCCAAAGCTTTCGTCAAAGCTAAGGAGTCCGTACATGGTGTAATCGTTAGCTCTCAAGTCATCTCAACACTCTGCTCCCTTAGAGTCTGCTTTTCTCACAAATCTTCATCCTTTTATTTAACTTTACTTTCCTATGTCCTCCTATTCAGATTTTTCTTATAGGGACGTATTCATAGGCAAAGTAATCAATTTCTCTGAATCTGATAAATTTATCGTCAATTTTTTTTTAATTTTACTCATTATGTCTCACCTGATACACAAGAGTAAATACGACTATAAAAGTAGTTATATCATATTCTATCGATAGTAGTATAATACAACACATCAAATATCCCATATAGTTCAAATTTTAATTTCCCCAACTCTCGTCACTTCAACACATCAAATATCTCATATAGTTCAAATTTTAATTTCCCCAACTCTCCTCATTTCCCAACGAAGACTTAAGTCAGGATCATAGGGTTCCACTCTAAGTTCCAACCATTCGTGACTTCCACTGGTTTGCGTCTCCATGGCTTGTGATTTAAATCAAGAATCGAGTATTTATAACTTCGGCTCTGATACCAACTATGACGGCCCCAATTTTTCACAAACTGGGCCCCGCTCAATTTAAGCCCACGTGGACCCCCGAGTAGTCTCGCAAGGTCAACGCAGACCTAGTCAGCGTTCCAATCCATCATTATCAGTAAATTCAAAAGTTTTAGGTTGAGATATTCGTATTTTTCAAGTTTTACAATTTAGTGGAAGCAATTACTACAAATAACTCAACAATAATGTTAAAAGAGTTGGACAACATAAATGTGGAACCCTGCATAATCGTCATCTAAGGAGAGTAAATAAAAGTTATACAAAATTTTCACCTAGCTATGGAGCCTTCCCCTTTGCTGGACTGTAGATCTGCACTCAGTCAAACCCAAACATGACGAGCACAGGTAAGTAATGCCAGTATGACATATACAACATTTTAAAATACAACTAGAACAATCGAATTCATGCAATTAGAAAGAAATGAACACGTAACGCATGAATATAAAAGACTGTAAAAAAATCAATCGATGAGTGAGACCAAATAACAATGAGTCCCGACCAAAAGGTCGTTGAGTCGCGGCAACAAAAAAAACCCAGGAGACTCGGGTTTAGGACGAGACCCCAGCCTCCCAGCTCTAACCCTTGCGACTAAGAGATATCCACAGACCCGGATAAGAGCCCTTAACGTACACTTAATTGGGAGATATCGACGGCGTCTAGATAAGAGCTTATATCGCAAATAAACAATACCATGACTCACTTGCCAATGGCCCACTCCACGCAAAAGCACTTTCAAGGATACTATCAAAGCAATGAATAACAATATCAAAGAAATGAAATTACTCTACAGTTCCTCACTGGTTTACTTACCTCGAGAATGTCCCCCTCACACCTCGATATGCGCACCCGACACCAGACTATACCTCATAAGTCTCTGATGTCCATTTATACCATTTACGTTACTTACATCATTCACATCAATACATTCGCGATTAAAACCGCAAATTTCATAATAAAGGCAACGAAATGCGCAAGATGGTGTAGGACCTCTCACCATGGCTTACGCCTCTCGTCTCCTTCGCGAGCAACTCATTGCGTCATCAAGCTTCATCGAATCGCACCCCTCGTCGAGGAGCGATTGATCCGACCAAGCGTCACCGCGTAGTTGCTCCGCGCCGTTGCCGCAACCTCGTAGCAGTCGCGTCGACGCCGCTGCCGCGCTGACCCGCTGTCGGTCGCCGACGTTGCCGCCGTTGGTCGCCACCGCTGCCGCTACAACGCTTGCTTGCTGCCATTGTTGAGACACCCCGCATGTTGTTGGTGCTACCGATCGTTGCCATTGCCGGAGTCGCGCCGCAGCTGCACTGCTGCCGTCCAGCTCCACCGTCGGCGCCACGCCGCTGTAATGTCGTCGTCTCTCTACGTCGCTGCACTTCCTGGCGTTGCGCAACTGCACCGCGAGCCGCTGTCTGCACTACCTCGTCGGCGTCCCGATCTGTCGATCTCCGCGTCGGAGCTGCTGTGCCGCCGCTGCCTTTCTCCTCACCCCTATCTGATCCCCTTTTTATTTTATTTTATTTTATTAGTTTGTTTTATTCTTTTTTTAATGTAATGTGACCACATTAAAATCCCTTTAGCCACATTAAGCCGCTACATCGGTCCCACGTCGACACGCGACTCAATGAGCGTCCCCATTCGTATTTTGGCTCACCGAATTCCCCGCATATATGTTACTCGTAAAACAACTCAACGATTGGCATTCTAATCTCAAATTGTGAATTATTAAATAATACACACATCACGAAAAACATCATACCTCGCTGTCTCCACCCGAGATTCGAACATACGTTTTCCGACAAATGGATCCCACATACGACCCTGACTTGGCACGTGACACAAGTCAAATTTTTGGGTCGTTACAAATTGTCTCCGCTTTTGGTGATAATTGCAGGAATAATCTCCGAGCTCGAGAACATTGATGTGCTGCATACATAAGTTATTTGGTGTATCTATATCACTTGAATTATATTTTATAAATGGGTGTTTGGGTTGAGAGATACATGTATTTCCTCTCGTCACTATGATTTGTACGTTGTGTATGTTGCACGGGGTTTTTGCATACTAGCTTCCACACCTAAAACTTATTGTGTGCTTAATTTATTTGTTATAGCGTTTTCACAGCATTGAAATTCCACTGCATGTGGTTTTTAATATATATACTTTGTAGTGCGGACTATCAGGTACTGAAGACCTGTTTGTCAGGCGACTAGGTTTTTATTAACTCCAATATGGTTTACGGAGGGTTAATGGAGGCCTAGTTCAGAGCAGTTTCCAATTTGTAGGGTTGGGGCCGTCACAGTTGGTATCAGAGCCTAAGGTTTTGACTTTAGCTTTTGATGAGCCTACAACCATATTAGTTTACGAACACAAATTTGTAGAGTTAGGAACACCAACGAACTTAATGTAGAAACCCTATGAACCTAACTTAGAGACTTAGTTGGGAAGCGAGCGAAGGTGAGGCTGGGGAAGTTGTGAATGAACATGATTATATGCTATTTGACTGTATGAATTATATAATATCAATAGATATATGATATAACTATTTTTATAGCCGTATTCACTCTTGTGTTTCACGTGAGGTACGGTGAGTAAATTGGAAGAGATAGACAATAGATTTATCATACTCAAGGAAATTGATAATAAAAAAAGATTGATGGTGATGATTAATCCTTGGATATAAATAAAGCATGTAGATACCAAAGTATGAAAAAAAGGGTAATGGATTTCAAGATGTTGAGTCGAAACTTGTTATGAGATCAAGTCAGAAATGAAAACTAGCAAAGAACGTAAAGTTTGATGATTTTAAGTTGTCAAATCTTGAAAAAAAAAATCGTGACGCTAGTGAACCTTAAGTTATTCACTATTATCTTCTCAATTTAATGACTATCTTAGGCATGTAAATGTGAGAAAAAACTTGTTGAACGAAAGATGTATAGCATAAAGTTATGCATACCTTGGTTAGTGTGTCAACAGTCCTACTTTATTATTTATCCATGAGATGTAAATTGGTTTAGGCTTGACCCTAAGATGATCTAACCTAAACTAGTGATACAAGATTTTAAAAAAAAATTAAAAGGAGGGAGTATCGGGTGCATATATCGAGGCGTGCGGGTATCGAGTGCGCATATCGAGGCATGAGCAGGACATTCTCGAGGTAAGTAAACCAGTGAGGAACTGTACAGTAATTTCATTGCTTTGATATTGTTATTCATTGCTTGGATAGTATCCTTAAAAGTGCTATCGCGTAGAGCGGTCCATTGGCAAGTGAGTCATGGTACTGTTTATCTGCGATATGAGCTTTTATCTGGACGCCGTCGATATCTCCCAATTGAGTGTACGTTAAGGGCTCTTATCCGGGTCTGTGGATATCTCATAGTCGCAAGAGTTAGAGCTGAGAGGCTGGGGTCTCGTCCTAAACCCGAGTCTCCTGGGTTTTTTTTTTGTTGCTGCGACTCAACGACCTTTTGGTCGGGACTCCTTGTTATTTGGCCTCACTCATCGATTGATTGGTTTACAATTTTTTATGTTCATGGGTTACCTGTTCATTTCTTTCTAATTGCATGAATTCAACTGTTCTAGTTGTATTTTGAAATGTTGTATATGTCCTACTGGCATTACTTACCTGTGCTCGTCATGTTCGGGTTTGACTGAGTGCAGATCTACAGTCCAGCAAGGGGAAGGCTCTATAGCTAGGTGAAATTTTTGTATAACTTTTATTTATTCTCCTCTGATGACGATTATGTAGGGTTCCACATTTAGGTTGTGTAACTTTTTTAACATTATTGTTGAGTTATTTGTAGTAATTGCTTCCGCTAAATTGTAAAACTTGAAAAACACGAATAACTCGACTTAAAACTTTTGAATTTACTGATAATGATGTATTAGAAGGTTGACTAGGTTTGTGTTGACCTTACGAGACTGCTCGGGGGTCCACGTGGGCTTAGGCCGGACGGGGCCCAGTTTGTGGAAAATTGGGGCCGTCACATAATTCCAGTGAGTAAATCCAGAAGAAGTTCAACAGTAATTCAGATTAAACAATAAATAAGTCTATAAATCATGCATGAAAGGAAAAGAAGCTAAAAAGAACATTAAAGTGCATGATAAACATAATACAATGGTCAACGGTAGAGATCAAGTGACCCGGAAGCAAATGATAGACATCTAAGTGGTCTTGACACTCTACACGTGGGCTCAAAGTCGCTTGATGTGACGGCCTGAATTTAATTCACCATTATTAATGATGTGGTTGCAGACGTGGCTGATAGCTCAGACGCTCATGAGACCCGCGTTAGGCTAATGCACGCCTAGAGCTAGGTAAATAGTTATTTTATGTGTTGAATTATCTAATTTATGATGTTTACGTTGAAATAGAGTAAATCGAATATTAATGTGTGTAATTATATTACATTTGATGTGTGAGACTGTGTATTAAGTATTCATCTCGAAATGCGTGTCGGCACGGGTACCGAGTAGGCTAAAAGACAAATAATAGTCCGGGGGAAATAATACACACATGAAATGAATAAAATGGGTTAAATAATTAAAACGTAATGTATATTTGGTGGTTAGGGACATGGTAGTACGCGTAGGTCGCGGTCTGGGACGCGAAACCAAGCGTCGAAACACCCGAAATATCACTTTTTGGGTTAAAGACAAGGGCAAGTGTGCCATTGGTGTCATTTTCGGAGTCATTAAAGGCTGGAAATGGAGCAAATGGAGTTCAATAGATTGCCTAGAGATGCATAAGTGAGAAGAGATGCAAATGGGACTATAAAAGTCAAAAATTGACTTATTCCACCAATTTTCTCTCTTTATCATAAATCCAAAAATTGAACAAAAAGAAACAAGGGTTTTGGGGTTTCAATTTGATTATTAGAGGAGCTTGGAGTGGTGGAATCATCAAAGCAAGGTAAGATTCACAAACACCTCAACTTTCTTTATCTTTTGATCACAATTTTTGAGGTGTTGGTGTGAATCCAATACAGATTGTTAAGTGGTTGTTAAGTAGTTATTTTAGTGGGTTTTAAATGTTATGAAGTTCAGTGGTTTGTGTTGTTTGTGTTGTGGTTTTTGTTGTTGTTGGTAGTGATGTTTGGAACCCATAATTTTCAGCAAAACTGTTGTCTAGAACGCGATTAGCGTATATAGCTGCCTGGGAATCTAGCGCACTAATTCCCAGATCCAGCGCACTAGATATTGCAGATTTAAGAATATTTTTTCTAAGTGACATAAAATACATCTAATTGACTAATAATCAATTATAAATTGAAATATGTCATTTCAGGCGGTAATTTTGATATATGAGATTAGATGGAGCCGGACCTGGGGTTATTTACGGGACATGGAGTGCGGTTTGAGATGTGTAGTATCACAACTGAAATTTCTTGAGCAGTATTTTATTTTGCTTTTGAATTCATATTATGCCTTTTAATATTCTATTCTTGGTGTGATTTAATGGACATACATTGAGGCTCTCCCTCTGTGCCATTTCTATGTGTATATCCACTAGGTCGTAGCACGTGTGTTAGGGATCTCTGTGAATAGGTCGACCCGAGAGTCGCGTCAGGGCACGCGTGGGTGCGTCGTTGGTTCCACGCTGACCACTTAGCGGATCCAGATACTAGCCTTGCTTAAGTGCTACTCGTTGGCAGTAGTATGTGGGGAGTCCGAAGTATGGCGCTAGACCGACCCTAGGCTTTAGGAACACACTTTGAGCTTGCCTATTATTTATCCATGTGATGAGCACAGTTGTCTGTATTTATTTTCGCATGTTTATTTAATAGTTTTGTTTAAATTTCAATATTTACTTTCCATATTGCTCACTTAATTTCCTTGGGATTACTCACTATGGACTCGTCATCTGCCTTTTTGTGATGACTCGAGTGCAAATCCTAGTACGAGTCGTGGCAAGGGAAAGTTACCGTAATACCTGTGATTCAGATATATTGAGCCAGGCTTGTACGTTTGTATTATATATACTTTGTTTTTATTTTGGGGATTTAGGATTGTGAGACCTTTCAGGACTCTATACTTTTGATATTTGATACATTAAGGTGCATTTTTGGTCTATGATAATATATGAGTTTTCTACACTAGGTATCAGGGTTAAATGCCTGACTAGAATGTTTAATATTTTGATTGTCATGATAAAAGACTTCAGCTGTGGTTTATTATGGTTTAAAATGATCTTAACAGATGACTTGAGACCAGTAACAATTTAAACAATAAATTGTTATTTAATGAGGTTAATAATGATTCAATGATGGATGAGATAGCATGTGGGACACAGTTGGTGCTGGTAGGCCAGGTTGTGGGCCCGCATTGGCCCACGTGGAAGTCCATTTGAAAAATGGGTTGTTACACTTAACTACGAGTAAGTGTCAAATACTGGTACGATGGGACCAAGTCCGCTTCAATCACACCTAATCCGTTTGGTATGGTCGGCTCACTTAAGCTGCAACCCAAGAAAACATTCCAAAGGGAGCCACAGACACAACTGAATGCTCAACCGCAATGGAATCATTAAAGTCCTGTGAGGAGCCACGACACCTGACGGGTGCTCACTCAGAGAATTCAGTATTGTCTAGAAACCACCAACTCGGATGCTCAACCCACGAGTAAACAACGACTCAACTCGACCACTTAGACCCTAAGTCACTTAGTAGGGAAGTAGAGTCCAACAATATGTATCATTTCCATCAAAATATGCAAGGAAAGGAAAAGAATTAATATTGAGTTTCTTACTGGTTTACTTACTTGAAAATGCATAAAAATCCAAGAAGATATGGTTCACATACTCCTCGAATCGTGCATACTCGACACTTGTTCCTTATATCTCAAGTTGTCACGCGTATCAATTTATAGTAAAAGTCTAAATCCAACTATTGACAAAGTTCGTTAATTATATTATATTTCTTTTTATTTTCTTGCAAATACACAATCACGTTTGGGCATCATCACATTAGTCCTCACTACTCCGATTTCTTCAAACTTAGTTTTATTTTAGCTAATTCTTTTTTTAATACATAAACGACAAGATTTGTCGCGTTGCCCATTACAAAATCATAGTCCGCACTTCTAACTTTTCATAGACTCCAATAAAAAAAAATCAAAATCACTTAGAGTCACTTGGTTGATGTGTCCCAACCAAGCATAAGAAATAAGAGTTTGATTTACAAATAGAAGGTCAATAGAGAGCATTATATGAACCTTACATTAAAATGAGATTTTAGTTCATTTTTTTTTGAAATCTAATCAAACATGGCAATTAAGAGTTAAACTAATTCAAAACCAAGCTCCAAATTCATTAGAGAGATTTTAAACCATGAAACAAAGGATTTAATCAAATCCAAATAAGCATTCAAATTTTGGATTTAAATTTAAACAAACGAATAAGCTCGGATTGGTCTAAAAATCGTAAAGAGCAAATGAAACTCATTATGCAAATTAAAAATTTAGGAAATTAACTAAGAACCATCCTAACTGCCAAATTTTGATAATATTCATGAAGGAAGTGTTTAACTTACTTAAAAATGACTCAATTTCTTTTATCCCTTAATATTGGACTAGTAATTTAACAAATGGACACGAGGAGTTTTCTTGGTAGAGACATTTCATCAAATACTTAATACAATGTATAGCTCTACTTTCACTCTAATCATTTTTAAACTAATAGAGTACCTTATAAAAACCACAACCTAATCTCCTCGATCACATACTCTATTTCGAAATATTAAATATCTAATTTTACTAAAAAACATCAATCTTGAAATATAAATCAAAACCTATAGTATATAGATCATTACCCAAATTTTAGATTTGACTTGGATTTAAATTTTTAAATGTGGTTTTGAGGCTCACCGTGACCTTCAATGGAGGTCTAAACTCCAAAATCCCTTTGAAGAATGAAGTCTTCTACTTCTACCATTCTCTTCTTTTTTCTTTCTCTTTTGCGAGCAAGCAACGCCATGTCAGAGTTGTTGTCTCCGTCGCGCTGCTAGTCGTCATTTGTGGAACCGCTCCGCCGTCTGCCATCTATCCCCGCCGGATCCCCGGACGCCCTTGCCGCTAGACTCCAGGCTTGCTGGAGCTACCGTCCGCGCGTCTCCATGTTGTCCACACTGTCCGCGTCCTCCACGTCGTTAGCGCCATACACGCTTCCACACCGTCCACGTCCTCCGTGCCTCCACGCCGTTCTCTATCGGGCTACTCCCTCGCCGGAGCTCTTATCAGCCGCCGCCGCCTCTCTCTATGTGTGTGTATGTTGTATTGTAGCTAGAGTTTTTGTGTCCTAACTTAAAATTAGGGGTTTATCCCATTTTTATTTAGTTGAGTGAAGAATTTGGGTTAGGACCCAACTTATTTGAGTTCTCTTTGTCTACACATTGTAACACTCCAAACTTGGCATGCATTATACACAAACCCTAGCCTTGTCCTCATTTAGCCAATTTAAATAAATTGGTGGTTCAAAGTCTTGTCGTCGTGTGCACACATAGTTTAAATTAAGTCACGCCAACTCGCGGTATCATATAGTACTTGCAGTATTATGCCAGACAAAAATTAAAATCACTTTATTTATTTAATTTTTGAATACTTCGACTTACCCCACGATTGGGCATTTAACCACTAATAACCTGTAATTAGCCATTAATTAGTGAACTAAAAATAGAGGTCATTACAACCATATTATTGAAAGCTTGTGATAAGAATGGGTTTCGCTCTAGTGCCTGAAATAATATTCCAAATCTCTCGTGTGTTCTTTGTTGCTTGTGTAAACTGAGATGGCTAGAAGTCATTTATCTTTTCAACTTAATCGCTCTTTTTATTTTATGTATTCTGTTTATAAATATACTGTTCTACACATTTATCTCCACTCTGAAATTTGGATATAGTTAGGATTTAGTAACAAAATAGAGAATCCACTTATTTTTATGCAAGAAACTTTTCCCGCATCAGACACTGTTAGATTTCTAAAGTTTAATTAGATCGGAAGTTTCTTCATTATTTGTGACAATTCTTTACTTGGGCGGTTGGAATATTTCTCTTCCATACACATTCATTCCTGAGCTTATCGGAATAAATGAAGTGGGTGGAGTCTTTGGAATGACAATTGGTATATTTATTACATTAGCCAATAAGGAGGAAAAAAGATTGGGTCAAAAGAAAATGCCATTTTGGAGTAATTTTATCAACAATTTGCTTGTGAGGGCGGGGATTCGTTATTTTCTGAGTGCTTATGTAAAGAATTACAAAAGAATTTTTTTAACAAAGATGTGATTTTGGAAGGATTGGTCGATGAAATATTAATTGGAGACTGAATCTTGATATACCTAAGGACATTACATTTTCGTTACCGCGGAATATATTAACAATTGTAGATCATTTGATCAGAATGAAATTTGGAATGGGTACCTCTTTAGTCCCATATTTAGTGATTCCCGAGTTGTTTCTTTTGTATCAGGGATCGTCGAAATAAGCAAGAATATTATTTCTACGAAAAATCTCATTTATGGGTATTTCTATCGAAATACCTGAACGAGGTATTATTTCTTTCTCTTGTTCTTGATTAGACCGAAATGGAATGATGAATCTATTTCTTCACCTCTTTGCCAATAAATCAGAATCCTTGTAAGGAAATGAAAGATATATAAAATTACAATGACCCTTGCATATGATTTGATCAAATCCTGAAGAATTAAGAATTCTCCCTGCCTTTTCACTGGAAGGATCCAAACTAAACAACTTATGTCTCACTTGATCATCAATCACTGAAAGGTTAGAAATATAGCTTCGTTTGCAGAAAGAGAATGAACATTCATTTGATCTTGATCCTTGTGGAGCAAAAAAAAAGACTACACTGGATGTGTAAGGACTTCCTGATAATTTCTGTAATTGACTTGTTAAGTAGGACTTTTATCATCACAAAGAGAAACAAAAAGGAACATGTCACGTCGATGGATTATAGATAGAATCATACTTCTAAGCAATACCTACCCCAGACAGAAAATAGATCTCTGATCCATCATAAAAAGATATAAAAGAAAAACATTTTTCTTTATGATCTTATCTATGTATTGTGACACATAGTCATAGTAAGAAAGCGATCTTAATTCAATTCGGTAGAACTTGGGTCTTTAAAACCCAATGTCATAGGTTCAAATCCTACAGAGCGTGATTTCAGCCTTCTTAGATCAAGCTATAATGAAATAACTTTATTTTACTAACTTGAACAACAACCCGAACCAAAATTTGACCTCCCTTTTTTAATCTACAGGAGGTCAATAAAAAAAAAAAAAAGATGTTACGATGTTACTTAATTAACATTAAATGTCCAGCTGATTACCACGTCTGTATTGTAAATAAGTAGTTATGAATAATTCAGCGCCCAAATAGCAAACAAGCCAACCATAAATTTTTCGAATTGAAAATTTTCATATTAATATAAATACCTCAAAATAAAAATAGATATAATCGTACTTCATGCTTCAAATATTGGTTGATGGTTCAATTAATCTTTTTTAGGCGATATAGAAGATATCTCGATCCGGGGAGACAACAGAGAAATTTCATATGACCCAATATATCTGACAAGTCACTCTATAAGTCAATCCAAGTTGCATAATTCGAATAACATATATGGTCTATTCGTATATTTGCGTAACAGGTCTGTAAAGGTCTGTAAAGAGCATATATATTTGGAATTTGGAATGTATATATAATAGGGTCACATTGGTGTATGATGGTACTGTAGCATTAGTTGTGATACATTGCATTATATAGGTTGAGTGAGTTGATCAGTTAGTTAAGATCTATTACTCACACTGTATAAGCGAGTAAAGGTTGTAAAAACATTGAATCTTAATAAGAAAGCAGACTGACGTTTTTTTTTTTTTTTTTCTTATGAAAAAACTATATTCATATAAAAAAATTTGTTACTCAAACAGTTTTTACTAGTAATTTATGATTCCTACTTAAATAAAAAGACTCGATTACCTTTACCGCCAACATCAATGCAAGGATCACCACTTCTTCTCCACCACTTCCATAGCCACTGCCAACCGCCTCTGAATGCCTCCGCTGACCACCAGATCTGCCATCCTCCGGGAGAGGAAATCGCAAGATATAGGGCTATGTATTCTCAGAAGAAGACGAGTATGGAACCGAAAAGGGTCAATTTTGGTTCCAAAAGTAGGGGTGTTAGTGTGAGTGGTGTTTCTTTAGATAAAGATAGGATTTTGAAGGTGTCTTGGAGTGGGAAGTGGAGAGGAGTACAGTGTTGAGAGGTTGAAGAAGATATTTGGGGCTTTCGGTGAAGTTGTTGTCGTTCAATCCAAGAAGAAGAAGAGAACCAGTAATGCTCTTGTTGTTATGGCGACGAAAGACGACACTGTGAGTGATTCAAGTTTAAATTCTCGTTCTTTACATCAGATTGATTGATTAAATTATTTCACATTGTTGTTTGTTTAGTGTTAATTTGATTGATTTTTTATTCTTTCAGGTTGTAGCCATAGGGAGTGTATGCGGAGACGTGTCGAATCCTCTCATTGTTTTGTCTATGAGAACCGCGCTGATTGGGTTCCTAAAGTGGGGGGGTGGCTGGCCGGGAGACTGGAGGAGAGTGGTCCATAGTGGTGGGGTGATGCCGGAGGTGTTGTCGTTGGCCGGTGGTCACAGCGGTATTGGCTGCAACTGTAGTCACGGAATCGACGGTGAAATAAGGGGTGGATTGAAGAAGAAAATAATAAATTTATATAAAGGGTATTTAAATTATTTTAATTGTTCGAGTCCAGAATTTCTTTTTTTTTTTTTTTTTTTTTTTTTTTTTTTTTTTTTTTTGAAGATGTTGAACAATTATCGAGACCCGATTATGTGCGGACTTCAATTTTTGCGACCCCTGTAGCTTCACGTATTAATTAATCAACATACATTTGATTCAAAAAAACAAAAATTAATCAATATACATCAACAACTCCGCATCTCGCTCAAACTTGCTCATGTACCGACCAAACAGACACACCTCGAGATCCACACTCCCTCCCCCTTCCCTCCCGGGATACCCCGACACCTTCCCATCAAACTTGTTCCCGTACCCGCTCCTCGCCGCCACCGGCCGCCCCCAATACCCGAAATCATTTCCATACACGTCGAACCGCGGCGAGCTCCCCATCATCACCATCGGAGCATCACAAAACAAACTACTCACTCTATACACTAATGACTTCTTCACCAACTCATCCAAAAATTCTCTCACCTTCTCGTCCTTCTGCCCCGCCACCGTCTCGTTCAGCGCCCTCGCCGCCCACCCAATCCCCCTCTCAAGCAATTCCCCTGCCTCAGCGGGAGTCCCCGCCGCTTGGATGCAATTGCCAAAGTAGCTCTCCGGCCATGCTGGCCTCATTCTCGATCGACAATTCATTGCTAGCCTACAAATTGTTTTTTGGTCATGTGGGAGGTCACGTGCCCGCGTGATTGCTCGCCAGATCAATGCAGATAACGCTTGAAAGGACGAAATATTGTTGGTGTTGGCTTCCAAGTTGGCTTTGGCTTTGAGGGCCGCGATGGACTTAGCCGAAAAGTGTACCATTTTTTCTCGAAGTGGTTCGGGTGGGCTGTACCGTTCGATGAACTCCTCCTGATGCGTGTACGGGAGGTTAACGTGAGTCAACGAGTCATCGTTCCGGTAACTTTTAATCATGGCCATTCGATTGTTAATTGGTTCACGAAAGATCATCGAATTGATACTTCTTAATCTCGAAATCTCGGCCCAAGAGTTGAAAAAATTCCAGTACGATGTGCCGTCACCCAAGACGTGATTAAACGAGCACCCGACAAAAACTCCGTCGATTAGTTCCGTGATCTGCACGATTAGCAAGGGAAGATCGTGACCGTCGTGATTGACGACCGGCTCGATCAACGGAAAGAAGGACTTGAAGATCGGGTGGACGTCCCCGTCACTTGTGTTGAGGAGATCCGAGACTTTGGCATCAGCGACAGCGTGGATGAACTCGGCGCCTCGGGATGCGTGGCTACTGCAATCAAGGAAGACGTGGTAGTAGGGGTGTGTTTTAGTGGCGAGACGGCCTGCGAGAGGGTAGAAGAGAGAGAGGGTGAGAGAGAGGGAGTGCTTGAGTTCATCGATGATTGTGTTGATGTGCTTGATATGTGGTTGTGATGATGTGGTGGAGAAGAGGAGGCCCTTTTGGATGTAGTGCACGGAGAGCATAACAACGTCCCACGGGGTCAGGTAGTCGGTGTTGGGGAGCTGTGAGCCGTCCGATGAGGATGGGGTGATTGTGGTCTTCGAGATGCAGTGAACTAGTACTGATGACTGATCTTCCATAGCTTAAGTAACTAATGATCGTCACAGATGAGGCTCTCTACTCTCTAGCTAGCAAGCTAGGGGAGCCTTCAATTTAATAAGGACTGGAGTAGGTTGTTGTTCAGGAATATTTCAAGGGACACGGGGCCCTAAAGTCATGATGCCATTTGTCGCTTCACATTTGCGTTACTGAATCAAGCATGCAGGAGACGTATCTCTATGTTTGACGAGAAATCGGTAGCGTTATTTGATTCATGCGGTATGTAGAGTCGGATTTATATTTGAAGGCCGCTAAGGGCACCCCACCATTTCATGAAGGCACCCAAAGTTTTTGTAAAAATTTTAGCAAAAGTGGAAAAAACTATTTTGCCCTTGTATATATAGTGATTCAAACCCCACAAATAATTTTGACAAAGAAAAAAAGGCACCCCACCACAAGGTTGAACCGCAAAGTCACATTGTATTTGGCGAGCGTTGATCGATTATTGCGGATTGACATCATTCGACAACGAGGTAACAATGTTTGACAACCATATTCGTGTTTTTTTAGAACTGTTGAGTTGTGTATAACTGTGAAAATGATGATTTGTTTGTCAACGTAGGGTTTGGTAATTTCTTCAAATCCGAACTTGCCTCCACTATATAATGGAAGATTGTATCGCTTCGGTGGCAGAGGAGGTCGTACTTGAGGTAATTTTGCAAATTAATTGTGTATTTGTTGCGGTTATCCGAAGTTTCTGTATGGGTGCGCGATTGTTTCGGCCTCGCAGGACCGAGATGTATGGTTATGTCTCGGTCATGTAGGACCGATTGGTCTACGTCTCTCACGGAACGGTAAAATCGATAGTATTCATTAACTCTCGGTCGTTCGTGAGCGAGACTTTGAAGCAAGTTGCTGACCTGTACTACCGATAACCTGTTTTTTTGGATGTTTTTTGTGATTGTGCTGTACATTTCGGTTGATTCTCGCCCCGAACTTCAGGAGCCAACACATGGTTCCTCCATCGCTCCCAATTGTCTTGTTCGAACCCATACTTGACAGAGTACTTGTTCGCAAATGGGCCTCTGTGTGCTTCCAATGGACGGTACGGAGGATCTGGTATAGATTGCACATGACCAAATTGTCTCAGAATCCTCTCCGGGTGGTAAGGCTCCACCACATCCATGTACTTGATCTTCCCACTGTAAAAGGTCATCGCTTGCACAACGCCATTTTCCCTTAAATGCACAATGCCGGTTTCTGCCCTATTTCCAGACTACACGGACACGTTTACACCTTGTAGGCCATTCCCAACTAGAGAAGCGGCAGTTTCATGGCTTCAAATGATAGGCCGTGAGAACATGTTTGTGCTAGTGACAAAGCACTCTGACGCCGGGGGCATTAAGCACAGGGGAAGGGTGAAACTTGCCTGTGAGAGGTCAGGGACTTATATGAGAATGTCACAAAGAGTTGGTAAGGGTAAAACGGCAAAAATTGCTTCGAAACCAAGAAATGAAGAAGAAGACGAAACGACGATGACTCAAACTGGTACCAAGAAATGTGGATGCCCTTTCCTTATCAACGTAAAGGAAAATGCTGACTCGTCGTGGTATATCACTGTTATATGTGGGAGGCACAATCACGAACCCGCAAAAAACTTGGACGCCATTCTTTTGCGGGAGATTGGATAAGGGGGAGCAGGAAGTTGTAGTGCAAATGACAAAAGGGAATGTGAAGCCAAGAGACATCCTAAATACGTTGAAGCAAAGAGACGTTAGAAACGTATCGACAATGAGGACTATATATAATGCAAGACAAAAAGCCCGAAATGAGGATGAGGGTGGGAGGACTCAAATGCAACAACTGTTGCACATATTGGAGAAGAATAAGTGGTTGTAATGGCATAGGAAGCATCCCGTTACGAATGTTGTCATGGAGTTATTTTGGTCACATCCCGACTCAATAAAGTTGGTAAGGTGTTTTCCATCGGTTATTTTGATGGATTGCACTTACAAGATAAATAGGTACCGAATGCCTTTGTTGGAGATTGTTGGCATCACTTCTACGCACTTGACGTTCTCCGTTGGGTTCGCATTCTTATAATCAGAGACTCATGGGCATTATGTTTGGACACTTGAGAAGTTGAGATCCATATTGGATGGGTGGCCTAAGCTTGACGTGTTTGTTACCGATAGGGACTTAGCCTTTATTAGTGCCATAGAAGAAGTTTTTTCGGTCTCGTCTCACCTCCTTTGCTCTTGGCACATCAACAAAGTAGTATTGGCCAAGACTAAGAAGATGTTTGAGGAGAACGATGGTTTTGCGCGTTTTATGGATAGGTGGACGAGCGTGATGTATGCCAACTCGGAGGCCTTATTCGAAGTTAGGGTGAATGACCTGCGTTGTGAGTTTGGGAATGTAAAGGGTCTTACGGAGTACTAGGACAACACATGGTTAAAGAACTACAAGGAGAAATTTGTCTCGGCTTGGACAAATAGACTTATGCACTTTGG